>JAOSBN010000006.1:16710852-16757599 GCA_027563595.1 Erythroxylum suave
GATCTTCGAAACCAGGAGGTTGCTTTACATACACCTCTTCATCTATAAAACCATTCAAAAATGCACTTTTCACATCCTTTTGCTTTCTTTTTCCGCATCATTCTAATCTTCCTTGAAATGAAAGATAATTTGTCATCATCTTCACTTGAATCATGAGGTATCATCATTCTTGACTTCTTCGATCTTTAATGCTTTTGATGAAGAGCTTATATTTCTCTAAGTCTTGTGATTTTTCTGACCAGCGTTTAATGCTATGGATTTGTCCCTTTTAGGTTTATCTTCAATATCCAGCTCTATTTCATGTATCTTCAAAGAACCAAGCAATTCGTCTAGCTTAATTTGTTCAAGTCCTTGGCTTCTTGTATAACAATGACTTTAGGTCTCCATCTTTTTGGCAGACTTCTAAGAATCTTTCTCACATGGTCTTGATTATCGTAGATTCTCCTAAGAGCTTTAAGTCCATTAATGATAGTTTGTAATCATCCAAACATCTAATCAATAGACTCATCTTCCTTCATTTTAAACAGCTCATACTGATGTACAAGAATACTGATCTTGGACTCCTTCACCTAGTTTGTGTCTTCATGTGCAATGGATAGAGTGTCCCATATCTCCTTCGCAGTCTCGCATCCATGAACTTTATCATATTCACTTCTTCTCAACGCACAACTCAGAAAGAACTTGGCCTTTAAATTTAGTTAAAATCTAGCTTTGTGACCAGCTAACCATCTGTTGCAAGGAATGGCATTTCCTTCATCATCTTCTGGTTCCTATGGTCCATTCTCGATGATATCCTATAGATCAATGTGTGTGGATTCTATGAAGAGCCATATTCTGTCCTTCTAATAATGATAATCTTCACCATTGAACGTAGGAGGTCTTGTGACGGAGGCACCTTCAGCTATAAAAACATGTGATTCTGCCATGGATCTTTGTCCTCACTTTATAAAGGTAGTTCTTGGAAACTGAGCTCTGATACCAATTGAAGTAAATCACAAGTTAATATAGAATTTACATATAAGAAACTAGATACACAAGAAGGGGGGTTGGATGGTGTATCCTTTTTATGAATACAAAATCTTGCTAAAAACTTCTCTAACTTGTTAAAAAGATATCACAAGGATTATACGAAAATTATTACGTGGTTAAATCGCAAATGACTTCTATATAATTGTTTAACAACAAAATAAACTGAAGTAAAAGGATAGAAAATAGATGCTATAATTTTTATACTGGTTCACCCTAAACCGTGGGCTACTTCCAGTCCTCATAGTTCGTCTGAGTGTTTTACTATATTTCAACATATTACAAGTATTCTTTCTTTGCTTCTAAAGCCTCTTCAAGTCTCTTACACAAAGTATTCTTTCTGCTACCTTAGCCTCTCCAAACTCTCAGCCTTTTCTTTCTCTCACTAGAAAGGTATTGTGAGCTTTTGTTACAGTAGGGTTAGCTCTCTTAGTATCACAATACAGAATTTCTCTTTTCTAAGTAAGCACTTGAAAGCTAAAAAATTTCAAAGGTTGTAAGATTCATAAGATTGTAAAATCTTTGACTAAGACTAGTATTTATAGCCTAAGTCTCTAGCTGCTTCTTAATCCTTGATAACTGCTTCTTGAATCTTGAAAACCGTTATTTAATTGAGTTCTATAACTAACTCCAACTGAGTAACTATCCGACATATTTACGTAACTTCTTCTTTGTATCGTTTGTGTTTTCAACTTTGACTATGTTTTTGCGCTTCGTCTATGTTTTCCACTTCGTCTGTGTTTTGCGCTTCGTCTATGTTCTCCACTTCATCTGTGTTTTGCACTTCGTCTGTGTTTTCCACTTCGTCTACGTTTTGCTTCTGCACACTTAACACACTTGTCAAAACGTTCATTTGTTTCTAATATTATTATTATTGGATTGTCATCAAAATTAGTCATTGTGAAGTCCTCTTGACTTAACAATTATTATATTCAAGATCTGAATGGGCACAAATGATTTACTTATGATTTATGATTTCTGTCTTTGTTGTTTGATTATTAAGAATCTAAAAACTTACATGTGATTCAGAGCCAAGATTTTTTAATAGATAATAATCCTTATGATTTGATGATTTTTTCAATTAGGATGTGAAAAAATTTACGATTTTAGGGTTTTTTATAAAGAATAATTCTTTCCCCTAAGACTTTTGATCTCGGATGATTGGTTTAATTATGGGCTTCCCAAGTTGTCAAGTCCATGTTACTCTTTTTTTCCATCATATGTTTTCAAAACCAGGAATCTATTAGAAATTAAAGAAAAAAGATATTATTACATAGAGAGGGGGCAATGTGATGATGCTTTGAGAGAACAAGCTAGAGCCATATCAAGATTAGGGTTATTAGTCTTTTAGGGTCCCATGTAAATAAAGTTAGTGATTAAAAAATGGAGAGGTGTTTCCTAGCATGATTAATAACCAGGTTTAAAGTGGGTTACCATGTTAACCATGTTGTCTTATGCAATTGTTTTGATTTCACATATCTCTTACTAGACTTCCCTCAAGGTTAAACAATGAATTGCAGAAAAGTGGTGGTTTGATGTCTTGCCTTCTCTTTTCTTTATAAGTTGTCATTTACTTCATAAATAATGTAGAAATCAAAATCAGATGAAGATTTTTGCAATGATTAATCAAAAACATTTAGACCACGAAACCAACACATCTTATAGGTTTGTTTTCAAGATTCATCTGTGTTGGGTGTATATAATTATAGTTTTGATCCCTTAATTTTGATGATGGGTGAATTGATTTTTAAGTTTTGATTTCTTATGTTTTAGTCTATTAATGATATTTTTGTCCTATAATCAAATTTTTAATTTTAATTTCATCTTATGGATTTATTATTATTATTATTATTATTATTATATGACAGTATGATTAAAATTAATTTAGTAGTCACCAAATTGGTCAAATTAGTTTTGAATGCATTGTCATATAATTTATGTATTTTATGAAATTCTATTATGAAAATTTTATTAGTTGATAGAAGTTAAGGACTTTACCCAAAGGTAAATCAATGTTATACAACTAATAAATATAAAGGAGAAAATTGATATACTACTGCCACATATGTATAGTTATCCAAAGATGCCAAATGTATTTGATGAAGTTTATTTAATTTCCTCATAAAGTTTAAATAACATTCAAATGATGGTGATGATATATGTTGTTGTGTTTACCCAAAGGAAACCTGCAATATATTTAATGTATGTGCTTCATGTCTGAATCTGTTACTTAGTGAGCATTTATATGTTTATAGTTATTAGCCTTCATTCTTAAGCTTCTTTTGTTACCTTGTTCACTCTTGTGAATTTCTCTAAATGGAGCGAACAAATCACTTTCCATTTAGGTGCTTTGGATCTTGACTTGGCGTTATTAGAGGATAAGCCTTTGACCTTAATAATACTAGTACAGAGGTTGAAAAGGCACATTATAAGGTGTGGCAAGGGATAATAGGTTATGCCTGAACTTTATGTGAATGAAAATTGCCAAAACATTAATTCTACTCTTCCTAGCACTGAAAATCAGAATGATAAAGATTTTCTTAAGCTTGCGGAAGATAAGTTACGTTCTGTTAATAAGGCACTTACAGGGACACTTATGGCTGAACTTATGACCATGATGTTTGATGGGTCAAAGAGCGTGTAGCAATATGTCTTTAATATGACTAATATTGCAGCAAGACTTAAAACACTGGGTATAGTTGTGGAAGACTCCTTCTTTTATTATGAACTCACTTCCTACTGAATCTGGACTATTCCACATCAATTATAACACATTAAAAGATAAGGTAAGTATTGATAAATTGTCCAGTAAGCTTATTCAGGAGGAAGCGAGATTGAAGAAAGAAATAGTTCATTCTATTAACCTAATGGATCCAGAAGCTAGAAAGAAACTAAAACCAAAAACCAAAAAACCAAAAATTTTAAAGGAAAAGGACCTGATAAAGTTCTACAAGTTACTAATGGTGAAAGGAAGGGGAAAAAGTTAGATCAATGCCACTTCTACAAGAAAGAAAGGCATTTTCAAAAAGACTACCTAAAATGTAAGGCGTGGTTCAAAAAGAAAGGTATACATTATGTTTTTGTATGCTTTGAATCAAACTTATCTAAAGTTCCTTCTAATACTTGATGGTTTGATTCTAGTGCAATTACTTATGTTTCCAATATTATTCAAGGATTCCTTACAATCCAAACCATAAGCCCAACTATCAACTATTTATAGGGAACTAAATAAAGCCCCAATTAAAGGTGTAGGGACTTATAGGATGACATTAGATACTAGATGTAACTTGGATCTAATGAACACTCTTTGTGTACATTCAATTTCTAAAAATTTAATTTCTATTCCTAGACTTAATGCTAATGGATATACCTTTAAAGGTGGACATGGTTTTTCCAATTTTGTATAAGAATAATTCCTTTATTAGTTATGGAATGCTTATAGATGGTTTATATAAATTGAAACTTGATGATATTTTTTCTAAATCCCCATTTATTATTAATCATAATGTTGGAATAAAACATAGTTTTGTGAATGAATATTCTGCTTACTTGTGACTTAAACGTTTGGGTCATATATCCAAAGAAAGCTTAAAAAGATTAGTAAAGAATGAGATTCTACTAAATCCAAATTTTACTGATCTTGGCTTATGAGTGGAATACATTAAGGACATGCAAACCAAACATAGCAAGAGCAGAGCCATGAGAAGTAATCAGCTTCTTGAAATAATACACACTAACATTTGTGGACCTTTTTGACACCCCGTCCTTTAATAGAGAAAAATACTTCATCGCTTTTATAAATGATTTTTCACGATATGGATATATCTATTTGCTACATGAAAAAACTCAAGCTATAAATAACCTTGAGGTGTTTGTAAAGGAGGTTGAGAGACAATTAGATAGAAAAGTGAAATTATAAGATCTGATAAAGGTGGTGAGTATTATGGAAAGTATGATGAAACGAGACAAATGTCTTGGTTCATTTGCTAAATTCCTCAAAAGTCATGACATATGTGCACAGTACACTATACCAAACACACCGTAACAAAATGATGTGACAAAAAGGCAAAATACAATATTAATGGATATAGTTAGGAGTATGATGAGTAATTCCTCATTACCCAAAAGTTTGTGGATGTATACATGTTGATGGTAAAAACAATATACTCATTTTACACTTAAATTTCACAAGTGTGCGGGTTATGACTTGTAGCTTAAAAGAGGATATCGATCCCACAAGGATTGATGCCCAGACACCACTTAATCTAGATCAAACCTTGTTTAAGAAACGAAATTGTTTTTTATGAAAATAATTTGGAAACTTAAATTAAAATTATAATATTAATAACAAACAATGAGCACAAATGCAGAAAAGTCAGAATTCAAGAATCTAAAGACTAAAAATTACTTTCTCTCTATTGTGTCTCCTTTCTATTTTACTAATCAAATTATTTCTTGCCCAAGAATTCTGAATGTATTAATCACCCTCTCTCAAGGTATAATCAACTTTGCCTAATCGAATTTAATGGGATCAATTGAACAATCTCTCGACCTATCCAATCTCTCCACCAATTTCACTAGGTATTAAGCTATCCTATAAGTAATCAATTAACCTAGCCTTAATCTCTCGTCTAACTAGTCAATTAACGTGATGATTGTAAGTCTATAAGTCGCCAACTCTCGTTGTATAATCCTACTCAATTTATTGCAAGATAGAAATAAAATCAACTATCATCAAAGACACTTTCATTCAATTCAACAAAATAGGAGTTTAACACAACTGTTCAAAAGTAATACCTAGTACTGAATTAGTCTAACATGGTCTCCATAACATCATCAACATTCAAATAAACCATTTTAGAAATAGTAGAAGTGATCAAAGTGACAGAAAATTTAATAAAAAGACTCCTCTTCTTTGCCAAAATCTGGAATTCTTGATGTTGATGAGTTATTTTCTGCAATCTTGATGATAATCCTTGACTTTAATCCTTCCTCAGGACTCCAAACATGTGTTCTTCACTCAAGAAAGCTTTTTTCTATAGAGGGGTGCCGTCCTCTTTAACCTTGGAGTCTTAATTATCTTTTATAGTCCAATAAGTTTAATGAAGCCCTGCATAAGGACTTGGATTATAATTGCCACGATAGTGGGAATTAGTATAATTCCCACAATCATAGGAATTGGCAGCAGAAAGATCCTATTCTCTTCTCCTTTTTAATCTCTAGCTCAATCTCCAAGTTTCTCCATCTTCATTCCTACGTAAAAAATAGACAATTCTTACCCTAGATTATCACCAAACATAAAAGAACAACAAAGGAAATCAAACTAAATGAAATCATACAAAATGAGTCCTAAAATACAACAATAATCAATAATTATGCAAGAAACACATGTTAATTACATAGAAAAACATAGATAAATGCACACCCTTCAACATCCCCATACTTAAATCTTTACTTATCCTCAAGCAAAATAAATACAACCGATCAATTCTATCACTTCATTTTCACAAAGATCAAAGCATACAATCCATCAAATATCAAGCTAATACACATATCATGATTACTTTTTCATTAGTGTACATAAGAAAATTTAACAATTGGCACCATCACTCAGAGATAAGTATAGATTTAAGAATGAATCTTCCTCATAGTTTTCACTCATTTCTCTCAAGTGTTTAATGATTAGTGTTTCGCTCAAATGTCCTATAGGAAACTACGCTACCATAAGTTTGCTTTACACTAATTCTCCTGTACAATGATTGCATGCATAAATAGATTAAAAGGACTTGTTGAAGGTTGTAATGTGGTAAGGGTTAAGGTGGGTAAAAAGGGTAAACGGGTTAAACACAAGCATTCGTAATGTAAAATGCAGATAAAACTGGATAACAAAACATAACTCCGATCCCAAATAAAGCATTACTTAATACTTTACTAAGCTTATGAAAGGGTAGGTTAATGGGGTTTAAGGTTTGATTAATTTGGGTATTTTCAAGAAACAAAAGGTTAAGACTCAATGGGGGTAGCAAGGAATAATGCAAAGGTTAGTCATTTAAGCTAAGGGTTAACACAAAAAGGGCATAAATCATCTCTATTAAGCATGCATCTAGTAAACTCAAACTAATTCAAAGCAAGTTCTAAAGGTAATGACCTAAGGAAGTATCACTCAAAAAAGAAATGAAATGACTATAAATAGATTCATATGGCTCAATCCTCATATTGGCTCAAATAAAAACTCATTATGCATCTCTATACTACCTCATTGCTCAAATGTCAATTATAACTAAGCTTATATAACCAACTTCTTTTCATCACTCAACATGGTTCACTTTCTACTAAAGTAGGCTAATTCAAGTTCAAGCATGCATTCAATCTAATTCCAACTAGCATGACAGAATCTCATGGAAATATCCATCAGAATGGCTCAAGTGAGGTTCCATTGCTAACACAAAACACCATTGCCGACACAAAGCACATGATATGCCTAAACATGCATCCTATTCAACACAGTGCACACAATGCAACTGAGAAATTCAAAGTCACCTCCCCACACTTAAAGATCACATTGCCCTTAATGTGACATGTCACCCACTAAGTAAGGAAAAATGACATTAAACCAAACAAAAGGGATAACAATTCAAATAAAATAAATTGAAACAAATAAATGATATCAAACCAAGCAAAAGAAAATGAAATCAAACTAAATAAGAATACCATGAAGTCAAACACAAAAAACAAAACTAGACAACTGACATCAAACCAAATAAAAGATATTAAACCAAACAAAAGAAATAATAAAAAAAGTTTAAGGTAAGAAATGGCTTATGGAGATGATGGTGGCAACGGTGTGATCGAAGGAGCTTCAAAGTTGTTCCTTCGATAGAAGTTGAGAAACCTCTTCTCCAAATTGCATTGCTCTTTGCGCACTTATCGTATTTAGGTGTCGAGCTCATCAAGTTGGGATGTCATATGGTATTGGTTGGAGGCCATCTGATCAAGGATTTGTTAAAATCGGTTGACCCCTATTAGTGCACTTGGTTCTGCCTGTACTGCTTCTTCTTCTTGCTCTGGATTTGCTTGAGAGGTGGAAGGTCGGGAAGCAGCTACATCTTAGTCACTCTTGTTCCTTACTACAGCCCGCATCTAAGGATTTTTGGAGTTTTATAGAATGGGACTCCACATTCTCGGAGGGCCTTAAACACGATATATCAAACATGTCATGTGGCGTTATAAACAAATTTTCCAAATTAATGTTATAAAGCACAGCCAAAGCAGAAGCAATATGAGCCATCCTATAGTAAGAACTCTTCTTGTTCACAACACTCACTATGGATCTAAAAATTCTATTAGACATATTGATTTTTATTTTATGATCCATGCACCATAAAAAGAAACACTCTTTAGCTGAGCATTTTTTGCTTTTAGTCTTGTTAAACACAGTCAAACACATAAATTTGTGCAAAAATAAATGCTCGACACTGCAGATTAAAAAATTTGGTGCATTAAGTGAGTCAAAATATTCTTCACCAGTTAAAGTTTTCCAATAAGAATCAATATCAAAATCAGTATGACCATTTAAAATTTTCATATTTGACAAATTGAAAATCTGACGCATGATAGGATAATCAAGTTTAAAATATTGCCAGCTAATTTGAACCAGAAAACATCTAATTTAGGGTTATACCAAACTGAAGTGAAAAACTCTATAGTTATAGTAGCGTAAATGGGCACATCACACCGAACAAACCTATTCTAACCTATGTTTACAGCTAGTTGCTCAATTGTTCTCCTCACTCCTATGTTTTCTAACACTTTAAAATCAAAATATCGAGGAGTGACTATTGCTCTAGCTCTAAGGTCTCAGAAACACTTAACTTTTTCTTCTGAGTAAATTAAAAATGGGGCCTAATAGGTTGCTGCTAAATCGGACTTACCTTTACTAGAAACTTGACGGCAGAGTTCGTCAACCGGTTTCCTAGCCATCATCTTCCTTAGTGGTGCCATTATAAGAAGAAAACATGCAAAAATGAGAGAAAGAGAGTGAGATTTGTATTTTAGAGAGAGAGAGAGAGAGCAAAATCTTACCTTAATCCTTATGTTTTGGAATGATTAATGTATGAAAAACATGAAGGAATGTAAGATTAATGAAAAGAGATGAAGAAAATACCAAGAATATAGAGGAAAAAATGAAGAGTTTTAGAGAGTGGGAAGAGAATTTCATGGGGTAGAGAGAGAAGGAGTGAAAATTTTGAGAGTGGGTGAAAGGAGAAAATGGGAGGGAGGTCTAAATTTCCCTCCTAGATGGAATTCCCACAATTCCCACAATCATAGGATTACTCTCTAGAAAGTTTTTGGAGAGATTTTACATGCTCGTGGGAATCACCACAATTCCCACGATCGTGGGATTTCTCTCCAGAAACCTTCTGGAGAGGTTTCCCACAATCGTGAGAATCACTTCAATTCCCACGAACGTGAGAATTGGTGATTCTTCCACTTCTAAACCTTCTTCCAACCTTACATGTATTCTCCATGATCCCAAAACCTACAAACACATCAAAATAATATCAGCAATAAGAAATTTGAGATGGCAAGAAATTGAAATTCAAACAACAAACAAATTGACATCAATCAAACTCAATTCAAACATGATCATAACTGAAGAATTTAAGCAAACAAATAAGTAAACAGAAACAATTAAAGGATAGTTGAATCTCATGGGTTGCCTCCCATGCAACACTTTTGTTAACGCTGGTAGCACGACTCTTCTTTTTACTCATAGCGACTCAAATGACTGGTATAGTAGCAGTGCATAAACTGATCTCAGACTTTGTAAATAAGCTACCTTAATTTGGAATCCACCTTCATTATTGTTTTCCTTTCTTCGCCTTCTTCTATGCAATCGTTTCTTCTGAATGCATTCCTGGGGTCCTCAATATCTTCCCATCTTCTTTGAGGTTCAGGATCCTTGATATCTATCGTAAGTAAAGGAGCATGATAATCTTTCTTTGATACCTTGAATGTTAGGTGCTCCTTTCTGATTCTTAATGTTAATTCTCCCCTGTCAACATCAATAATCGAATGAGCGATAGCCAGAAATGGTCCACCAATCTTGGTAGGCTCTAGCTCTTCTAGACCAAGCTTCTAACTAAATGAGTAAAGCATCATATTGATACCAGCTTCCAAATCTGCAAATGCTCGATCTATTATAACTCTGTTTATATTGCACAGAATGAAGAAGTCCTCTGGGTCTTCTTTCTTTTGTGGTACATGTGGACTTCCTTCTGATATGTGATGTTTAACCTCTTTCTTTACAGGTTATTCTAGTGTGAGCTTTGTTTGGACTTGATTGTTACGTTTGTCATCTTGCTTAACTCCTCTTGCTTAGAATTCCTCACCGCTGCATTTGAAGATGACTTTCGTTGAGCAAAAATTTAGTAGGGGAGTCCATAGTGAGGCTTCCTTATCAGCTCACTTACAGGCTCCATTGGAAAGACTTCCAAAACTAGTTCTCCCTTTCTATTGTCTCCATCTTTCTCCTCTCATCCACTTTCTTTTTTATCTATCCGAGTGATGGCCAACATTCTTTTCTTTAGGTTGACCTCAGTGTTGCTCGGTACGCTACCTGCATTTTGAGAAGAAAAAGCATTAGCTAGTTGACCTATCTGAACCTGCAGATTATAGATGGATGATGCATGATTCTTCAAAATCAGGTCAAATTTCCCTCCCATCCTCTTCTAATTTTCCTCCTAGATTATATGCATCCTTTTCTGATTCTCCTTTTTATCCATACCCCAAAACCTCTATCATCTTATCCATTTTGCTTTCCAATGCTCTTATTCGATCTTGTTGAAATCCTAATGGTCCTCGTAGTCTTGCTTGACCACCTGCATTGTTATTAGCCCACGAAAAATTCAGGTAGTTTTTTCATCCTAGATTATAAGTATTAGAATAAGGGTTATTACCTTGCTATGGCTGGCCCAAGTAACTTACTTGTTTAGTACCACCAACTTCCAATAGAAAACACTCCATTGACCTATGGTCGTTATCCCCTCATAGCTCACATTGTGTTTGCATTGTTTTAACTGCTGAGGTAGATGCTCCTTGCATGTTGTTGAGTTGCTTTGTAAGAGTCGTGATCTGAGCGTGCAAGGCAGTAACTGAGTTAATAGGTATCATACCTTTTTGTTTCTTCTGTCTTTGTCTGCTCCTCTCACTCGACCACATGTAGCTATTGCTTGCCAACTCCTCCAATAGATCATAAGCTGCTTCTATAGTTTTCCTCATCAATGAACCTCTAGCTGCTATATCAACGGTTCCTCTTGTGCTCACATTTTCTCCATTGTAGAATGTTTGAAGCAGGAACTCCCTCAGAAGGTTGTGATATGGACAACTTCTCTATAATTCTTTAAATCACTCTCAAGCTTCATAGACAGATTCTCCATCGTTTTGCTGGAAATTCGTGATCTCCTTGATTATCCTCATCATCTTTGTCAATGGAAAATAGTTGGCCAGGAAGGCTTGTGTCAGCTGCTTCCAACTTGTAATTTGTCCTGAATTCAACAAGTTGTACCACGCTTTATCTCGATCATTCAACGTGAGGAAAATAACCTCAGCTTCACCGCATCGTCAAACATTCCGTTGAATCGGAAAGTGTCGCAAATCTGCAGAAAATTTGTAATGTGGACATTCAGATCCTCATTGGATAGCCCATAGAACTGCACATTATTCTATAAAATATTGAGGAGTACCAGCCTTATTTCAAAATTATTTTCCTAAATCACCGACCTCGCCACTTCTTGAGGACTAAACCCTAGCCTCATGAAATCCATTAGAGTTCTCTTCAGTCCTTCTTGCTCTCCTTCTTCAACCATATCTTGATTTGAAAAAATTAGATGCTTCGCCCTTCTAATTTCTCTTTTGTGCTTCTTAATATTGGGAAATTCATCTTTTATAACTTCTTTTGATCTTTACGTACTCCTTGTGTTCATGCACCTGCAAATACACAAGGAAAAGTTTCAAACACTCTTAAATCAAAGTAATCTAAATCAAACAAGTTGCTAAGCAATCAATCCTTGGCAACGACACCAAAAGCTTGTTGATGGTAAAAACAATCTACTCGTTTTACACTTAAATACCGCAAGTGTATGGGTCATAACTTGTAACTTAAAAGTGGATATCAATCCTACAAGGATTAATGCCCAGACACCACTTAATCTAGATCAAACTTTGTTTAAGAAAAAAAGTATTTTTAATGAAAATAATTTCGAACATTAAGCTAAAATTAAAAGATTAATAACAAATAAATGAACAATAACACAAATGCAAAAAATTCGGAATTCAAGAATCTAAAGACTAGAGATTACTTTCAATCTATTGTGTCTCCTTCCTATTTTATTAATCAAATTATATCTCACCCAAGATTTCCGAATGTATTAAGCACCCTCTCTCAACGTGTAATTAACTTTCCCTAATCGAATTTAGTGGGACCAGTTGAATGATCTCTCAAACTATGTAATCGCTCTACCAACTTCACTAAGTATTAAACTGTACTATATGTGATCAATTAACCTAGCCGAGATCTCTCTTCTAAATAGCCAATTAATGTCATGATTGTAAGTCTGTCTCCAACTCTCGTTGTTCAATCCTACACAAATTTATCTTACTCACTCTCTCGATTTGTTACAAGGTAGAAATAAAATCAACAATCATCAAACATACTTTCATTCAATTAAAAAAAATAGGAGTTTAACACAATAGTTCAAAAGCAATCCCTAAAACTAAAACAGCCTAACATGGTCTTCATAACATCATTAACATTCAAATAAACCGTTTTACAAAGAGTAGTAATGATCAAAGTGACAGAAAATTGAATAAAAAGACTCCTTCTCTTCATTGCCAAAATCTGGAATTCCCCCAATCTTGATGATAATCCTTGACTTCAATCCTTTCTCAAGACTCCAAACATGTGTTCTTCACTCAAGAAAGCCCTTTTCCATAGAGGAGTGTTGTCCTCTTTAACCTTGAAGGCTTAACTATCTTTTTATAGTCCAAAAATCCTAAGTTTAATGAAGCCCCGCATAAGGTCTCAGATTATAATTCCCATGATCGTGGGAATTAGAATGATTCCCACAATCGTGGGATTTGGTAGTAGAAAGACTACTATTCTCTTCTCCTCTTTAATCTCTAGCTCAATCTTTAAGTTGTTCCATCTTCATTCCTACATAAAAATAGTCAATTCTTACCCTAGATTAACACCAAACATAAAAGAACAATAAAGAAAATCAAACTAAATGAAATCATACAAAATGATTCCTAATCACAATAATAATCAACATTTATGCAAGAAACACATGCCAATTATATAGAAAAACATAGACTAATGCACACTTATCAATGCACGTAAAACTGCTATGTATCTATTAAATAGGGTTCCTAGTAAGGCAGCTCCTAAAACTTCTTTTTGAGTTATGGACTAGAAGGAAGCCTAGTTTAAGATACCTGTATGATTGGGGTTGTCCAACAGAAGCACGTATCTATAATTCACATGAAAGAAAATTGGATTCTCGAAAAGTTAGTGGTTACTTTACTAGTGTCCCAAAGAAATCCAAAGGGTACAAGTTTTATTGTCTGAATTATAGTTCTAGAATTGTTGAAACAACTAACCCCAAATTTTTAGAGAATGATGAGGTTAGTAGGAGTGCTAAAAATCAAGTTGTAGATATTAATAAAATAAGGGTAGATGTTCCATTCTCAAATGTATAATTACAAAAAATGTTGTTCCTACTTTGGAAGATCAAAACAATCAAGAACAACATTTAAATAATGAAGAAGCACCTCATGAAGAACCTAACTTACCACTAGCTCGTGCAAATGAACCAATTGGTATAGCTTTAAATAAACTTGTAAGGGTTAGAAGGTCAATTATTTATGATGATTATATGGTTTATTTGCAAAAGTCGGATTATGATTGTGGCATTGATAATGATCCTATTTCATTTTCACAAGTCATAAGCAGTGATAAGTCTGAAAGATAGGTTGATGCTATGAAAGAAGAGTTGAAATCAATGGCTCAAAACAATGTCTGGGATCTTGTAGACTTACCAAAAGGTTCTAAACGAGCTGATAAAGTTAGACTTATTACCAAAAGTTACACTTAAAAAGATGGCATTGATTATAAGGAGACTTTTCACCTGTCTCAAAGAAAGATTCATTGAGAATAATTTTAGTATTAATGGCTCAATTTGAGTTAAAGCTACATCAAATGGATGTGAAAACAAGATTTTTGAATGGTGATCTTGAGAAGGAAGTTTATATGGATCAACCTGAAGGTTTTTTTATTAAAGGTTAAGAAAGTATGGTGTGTAAATTGAAGAAGTCAATATATAGACGTAAATAAGCTTCCAGAAAGTGGTATATTCAGTTCAATAATATCATTACTTCTTTCGGTTTTGAGGAAATCACTATTGATTGATGTATTTACTGGAAAATCAGTGGGAGTGAGTTTATATTTCTAAAGCTGTATATTGATGACATTTTGGTTACTGCCAATGACTTGGGTTTGTTAGATAAAACTAAAGAATTTCTTTCTAAGAATTTTGAAATGAAAGAAATGGGAGAGGCATCCTATGTGATTGGAATTTCAATATTCCATAAGAGATCATAAGGTTTATTAGGATTGTCTCAAAAAGCCCATATTGAGAAAATTTTTGAAAATTTTAACATGAGCAAGTGCTTAATAGCTGTAGTCCTTATTCAAAAGGGAGATAAATTTGGTATTATGGAATGTCCAAAGAACGATGTGGAACGTAAAGAAATGGAAACAATTCTATATGCTTTTATTGTGGGCAGTTTGATGTACCTATAAACCTGTACTAGACTTGACATGTACTTTACAGTAGGGATGCTGGGTAGATATCAATGTAATCCTGGTATTGATCATTGGAAGGCTGCAAAGAAAGTGCTGAGATATCTTCAAGGAACAAAAGATTACATACTTGCTTATAAGAGGTCTAATCATTTAGAAGTGATTGAATATTCATATTCAGATTTTATTGGGTGTGTTGATAGTAGAAAGTCAATGTTTGGCTACTTTTTCCTATTAGATAAAGTAGCAATCTCATGGAAAAGTTCCAAATAGTTTGTCATCGCTTCATCCATTATGGAAGCAAAATTTGTAACTTGTTATGAGGCTACAATTCATGCATTATAGCTGTGGAACTTTATTTTAAGGCTTGGGGTTGTTGACATAGTAAGCAAGTTGCTAAAAATTTATTATGATAAGCAATTTTCCTCTATAAAAACGACAAATACTCCAAAGGTGCAAAGCACATGGAATTAAAGTATTTTGTTGTTAAAGAAGAGATTCAAAAACTAAGAGTGCATATATAACATATTAGGACGGATATCATAGTAGCAGATCCTCTAACTAAGGTTTTACAATCAAATAAATTCAAAGAACATGTTCTTAAGATGGGTCCTGGTTGTATTGATGATTGATAATAATGTTTGATGATGATGTTTTAACACTCTTAAGCTCAATAACAATATGTTTCTGAATTTTATATTTCTTATTCATCATGTTTATGTATACATGATTGTTTGAATAAGAAATTTGTATATATTTTCATAATAGGTATGTGGACTATATGTTGTTTATATATAACTTATGGACCTAAACATAATAAGTTCTTAATGCAGTGGTATATGGAAGGGAATATACAACTATACTATGTATGACCACCATAACCCACATTATGTGATTTATTGTGTTGAGTTGCTTACGATGTTAATGATTTACAAATTTAATTTTGCTAGCCCTATGTTATTCTATTAAATATAATGATGAAACATCTAGCCAAGTGGGAGAATCTAAGAAATATATGGACTGATGTTGTGGCCCATATTTTTTGTAGGCCCATATGAAACTTGATTTAGGTTTTTTTAATTTAGTGGTATTTTAAATCTTTACAGTTAATTTAGTACTTAATGGATGTATAAGATTTAATGTCAACAAAGAAGTGTCTATGAACTAGTCATCTCTCTATCCTAATTACAGACAGAAAATAAATATTGAACTTAGGTATTTGTGCATTAAGCTATCCATCAAGTCATCTGTTACAAAAAGAGGGTTAAGAAAGAGAAACTAGTTTGTGATTGTTGAAAGATTTCCCTCCACATTATGTCGAATTTCGCTGAAAGTATGTGATTTTTTCTCTTTATCTATGTGGTTATTATTATATTTAAGATATAAATGAGCATGAATGATTTACGTATGACTCATAATTCATTTATGATTTATGTCTTTGATGTTTGATTATTAAGAATAAAAAAACTTACAATTATTGCATGTAAATGACTCGACATTGAAAGCTATAAGAAATAATCGAACAAGCATGGAAAAAAAAAAGATGCTCAGACATGGAGGGAGGTCAGAGTGACTTTAGTCTAGGAGATAATGTATCCATTTCCCTACAACTGCGGGAGAACCATACCACGGCCTCAGTTCGTCATCAGAACCAACTGGAGAGTGATAAACTCCATCAAGGCTTATGTTTATAGCACCCTCCAGGTGGGCTGATATTTCCGGCACCACTCCATCTCCCCACACATCTGCCTGTCCACACACCTGTCAGATTTGGATTACCAAAAGTTTTCGCAATTGCTAATTCATTTGGAATACTTTGATCAGAGTTACCTGTTTATATCCTTGCCCTACAAAACGAGCACGAAAACCTGGGTTTGAAGTTTTTGTCCCGTTGACAAGAACAGCCTCTGCAGTTAGTTTGTCATTTTCTGCTGGAACCGTAGGGTTAGCTTCATTTGAATTACCAAAGAAGCGAGCTCCTTGAATATACCTGCAGTTTCTATGACCGCTTAGATTGCTTGTTTATTTTACTCATTTACAAGAATATGCATATCCTAAACCTCAACAAGACCAAATTATGTCATGGTTCTCAAAGCTTAGATGATAGCAGAAACTAAAAAGAAAGTGTGGATCAGATTTTGAGTTTCACCTCCCCGCAATACACACATACTTCAAATGTGCAGAGTAAACAGTTTCTGAGCAATACACTTCAACATAATTAAGCAGACCTCTTGTTTGATCAATTACGCCAGGAACACCTTTTGGAGGAGGTCTGAAATAGAGCAGAACACAGGTTAATGGTTATCTTAAGAAAATTATATGTTAGAATGAGCTGACGTACAAGCTAAAAGCAAAATTTTGGAAGAACTGAAAAGAGAGAAGCGAATCAAAAGTTAGTGCATCCCAAGAGTTACTTGAAGGAAGAGAAAAAAA
Organism: Erythroxylum suave; assembly: GCA_027563595.1. Classification (NCBI taxonomy): domain Eukaryota; kingdom Viridiplantae; phylum Streptophyta; class Magnoliopsida; order Malpighiales; family Erythroxylaceae; genus Erythroxylum; species Erythroxylum suave. The sequence goes on from JAOSBN010000006.1 coordinate 16,728,173, forward strand.
TGAACCGTACGACCTACTTGTGTGGAGTACCAAGAGTCAACAACAAGGAAACATCAGTGAGGCCGAATTCTGCTAAGTAGACACGAGCTAGCCATCCTCCAGCAGAGTGACCAATCAAAGATAAAGTCCCACCTAAATAATATGTTTAATCGGTAATTAAGCATTTCAAATTTTGCAGCAGATAAGGTGCCTTTAGTGCAGAGCAACAACAATGATGATATATAAAAAGTTCATCGTATAATGCCCCATAAGAGATTAAATTATTTCAGACAGCTTCCCCAAATAGGTCCCTTTAAAGTCAGATTAAATAAGCTCTTAGAAGTTGAATTATCCATTCAAACTACTGAACTGAATACTTGGAGTTCGAGGCTATATAGACAATTATTTATATACAATTAGATAACTTCTCGAAGGGATCCTTATGCTTTGTGATTCAGTAAAACTTGCAGGGAATCAAGACTTTCTAACACCAATCTTGGAACAATTTTTCCAGTTCAGAAAGATAAAGCATACACATATGGCATTGATAAAAGAATACATACTAAAGAGGGGGCAATGGCACCTTGTACTACTCCTTTTGCCTCTTGGATTGCGTCGTCAACCCTTTGTAAGTACCTACGCATCGACCAACAAATTATATTATTACAGAGGAGAGCAATCATAGTAATAAGATACATTCAAATAGGCATTACTGTTTTATAACGTTTACCAATCAAGAACTGGACGTGGGCGGAGGGTGCCACGCCAGTAGCTGGGGTCGAAAAGACCAGCAGCATTCCTCAGCCAATCGGATCTTGAAACCTTAGCCACAACTGTAGGGACTCCATACTCTTGGAGTGTCACTTCTAACTTCTCATAGTCCCCTGTGTTGTTCCCCAACCCCTGAAAATAGCCGATGATAACGGAAGTAATTCAAAATTTGGTGTTGCATAGATAGGCATAATAAGTGACAAACCGGGAGAATAACTGCAGGCCGGAAAGTGCTGGCAGAGATTGTTTGGCTGACGGATGAGAGGGAGTAGGTTCTGAAATTGAACAGTGAAGATGCAAGGGCCATAATGATACCAATTCGAATGTTTTAGGTGTGTACTTTGTACCTGGGTGATGAAGCTTAAACGTCTGCTGGAGATGATGCGAACAGCGTCAACACCATCAATCCTACCATGTAGTTTTTTTTGTGTGTCCCCAAGCGAATATGGAACAAGCGATACTGTTTTATAGATAATGTTACGATAGACACTTGTAGCTTAACTAGAAGCAAACTTCACATTACTGCATGTAAATTCCATTACTTCCTTCCTTTCTTTTTATGTTGTAATTTATGGATCATTTTGAGTCCCGTATAATAAAAGGAAATAATATATATATATATATATATAATCTTTTTCCTGTTGTAATTTATGGATCATTTTGAGTCCCGAAATAATTTCAACTAATTATATATATATAAGGCATTAAAAAATTGAATTGGATATATAAATAAAACTTTAGAAATTTTTTTAAAAGACTTTCTTTTTGAGAAATTAAAGATTGAATTAATAATAAAGGCAAGGTTTAAAATACAAGGCAAAAGCATTTAAGCAAAATTAAGGTCATAGTTTTCAATCCACCGCCACAGTTCACGTACCTTTCAGCTAACTTACTCCCCCATGCCGTTAGAACAAGAAACACCGCCATCGGGCCCAACTTTCCTAACGCGAGAGCAGAGTAAGAAGAAGAATCAGTGGCTGGCGCAGATCTGGGTCACTGCTCTCAACTCCTTATGTTGCTAGAAACCGCCGCCATGGCCCAACCTGCCTAAAACGACGCGAGAGCAGAGCGAGAAGAAGAACTAGTAGCTGGCGCAGATCTTCCTCTTCGGTGGGTCACCCAACATTCAGATCTAGGTCACTCCTAGCTCGGTGGTTTGTAGATTTGGCTTCTCGGTGGTCTCTAGGATTAGCAAATTTGGGTCGTGTTTGAGGCCTACATTTCCAGTCATCAATGCCTGGGTCATTGTTCGATGAGGTAAGAAAGGATTGGAAAAAACTTTACTTATGGATGATGGCACTATTATGTTTAAATTTACTGTTGAGAGTAATTTGAATAAAATACTGGATATGGTATCTTGGCATATAGGGGGTCAACCCATGTTTATTCATAAGTGAAAACCAGGGATAGTTTATGATAAGGAATGTGTAGAATTTTTCCTATATGGGTGCATTTTCATAATTTGCCACTAGAATTTTGGACAATTAAAGGATTGAGTTTTTTAGCAAGCTCTTTAGGAAATCCTCTTTGTATAGATACTCAAACATCTAGAATGGAGCGAACTGGGTATGCAAACATCTATGTGGAAGTAAAAAGGAATATTATATTACCTGATTAATTACTAATACTCAAATTAGGTGAAACAGAGGAGATTGAAAAACCTAAAATTAAGGTGACATATCCTTGGAAGCTTCATTCAATCAAGAAATGGGTTCCTATAGTAAAACTTTTTCAAACTAGATGGCAGGATGAATTATTGGGAGTTGAGTATTCTACAATAAAAAATGATGAGGTTGTGAGTGTACAAATTGATGCTAATGATATCTCAACAATTGATATCTCAGATACTGAGGGTGAGAAGGCCAATATAGCATCTAGACACACCTCTTCCAAGGGTCTGGAAAATGAAGTGAATCACTTCACCTCGCAATATTTGGAGCATTGTCAGATGGATTGGGCCAACATGTTAACTCCATTAGCAACTGTTGGGAAAAATGAGAATTCTAAGGCTAGGTTGGAGAATGAAGAATAGACAATAATGGTAAACTCCAGTAATTACAGTGACAAGTAAGGGGACTAGGAATATCATCTCTCAAAATGCAGAACAGAAACTAGGTTCCACTCAAGAAAGCAGTCTAGATTTGATAGTAGAGGATTGTGATTCTCCATCAGCTGTAGGCCGAATCCCTGACATTCTAGGAGATTTTTCTGTGTAGGTAAATTTACAAAGAGGAAATCAGCTAGGAAGAGAAAGAAAAGTCCCAAATACCATCAATAGGGGATTAGAAGCCTCTAGATTACCTCTATCCTGGAAGCACGAGCATCTTAAAGGTGCAAATAAGAGGTTATTTACCTCTTTTACGATCAACTTGCCTTTGATAAGCAACGGTGTCCTTACTATGTCATTGTCTTAATTGGTTTAGTTTGTATTGTGTTGTGTTGTTGTTTTTGTTATAGTAGACCAAGGAGAGAACTATATTTCTCCTAACATTGTTCTTCATCTCTTATATATCAATCCAATTTTTTGAATTTTTTTTAAAAAAAAGCATTTAAGCAATCAATACAAACTTCTTGCAAAGAAAAATACAAAAAATGAGATTCAAACTATGCAAAAGAGTAGAATCTATGTTCATTGGTTTTTGTCTCCTCATTCAACTTTCTCAACTTAGACCAACAATGTTCATGGAGTCGTTGATCGGGTTGTTTCGATGTATGTAAGTTTTAATTAATCCACCTCAATAATTCACAAGCACACAGGTCATTCAGGTAGTACATAAGGTGTCGATCTCACGAGGAGGGATAATCTAATCCTAAAATCTAAGGCTGGAACAATTCGCACAAATTCAAAATGTAACAGAATTAAAATGAGAATTCAATTTAATCGAGCAAATCAATTAAAAATCATTCACGAGAATATTAACAATTTAGCAATTGCAATACACACTCAGGAATCAACCTAACGAATTAACAGTTGAGAGAAAGGGGATTTTACTAATCCTTAATACCAGATTATTGGTTATAGACGATCCTAGGATTGATTACTCTCTCTCGAGTTGTAACCATTAACCCTAAATTATAAGCCCTAATCAGATTATAGAAGTTGCAATTTCTCAATTAACAACCTATCCAAAACGCTAATTAGGTCTGAAGTTATCCAATAAACTATCGGAAACCTATGCAAGATCTCTATTTGCATAATTTACCAATTTGATTTAATTTTTGTCCTATTAAATCACCTAACTCTTGTTAGCCCAATTTAATTATTTTTCCCTCAATTCACCCTCTAAGTTTATTATCGAATTATGCATGTCCAGAATTAAATCACAAAAAATCAAATAACATATAAGGAATCAAATTTCATTAAATCAAAGATAAAACTAAGAAGGTGAGTTTAGAAGCAACATAAACATCCAAATATCCTATCATCAACTGTTATTCGAAAAGGTCTGAAAATCTCTCGAAAGTTGACTTTTTTGAGTGCCTGTGCGTCTACTTGACACAGGCCATGATCGTGGGCCACATCTGATTCTTATGTCACATTTGTGACATGCAGGCCATTATCGTGGGTCATGTCCTGAGCTTCTGTCACGATATGGGTCACGATCGTGGGCTATCTCCACTGCTTCTATCACGATCATAGCCTATTGTGCCACGATCGTAGGTCGTTGTTTCGACCTAAGTGTCTCCGAAATTTCTCTATTCTTCGATGTTGACCCTGAAATACTAAAAAACACATCAAGATGCCTCAAAAACATAATAATTAAGCTCAAAGAATTGTACTAACCCATAAAATACTTAAACATAAATAATTGACAAATTAACACAATTCTAACCTAGACACATATTAAACGATTGAATTAACAATTAAATACATATCAAAGTAAGCCCTAAAACATGATGCAATTCACACTTATCAATCGTGATCCTCCTTATCAATCAAGTTAAAACAATGGTAAGTCTACTTTCCCATTAGACTTTCTAGGGTTGTTGATGAGAAGCTTAAGAACTAACTGATAAGTTGTATTCTACATCACCAAAGAGAATGTTATTAAATTACTTTCTTATCAAACTTACCAATTCTATTAATACCTATTACCGCTTCTTTATCTTTCCTTGAAAAGTCTTTGATTCATCTCATTTCATATAACATACACCACTCTCGCAAAGTATATTTTAAAGATAATAGAATCCTCTTTAGTCCACCATTTAAATTGATCCATGTTATGATTTCTGAAAAAGAGAAATTGCATCTACATTGAATCTTTTGACACAAATAAGCGAAGAAGCCACATTAAAAGAATAGGTATTCTATGGTTTTAAGTTATTTGTGAAAGAGAGAACAAGTATTGGAGATAAGTGGATGACTATAAAATCTACCCTAGGTGATTAACTTTTCTTTAATTGTCAACCACAATATGATGGAGACCTTGGGGGCGGCCTATTTGAACCAAACCAACTTATACTAAGACATCTTAAGAGCATTGTTTATCAAAAAAAAAAAAAAATGGCATAAGTTATTTGAATAATGACATGAAGGTTGTCTCAACTAGAGGATGATGTCCCTATTAATGGAGTTCGGATTGAAGTTAGGAGCTATTCTAAACAACTCATCCTTGGTTCTTTGACTAATATGAAATATATTCTCCCTTAGGACTTCTCTTATTGATGCCACCACAAAAATTATGTCCTTTAGAACTAAAAAAACTATTTGTAATTGTAGGTTCTAATGTATTATTATTTTTCGAAAACATAGTGTTAGTACCATATCCTAATCTATGCTTGAACTCTAGCCTCATTTGATCCCTAGCTTTAGGATGTGAAGCATAGCTTGAGAAGATTTAGTTTTGGGGAGAAAGACCAAAAGTTTTGATGCTCCAAATGGAGAAAGTGGACCCATTTAATCCATAAGTATTCTTTGTCAACCATAATCCTCTAAATTATCTTAACAATTAGGAATTTATTGCCCAATCTGATGGGAACAATACCAAGTCCCCTTCCTTTTTAGGCAAGCATACGTTCCCCCATTTCACTTTAGCAACAAATCCCCTTCTAATATCTCCTAGACAAAAAAAAAAGCTCCTACGTATCCTCGTTATAGGTTTGATCAAGCTAGCTCTTTATTGATTCTATGTGAGATGATCAGTACATAAGTTAGATTATACTTGTTATAGTTCATAAGTTAGATTATACCTACAAAAGAGAGGTGCTTAATCCACCAATTCTTAATTTTATTTTGTATTCTTTCATTTAAAGGCAAGAAACCCCTAAACTTTGGCTTTTTTTTTAGAAAATAGGTACCTAAAAAAATGTAAAAGAAAATTGCTTAGTTTGGAGGTTAGTCAGATTTGATATCCAAGAAGAAAGGTGTAAAGCAGATAAAGAGATAAAAATCTAACTCTTTTCTTTGTTCATTTCAAAACTAGAAAGTTCCTTTAAAGTTCTAATTACTTGATAATTATTGGAATGATAATCATCTCCTGAGAATAGTAAAATTTCATCACCAAATAGGCTAAAAATGTTGATTTTTATGCATTTATTTGGAATCTAGGCTTACCTCGTATCTAATGAATATAGACAGAACCTTAATGCTTAAGGTAAAAATAAAAAGGTAACATTGCCTTAATACTTTAGCACCTTTTATGAGCTTTATGGGTTCTCCATTCATTAGAATTCTACACAAAACTGTAGTGATGTATTGCTTAATCCAACTACTAAATGTTGCAAGAAACTTAAATACATTCAAGGAATTGATGGTGAAGTTCCTGTTAAAAGAGTTAAAAGCCTTATGAAAATCTATTTTGATTGCATAGTTTTTAGAAGACTATTTTAAATTGTAATTTTTGTAGAGCACTTGAGCAAGGAGTATATTATCTCTTATTTGTCTCCCTTTAATGAATGCTCCTTCTATTTGATTGATAAGAGGCTTCAACATTATTTTAATTTTTTATAATAAGAGCTTTGTAAACTTTTGTATATTATGTTGGAACAAGAGATTGATCTAAATTCCTTTACAGAGCTTGGGTTATGAAACTTTGGAATAAGATTGACGAAATTCGCATTAATTTGTTTCAACATGTTACCTTCATTGGAGAACTCTATAATAACAACTTATGAAGGTGCCAAGATTTCTAAAGGAATAAAGTATTAATTCCATATAGACCTAGTGCTTTATTAGATTTGAGGCTAAATATAGCCTTTTCCACATCTGGAAGGTAAGATTAAGCATTTTGCATTAGATACTAAAATTATATATATGATGAAAGAGATAAGCGTCTGCATTGAATGGGAAACATTAGCAATATAATCAAGCGTGTTTGATCATAATAAATAAGACTTAATAAATTAGCTTGAGTATTAGCTAAAAATTCATCTTCTTTATGAAGTGATGCTAATTTGTTGAAAGTTTATCCAAGAAAGAACTAATTTATGGAAAAAAAATTCTTAGGGATCACTATTTTAGTTAATTTACATCCACAACATGAATATATGATTGAAAAGTTATCATTTCTTATTGTCTTTCTTTATTGACTGGGACTTGGTAGAGGAGTTGTTAATCCTAAGCTTGTCTAGCTTTTGAAGTGATAACTGCTAGCTGAGTATATTATACTTTTATTGCTTAAGTACTTTAAGCTCGTCCTTAATCATTTATAGCTTTATCATACATATAAAAGATTTAAATCTCTGAAATAAATGAATTATTCCTTTGATAAGCCTTTCAAATCCTTCATCATTCACCAAGTAGTTGATAAGTCTAAAAGGAAAATATCTCGTTTACATCATAGTCAAAATCATAACCACAATAAGAGAGTGATCTAAAAACAGGGAGTTTCTGAAGACTACTTTTCTTTTATGAAAATTGCTTACCCAGTGGCTATTAACCATTGCTCTATCAAGTTTTTCCTTAAGAACTAACTTCCCTATTATCTGTTGCTTTAAGTGAAAAAATGACCTTCCATTTTAAGGTTAACGATTTAAATATGGCTTACACATCTACAAAAATCCTCTGAATATTTTATAAGATAAGCATTACCTTCTAATTCTAATGGATGAACGGTTTTGCTAAAGTCTCCTGTCATAATCTAGGGTTTTGAATGTTTGCATGATCTCATGTAGCTTATTCCGTAAGGAGTTCCTTTAAAAGGTAAAGTTATAAGCATAAACATAAGTTACACGTAAGTAAGATTTCTCCTACGAAAGCTCTAAATCTAAGTGGAGAAGTTGATTAGTGATTATGGTATGTGATATTCTTATTCTATTGGGATCAAATTGTAATAAGAAAAATGGTTGGAAATGATTGATCAATTATTATTCAAAGAGCTAAGCTCCTTACAAGTCTCTTCCTTCTATTCTAGAAGACTAATCATGTATGGTTTTATTTTCTATAAATAATTAAAGTAGTTGTTTCTTAGGATTATTTTTTTACATTCCAGGAGAGAAATTAGTTAAAAAGGAGGGGGTTTAGGTTGATATCTTGTTCCCCCTTTGAGATTTCATTTTGGAAGTAGACTTGAGTTCATTTTTTGATTTTGAATAATAAGAGGAGTATAACTTAAAGCCTTGCAATCCACATAGGTGAGGGATTGATCAGTAGGAAAATTCATATCTCATTTAAGGACATTACTAATTACATTCTAAAGTTCCAAAGCAATTGACTTCAAGGTTTTTTATCGTAGTAAGTGCATGGTTATTGGTGGCATTTTGTTCAAAAGCCTCTATTAGTTCATTCCCTTCCTACACATTCATATCTTTTCCATCTTCATTTCCAAAACCAATCTGCTTGTCTTCTAAAATGCTTAGTCCTATTAATTCATTATAGGCCCAAAATTTCTTCCTCAAATCAATTCAAAACTTTTACAGAACTTCCAATCAAACCCAAATTAATAGCTCTAACTTTCAAGACTTAGCTTCTATTTAACCTCAAATTCTTCTGAAATAACAAGATTAAACCAACTAAATCACATTTAAAAAAACTAAAACAACTTAACTAAAATATACTTGACTGTAAGAAATATGATTGGATTAGTTATAATACTATTTGAAATACAATGGAAAATTTGCAATTTAGTCCAAATTAACGTGTACTATATTGCAAAACACATATAGTTTTATTAAAACAAATCTAATACATTCCAAATATAACATGGCATTGGAAAAAAAAACAAATTAATCCGATTAATAAGAAACTAGAATTTTTAAATTTTTATAAAGACTAAATTAAAAAAAAAAAAAGCAAAGTTGCTTACAAACCCACTTAAACTTAAAATGCACCTTATGACTTTTGAAGAGCTCAAAATTGACATGAGGGCCTATATTATTGCGAGATGCTGGAAAATAAATATAGTATGTTAGATAAATTGAATGCCAATAATAAAATTATTTATTTTAAAATACCTTTAAAAATAAAAACGTAACCTCCCTGCTTTGCTTCCATTTATGTCTTTCTTTTTTTAATTTCAAATTTAGTTTAAAAACCTATTTTTAGATTTTTGATTTAGTTAAAAAAGGGCTTTTTACAATTTTTAAAACTTATAAAACCACAAATGTAGTTTTTGTTTTCTGTTCATATTTTTTAATTATCTGAATTGCTATCAATTAATTATTTAATATATTAATTATCAATATGAATTTTCTTAATATTTTATATATTTATTTAATTAAATTAATTACTAGGAAAATTATGAATAATTAAATTTTATTTAATATTTGTAATTAAATTAAATTAAATTAATTAATAATTATCAATAAATATAATTAAATTCAAAATTTTTATATAAATTTCAAATAACATTTGGGCCAGCTGTCCCACGCTGTGAGGTGCCTACAAACCAGCGATGAGATTAGTCACTGAGACCGCTGGTGGATACCCTGGTTTAGAACCAAAACAATAAAATTGATTATAAACGAAATAAATTAAAAGTAAAAATTTTAAATTTAAATTATTTATTTTATTACAATAAATAATTTTTGACAATTTATTAATAAATATATTCATAAAAATTTTAATTAATTTAATTAATTTAAAAATGACGGAATCCCGTTGAAATGCAGTAATCTTTAATTTTTATCAAACATATAATTATTATCAATAAAAAAATGTAACTACATTTGACATCAACAATCAAATATGTCATCTTCATTTATGATTTTTAGATTTAGTTTTTTTTCAAAATAAAAATAGAAACCTATTAACGTTAGTAAAATTATAATTTTATAATTAAGGATAATTGCATATTAAGTTTATTTTTAATTAATTAAATTTATTTTAAGTTCTTATATAATATTTATCAATATATTATCAGAAAATGATTTTATTTAATTAAATAAATAATTTAAAAATTAAATTTATTTTAATTATTAAATCGAATTTTATTTGAAATTTACATATTTTGAAGATATTTTGAATTTAATTATATTTATCAATAATTAACAAATTAATTTTATTTAAAATTAAATAATTTATTAAAAATCAAATCAAATTATTCATAATTTCATTAATAATTAATATTAACATAAGTAAATAATATATATTTATTATTTTTATTAATTTTGTGGAAAAATTAAAAATATAAATATAAACAAAATAATTTTTGTTTTCGAAATTTGACAACAACAAAAAATGATATTTTCTTATGGGCACCAACTCTGTATACCAACTAGTTTATCCGATTCTTCTTGCATGTTACCATTATCTGTTAAAGCATTTGCCTTTATTAGTGCTCTAAAAAAATGTTTTGTCCTTGCATCTTTTATTTTTTAAAGAATAATAGACTAAAAGAAAAGGATAAAGTGTACTTCCCAATATTACGAAAAAGAATAAAATTTTATTTAATTGATTTAATAATTAAATTTCACTATATTTATCCAGGCTCTCTCATTTTCACCACTATGCCAAAAGCCCTAGTCTGCGCTTTCTGCTCTCCACTCTTCTAAACCCTTAGCCCTAATCCTACTCACCATCGCCCATGTACCTCTATAGCCTCACGCTGCAGCGACCAACTGGTATCGTCTCCGCCATAAACGGCAACTTTTCCGGCGGCAAGAGCCAAGAAATCGTTGTAGCTCGCGGTAAAGTTCTTGATCTACTACGTCCCGACGAAAATGGTAAACTCCAAACCCTTCTATCCGTCGAAATCTTTGGCGCAATTCGTTCATTAACCCAATTCAGGCTTACTGGGGCTCAAAAGGATTATATCGTAGTTGGGTCTGATTCAGGTAGGATTGTAATCTTGGAATATAATAAGGAGAAGAATGTTTTTGATAAAATACACCAAGAAACTTTTGGGAAATCTGGATGCCGCCGGATTGTTCCGGGTCAGTACCTGGCAATTGACCCCAAGGGAAGGGCTGTTATGATAGGTGCTTGTGAAAAGCAGAAGTTGGTTTATGTTTTAAATAGGGACACTGCTGCTAGATTAACCATTTCATCTCCTTTAGAGGCTCATAAGTCGCATACTATAGTTTATTCAATCTGTGGAGTGGATTGTGGCTTTGATAATCCCATTTTTGCTGCTATTGAGTTGGACTATTCGGAGGCAGATCAGGATTCCACGGGACTGGCGGCGAGTGAGGCACAAAAGCATTTGACTTTTTATGAACTTGATTTAGGGCTTAATCATGTTTCTAGGAAGTGGTCTGAGCATGTTGATAATGGGGCTAATTGGTTAGTAACAGTGCCTGGAGGTGCAGATGGGCCAAGTGGGGTTCTAGTTTGCACGGAGAACTTTGTCATTTATAAGAATCAGGGACACCCAGATGTTAGGGCAGTGATTCCTCGTCGTGCAGATTTGCCTGCTGAGAGAGGGGTTTTAATAGTTTCAACAGCAACGCACAGGCAGAAATCAATGTTCTTCTTCTTATTGCAGACAGAGTACGGTGATATTTTCAAGGTTACATTGGATCATGAGAATGATAAGGTTAAGGAATTGAAGATCAAGTATTTCGATACAATACCTGTTACAGCTTCAATGTGTGTGTTGAAATCTGGGTTTTTGTTTGCTGCTTCAGAGTTTGGGAATCATGCTCTCTATCAGTTTCAAGCAATTGGTGATGAGGCTGATGTGGAGGCATCATCAGCCACCCTTATGGAAACTGAGGAGGGTTTCCAACCAGTATTTTTCCAGCCAAGAGGGTTGAAGAACCTTGTTCGAATTGATCAAGTTGAGAGCTTGATGCCTATTATGGATATGAAAGTTGCTAATCTTTTCGATGAAGAAACACCTCAGATATTTTCACTTTGTGGGCGCGGACCTCGTTCTTCTGTGAGAATTTTAAGGCCTGGTTTGGCAATTAGTGAGATGGCTGTCTCATTGCTTCCAGGTGTGCCAAGTGCAGTTTGGACTGTGAAGAAGAATCTTAATGATGAGTTTGATGCATATATTGTTGTGTCTTTTAACAATGCAACACTTGTGCTTTCTATTGGGGAAACAGTTGAGGAAGTTAATGATAGTGGCTTTCTTGATACTACTCCTTCCCTTGCTATTTCTTTGATTGGAGATGATTCTTTAATGCAAGTTCACCCAAATGGCATTAGGCATATAAGGGAAGATGGTCGTATTAATGAGTGGAGAACTCCTGGAAAGAGAACAATTGTGAAAGTAGGTTCAAATAGACTTCAAGTTGTTATTGCTTTGAGTGGAGGAGAACTTATATACTTTGAGGTGGATATGACTGGTCAGCTAATGGAGGTAGAGAAACATGAGATGTCTGGAGATGTGGCGTGTTTGGACATTGCTCCAGTTCCTGAAGGTAGACAAAGGTCCCGATTTCTTGCAGTTGGGTCGTATGATAACACCGTCCGTATCTTATCTCTAGATCCTGATGACTGTATGCAGATCCTGAGTATGCAAAGTGTTTCATCACCTCCAGAATCTCTTCTCTTTCTTGAGGTTCAGGCATCAGTAGGTGGGGAGGATGGTGCTGATCACCCTGCTAATCTTTTTCTGAATGCTGGTCTGCAATCTGGAGTTCTGTTTAGGATTGTGGTGGATATGGTAACAGGGGAACTTTCTGATTCTAGATCTCGATTTTTGGGATTGAGAGCACCAAAACTCTTCTCCATTATTGTGCGAGGCCGGCGTGCAATGCTGTGTTTATCTAGTCGACCTTGGCTCGGTTATATTCATCAAGGTCATTTTCTGTTAACACCTCTGTCATATGAGACCCTCGAACATGCAGCTTCGTTCTCATCCGATCAGTGTGCTGAAGGTGTGGTTGCTGTTGCTGGGGATGCATTGAGAATTTTCACTATTGAAAGATTGGGTGAAACATTCAATGAAACATCAATACCTCTGAGGTACACACCCAGAAAGTTTGTGCTTCAACCCAAGCGAAAGCTTTTGGTTATTATTGAGAGTGATCAGGGCGCATATACAGCTGAGGAGCGTGAAGCTGCCAAAAAGGAATGTTTTGAGGCTGCTGGGATGGGTGGAAATGGAAGTGCCGCTGTTGAGCAGATGGAAAATGGTGATGATGAGGACAAAGATGATCCCCTATCCGATGAGCAATATGGTTATCCAAAGGCAGAGTCAGACAGGTGGGTTTCCTGCATCAGAATTCTAGACCCAAGGACAGCAGCTACAACTTGTCTGCTGGAGCTCCAAGACAATGAAGCAGCATTTAGCGTGTGCACAGTAAATTTCCATGATAAGGAGCATGGAACGCTCTTAGCCGTTGGTACTGCAAAAGGACTGCATTTTTGGCCCAAAAGAAGTTTAGTTGCTGGCTTTATCCACATTTACAAGTTTGTGGATGAGGGGAAAAGCTTGGAACTTCTACATAAAACACAAGTAGAAGGTGTTCCACTTTCTCTTTGTCAATTTCAGGGAAGATTACTTGCCGGAATAGGACCTGTGCTCAGATTGTATGACTTGGGAAAAAGGAGACTGCTTAGAAAATGTGAAAATAAGCTGTTCCCTAATACCATTGTCTCAATTCATACCTATCGTGATCGTATCTATGTAGGGGATATACAAGAGGTATTGTTTTTTTTTTGTATTAGATTTTATTGTAAATACTTTATGTGCTTCTTATCATAATTTTCAGTAATTGTTCTTTTTCTCAAGTGTTTGCCTATTTTCGATACAGCTTCTCCTTACCACAATGATTTCCCTGATTATATACTTTGTATCTTCTTGCAGTCATTCCATTTCTGCAAGTATAGACGGGATGAAAATCAACTTTACATATTTGCCGATGATTGTGTTCCAAGATGGGTTACTGCATCACATCACGTTGACTTTGATACTGTGGCAGGTGCAGACAAGTTTGGGAATATTTATTTTGTGAGACTACCACAGGATGTTTCTGATGAAATAGAAGAAGATCCAACTGGTGGGAAGATAAAATGGGAGCAAGGAAAGCTCAATGGTGCTCCAAACAAGGTAGAGGAGATTGTACAGTTTCATGTTGGTGATGTGGTTACTAGCTTGCAGAAGGCATCTTTGATTCCAGGTGGTGGAGAATGCATTTTATATGGGACAGTAATGGGAAGCGTAGGGGCACTGCTTCCATTTACTTCTCGGGATGATGTTGATTTCTTTTCACACTTAGAGATGCACTTGAGACAGGATCATCCACCTTTGTGTGGAAGAGATCATATGGCTTTTCGATCTGCTTATTTTCCTGTTAAGGTATTAGTTATGTTTATTTAGTGCAATTCATGGAAGATTAGCAAGATGTATTGTATATATGTCTTGGACATTGATCTGGTTGCTTGTGGTCCTGAACAAAACACTTCTATCCTGCCCTAATTATAAGAAAACTCTTCCATTTTTCACTCCTTTAATGTTTTTGTTTGTTTAACTTGTAGATATGTCTTATACTAGATATGTCTTATACTTTCGAAAAATCCTAAATGTTTGAGGATAATTTTACAGGATGTCATCGATGGAGATCTATGTGAGCAGTTCCCAACACTGCCTTTGGATATTCAGAGAAAAATTGCTGATGAGTTGGATAGAACTCCTGGGGAGATACTAAAGAAACTTGAAGAAGTTCGAAATAAGATCATCTGATTAATATTTACTTGAAGGTGCCTTTCATATCTATTTCTCTATGATTTTGCGTTACTATCGCTAAGATCAGTAGTATGTTGTATTTACTGAAGCTTAAATTTATTTCTTTAATTTGTGGTGTCTCGTGTGTGACTTTTGTCTTTGTGTATAAAGAAAATCGAAGTTTGTAACAGCTGCCGAATGTTCTGGTGCCCTGTGCTGAAGCATTTAAGATAAGAATTTCCTTGTGTTGTCATCAGGTAATAGATCAAGAGTTTGGAATGTTGTTTGACTATTAACAGGTGAAGATTTTCTGTAATGGATGTTATTGTATGGAAAAGGTCCCCTCTATTACTTCGGCTCTTAAGTGGACTATTGTGGCCCAAAGATGGGTGATTAACACACAATGGTGTAAATTCCTAAGCTCATAGGACTTTATTTAACTTACATTGATAATGCGCTATATGTTAATGGATTACTAAGAACACGGGTCTTGGTGAGCCATGATAAATTATATTTGCATACATGAATCCATGTGGTGTCTTCTTGGTTTTGTATATTATTAACATACCTTTACTAGTACATATGAAGATTATTGTCTCAACATTGTAGGCTTTTACGTAGCTGGAGATTAGTGGCATGGATCATCACTGACTTAATCAAAGAGGAGTCTCATATTTATCAGATTCACTAGCCAAGGCATGTAGTTTATTGGAGAAGTCAATGCAAGGACGATGTTTCTTCCCAGATAAGAACAGCAAGGACAATTCCTTTAGAAAAGAACTGGCTAATATGGTGGAAACTGATAGAACATAATATTTGCCAGGATGGCATATTTTGTTTTGTGAAATTGATTTCTGGAAGAGTTTAGTGTGGACAAGGTATCTAGAAAGAAAACCAGATTACGTTTAGAGCTTTTGATTGATGTAACCGAGCTATAATAGGCCTGTAGCTGTCTGTATTAGTTAGTACTCGTAGATTCAACGTTGTATCAATTTTCCTTTGACTGCTGCAAAACTGTCTTTTAATGGAAAGGAAGTCAACATAAGGATGTTTGATTATGATTGCTACCAAAAGGAAAATCTTTATAAGGAGAGAAATTATTTGTAAATCAATTGTATAGCTTTCCTCGTCATTTTGAATTGATCTTTGTGTTATTCTTATCGAAAGAAGTTCAATGAGCCTCAAACGAAGTGTAACATTTGATTTAAGGGAACAAAGATTTTATTGAAATTACGTTCTTTCTTGAGGATGTAATTAGGAAATTTGTGAACCTGTTTTTCTTTTTTGTTTTTCATTTCATTCATTTCCCACCTCAGGGAGTTAATAAGTGCAACTGTGAGGATTTCTTTTTTCTCAAGTTATACTAAAGTGCAAGGGATGGTTAAGCTGGGTATTGAAAATACTAACTTCAAAGGTATTAACTTCATTTCATTTATCTCATCTATTTCTATCTTCTTTTTATTAAATTTTCGGATATTTATTGGACACTATAATAGCACTAATATTCAGTTGTATTTTTATTTCTTTTCTTATTTCTTCCAAACATAGATTTTTCTAGGCCTATATCCTTTTTCTTATAATATTTTGCTTTACGTTTCTTAAAAATATTTCTTTTTTATCTCATTGTAATAGTAAGAAATATCACATCCTATCATAGTGAGCAATTTTAAATCCTTTTATTTTTCTTTAGTAGTATACCATTATCACTCCATTCACTTATATCTTTTAAAAAGGTAATTCTTTTTACTAGGGTATCTTCAAGACAATTATAGGTTGCTTTTAATTTGCTTCCCAGTGATTAGGGATTTTTTAATAAGACATCTTTAAACAAATTTGTGTATTATCAACTTGATTATAACTATAGAAATAACAATCTTGGGAAATATAAATATATCTATTCATTTCACACATATCACATTATTGCAATTTTTGTAAGACCATAACATATTTTCTTATAATAGTTGTATATTTTAAAAATTTTCTTTCTCCCACAAATTCTAATTGAAAAGTTTCAACAACTCTAGTTATTAGATTTGTTGTATCATTATCTAGATTAAATATAGAACTTTTTTTTTTCAGTTTTCATCTAACATTTTCTAGAATTTAGGAGAGCTATTGAGTAGAGTTTTTTTTTTAGAAATTATTTAGTTGTTTAATAATCCAATTCATTAATATCTATTGCTTCCTCTTTATTTTGGAAGCAATCTATATTTAAATATATTTCAAAAGGATTTACAACTTTTGTTCTCATTTTATCAATAAGTGTAGAGTTGTCTTTATCTTTGGTTATCATATGAGTTCCATCACATCCTAGATTAGGTCTATTAAAACTTTGTGAATAATACCGAGGAGGTGGATTTCTATAAGTATTAGGTCTATCACTAATATTAGAATTTCAGTAAATTTCTTGTTTAATTAAATCTGGTTTTACATGTGCTTATGTTTCTAAGTTTGAATTTTCTATTTGTTCATTTAATTCTTCAATTTTTGAATCAAAAGCTTATATAAGGTTTTTCATTTTATTTTTAGGTATTTTCATTTTTAAAATTAGATCAAATATATTTTTTCCATAGGATTTTTATTGGATTTATTTGCTTTTGCCAATGAATGTCCTGAAACATTTAATAAAAAGAAAATAGAAACAGAAGATGAGATCAATGAAATGATAGAAAATGAAGATTTTGTTAAACTTGATACTTTTGAAGAATGCTCTTCTGAAGAAACTATTTACAACTTCCTTTTTAAGACCATATTCTTCTCCTAAAATCTTCAGTATACGCCTTCACGTAGGAAATAAATTATAGTTGTGCTGGACTCTACTGAAGGAGTGTCAATAGTAGTTACCTTATTCTAAGGTTGGAGATGAAATGCTTGGTAAAAGACTGAATGAAGATCTGATAAATCTATAGTCAAAACGCTAAAGTTATAGGTATGGAAGTATAATGGACCATTTAATTTAGAAACTTGAAATTATTATGCATATAATTATATCATGACTTCTTATTTTCTAGAAAAATTTATATATTATTATCTGGAATAGATTTAGATTATGTAGAATAATTATAGGTATGGAAGTGTACTGGACCTTTTAATTTAGAAACTTGAAACTATTATACATATAATTATATCATGACTTCTTATTTTCTAGAAAAATTTATATATGATTATCTCGAATAGATTTAGATTCTGTAAAACTTATTAATATTATAATAAATTAGTGGATGTAGATTTGTTTCAAATCTCTTTAATCTTTGATATTAATAGTAGCTTAGATATGGTAAAATATTTTATTTCTTCTCATGATTAAGGTATTTGTGTTTATATTTTGTGTTAATTTTTGAGAGGCAATCTTCGATATCAAAAAGTTTTGTTTTAATATCTATCCTGATGTCTATTAATACACAAGATAGACATTTTGATAGAACTCTCTTTTATTTCTTCTCATGGTTAAGGTATTTGTGTTTGATATTTTGTGTTGATTTTCTAAAATTGACTACTTAAAACAATAGTTTTTGAATAAACTTACCTAGGCAATAATTTATTGTGAGAAGTTAGTAAGGTTTTTTTGTTGTAAATCTAATGACAAATCATCTTCAAAGTCTTCTATAGTTCATATACAAGGAAGATATATTCTTTCAACTTCAGAAAATAACTTTGGAAAGTAAATAATATCTTTGCCTCCTAAACATTCTTTATGATGAGTATTGGACAAGGCAAAACAAGTTTTTAATATCAAAGGTTGTCTCTCAAAATTCCAGTATAGGCTTCTTTCCTATTGCGAGTTTGATCATCTAATATCCCTTCCCCAAAAGTAGATCTAATTATCATTTGTATTGATTTGTTATGCACCCATCCTATTTTGTCCCTAATTTCTTTGGGAATGTTATCAAACTTTTTAGAAATATCTTTTTTAGATAGTAGAGGAATCTTTACTTTATTAGAAGTTTTGTTTTTAAAATTCTTTTCGGTCTTCTAAATGATATCTCATGATAGTAAAATTAATAATCTTTTATTTATCTATCATTTTCAAGTTTGTTTCTTTCCTATTTTTATCCCAAAATTGTGATGGGTTATTATAGTAATTTTTCTTTATCTTCCATTTTACTAATTCTATATTCTTATAGGAAAAAATTTTCTCCAATTATTTCATAAAATTTTATTTGATACTATTAAACAAAAAATACATTCCAAAACTCCTTGTAGTCGATGGATCATTGTTAATACAATTCAAAATGCCTACGCTCAGTCTCCACCAATCCCATTAAAAACTCACTCTACGTAACGTGGTGTAGGATACAAAGAAAAATTGATCCTTAAAAAAGGGAAACCTTTATTAAAAATTGAAAACATTATTTAAAATAAGTATCAATAGTTAAAAACAATCAAAGATGGACTATAATTACTAAAACAAATGATAAAGAAAAATTACTTTAATAACCCGTTACAAATTTGCGATAAAAATAGAGAAGAAGCAAACTTAGAAATGATAGATAAGCTAAAGATTATTAGAGCTAATAGTATGAGATATAATTTAGAAGATCAAGAAAAATTAGAAAACAAAGATGAAAGGATTTAGAAAGCAAGTTCCTAAACTAGAAAATCTAAAGATAATTAGACCTAGTGAATCCCCACATTAGTCCCTAGCTTTTAAGGTTCGAATGTACAAAAAACTAATTAGAAATAAAGCTAGAATGATATCAAATTATAAAAATTAAATGATAATATAGTATTTGATGGATACTTCTTAACCCCGCAAGGAAATATTAATAAATTTAACAAAGGGAAAAGAAATATTCTCTAAATTTATTCATAAGAGTGGATTTTGGTGAATAAAAACTGATAAAGATAGTATTTCTTGTACTATTTTCTCTAGTCCACAAGGTCATTATGAATGGTTAATAGTGCTTGCAGGTTTAAAAAGTTTCCTACAAATATGTCAAAGGAAAACATATTTAAGTCTCATGATTTTTTACACGTTTATGTAGATATTTTAATAGCTAGTAATGATATTACTCAACATATTATACATATTAATAAATTTACATATTTATGTAAGCAATGTGGTGCAACTCTCTCCAAGAAAAAAACTATGATTTTTCAGACCAAAATAGAATTTCTTGGTGTGGAGACAGATGGTAGGGAAGTTCAACTTCAACCTCATATTCTCAAAAAAAATCTCATAATTTCTTGACAATAGATAGTAAAAGTCCAACTTTTTTTAGAGTATTAAATTATGCTTAAGATTTATTCAAAATCTAGCTAAAATAAGAAAACTTTTTCAATTACCATTAAAGCAAATCAAAGATTTGAACGTTTAATCTATTTGATGAAAAAAGTAAAGAAAATTAAGATTTTTTGTACTATGTTGTCAAAACATCCTTTACCATGTGATAACGATGATTTAATTCTTGAAACTGATGCTTCTAATTATGTATAGAGTGGAGTATCAAAAAAGATTGATTATGATAATTCTAATGTCAAAATGAACTAGTCTCGTTAAAGACATACTTTGGGAGCCTTTATATATATACTCTACAAAGATATCACATAAATGCAAAAGAAATATTAATAATAGTAAAAAGGCTGTCTAACAATTTTATTGTTTTTATTACTTAAAAGATTTTTAGTAAGAACTTTTTTAAAAACATTTTTATTAAAAACTTATAATACTAAAGTCAAGGATTTTATTGAATATAATTTTCCCTGGATATAAAAGATATATTGAATGACATATTTTATTAGTAGAATATTGTTTTAATATTGAGAGTATCAAAGCTAATAATAATATTCTTTCAGATTTTTTAACTAGGCAGAGTCAATCTTAAAAGGAGATATTTGACTTACTGTGACGTGACAAGTGTTTGAAGATATCAATACCCGCAAACTAAATCAAAATTTATTCGATTTTGTGATGTTCGTTTTTTTAGGGTATATCCAATTTGAACTTTTTACAAACAACTCATCCTTAGAGATTGGTATGATTTAACATTTATAGTCATCATATACATGTATTAGACCTAAAAATCATCATAGTAAATTCGGAAAACTGTAGAAAACAAACTATGTCATCAATTGCTACCGCAAAATCGACAAACCGTAAAAAAAACGTTATGTCAACAATTGTTACGCCCAACCTCAAAGAGCCTTCTATCTCGAAACAACAAATTCGAGCCTATAATCTACCCCAACTACACGAAGGTCTCAAAAAGTCACCAATGGAATTGGAATTGAACGAAAATGCCAAAAGCTTTCCATACAACACATCTGTTTAACACCTATAACCTGTCGGCTCTCGCTAGAGTACTTCGCTTGCCTCGGTTCTCATATTTTTTTCACTTAGAATTTCCATTTCTTGAGGTTGACTATTGAAGTCTGGATCTTGTTCTTCAATCTTCACAATAAATTCTTATGACTCCTGTCTAGTCCAATCCTTTTTTTGTTCTTTTTTTAGATTACTTTTATCCAAATACACAATGTTGAACAGTTCTAGTTGGTCTCGCTTGTCACTTGGAGTAGACAAATGTTATGGTTCAAATCATCACATCACATTAGATGAGAATCTTGTTATCTCCTTTCTTATGATTGTGATGTATCTGCATATTTTTTGCTCTCTTTAATATGGTTAGGTGGTTTTGACCAAACATGTTGAAAGTAGAAAGATGGAAGTGCGGAGCCTATCTCTAGCCTGAGAAGGAAACATATGACGCATATATACATTCAGTTTAATTGCCTTAATCCTTTTAAGGCATCAGAGCACATCAATGCTGTCATGGCAACAGAAGAAAGAGCCCGACTATCGCACTGATCGCCTCATCTGAAGTAGACAAAAAGAAAAGGAATAAAAACATCCTCCATGAACTTCCTCCTTCCCACTTCTAGATGGCTTATTAAATCCGTGAAAAAGTAATGAATGCTTATATAGACGTACATTGAGCATTCTGTTTTTATGTAATTATTTCACTTCCCTCTTACGGGAAACTCGGATGAGCCTAATCGCAAGTAATTAGAAGTTGTAGAATAAACTTCATTGATCCCTGCAGATAAAACATTTGACACTACAGTAGTCAAGCGCTCAGGAATGAGTGGGAGTAATAGGATGGTTTCACATGAGATTACATAGAAAAAGGAATAGCATATGTAAAACCTGTGACTTCACCAAATATTGTACAGAATAAAGAAAAGCACGAGAAGGAAAAATGAACCCCAACCAAAACCACTAGCATCCGAGCCGTATCTACTTGATTGTAGCCTGGTAGGGGAACCCATGCCATACGTGGGACAGCATGAAGAAATCAAGTGTATGAGCAGCAAGAGTAGAAGAGGAAGCATCATCATAAGAGGGTAAAAGCCTCCTTCGTCACCCATCTGAATCAAAGGTTGAGCATACTCCAGAAGTGACATGAGGGTAGGACCAAAGACCACCAATCCTAGAACTCCAACCATTAGAAAAGGGACAACAGGAGATGGCCCCGTCTTCCACATCGTTTCTTTCAACACTCTCCTGCTTCAAGGGTCAAGGGAGGCTGAAAATGTTTGTTGTGGTTGCAGATGTCATATCTGATTCTTTTCTCGGGATATAAATGATTGGTTTACTTTGATCCTTTTCTATAATTTCGTTCTTTAAATGGGAGGCCTCAACTAATTCCAAGAGCAAAACAACACTCTGATAAATATTAGTTACAAGGGAATCAGGAGATATATTTAATTTATGAAGAATGAAACCTCTGGGAGCCCTTTGTTTAAAGATGGCTTGAAATTTTATAATGTCATTGAAAGTTACGTCAATTTGTATCCAAAGCTTTCGATAAGGTCGAGTAATAGAAAATGGATTAACAAAGATGACCATGCAATACGCATGATCATGGATTCGATCATTAGAGCGTGACTGCCACACAAGGTAGTTTAAATATAAATGGGGGTTACATCTTCGTCAAACATTTTCCGAGTCCTCACAACCTTGGAAGCGTGTTCTAAGAATAAACTTCTTCTACTCAAATCTCCAAGAATTTCTTTTATTAATTTCAAGCCGTCAAAAGTTCTTTCCTTTAAGTAATATTCATTGATTAATTTCGACCATTGGGTCTTGTTATATCTGAAAAGCCTCCATATTCTCTTGATAAGCTAACACATTTTGCATTGTCGTTAGTGGGATCAACCCAAGACCTCCTTCGATCTTCTTAAAGCTGAACTCCTCCTACCTAAACTTGGCCCTTTTGGAATTGCCTAGCTTACCCGACCATAAAAATTATTTAATGCACCTCTCGATCTATTTAAGAGGAGGAATGTGTCCCTAAGTTTTCTCAAACTTAGGCGATTTTCCAGCGAATTTCTCCTAAGTCACGCATACCTCTAGCTTCGATTACGCTTCTTTCTTGCATTTTTCAGATTCAGCTTCGCAGGGTTTGATTTTAGGATTGAGTTTCTAATTTGTGTGGGGGTTTCAAGTAGATGATGAATTCTAGGGTTTCAGAAGGGTGCTATTCTTTGGTACTCTCGGTCCATTCAAAATTCAATTTAGTGGGGTTGCACTTGTCAATCCTCTTTCTTGCATTTGAGGGTTTAATTTAAACAAGTTGTGCTGTGCTTTTGGTTGTTCGAGTGCAGTGATTGTGGTTGTGTTATTTGCTCACTTGGGCAATTTCTGGATTATCGTTGATAATTAGAGTTGATTAAGACCACTAATCCTTCGGTTTTTTTGGTAGAGTCTTGGTGGTCGTGTTTCTAGGGCTGAATAGAGCAGACTATCGGGACGATTTTGAGGGCGTTCTGTAGGAGTCTCTCGGGCCTCTTATGCTATGAGGAAGCGGCGTAAGATGCCGAGGAAGGGACGGGATATAACAGTAGAATGTCTATTAAGGAGAAAATCTGCCTCAACTGAGACTGTTAGGGATGATGATTGTTCGGAAGGTTTGACTCTCATTTAACTAGTTAGGGGGTACAGGACACCCAGTATAGGGATGGGGTTACCAGAGTGGATGCTAGCTGAGGGTCAGCCCCAAGCAAGAAGGGCGGAAATATGGCTACTGCAAAGGATCCCCGGAGTACCCAGGGCACGAGAGAATTGATAATGAAGTCGGGAGGAGTAGGGCAGGGTGGAGATGACATCGATTCAACACCCTCGGATGATGAACATGATGATTCAGATGAGAAGGGGAGTGAATCCGGTGCTTTTAAAGCTAACTCTGAGGGGGAAGGGAATGATCCGTAGATGACTGATGAAATGCCTGAAATACCTTCTCTAGACAAGCACAAAGAGCCAACCATGCGATCTTCAGCAAGTGCAAGAGGGGAGAATAGCACCTGACGAGTGTCTGACAAAATGCCAGCACCAATTCGACCCTTCAGGCAAGCAACACACACTAAACCTTCCTTTGCCAGTCTATTTAGGAATAATAGAGAGCTCACTCAGGGGCTACATCTGAAAAGTGTTGTAGTAGACAATGAGGTGGCTATGGAGGCTATGGACGTTTTGTCAATTGAAGCTGAATGGGGATATTGTCTTGTTGGTCATTTTACAAGAAAGTTTTTAGGTATGAAGGCTATTGAAGGATTGATAGACAAATGTAATGTGCGATGTCAAGTGACGCACCATGATAGGGGATGGATTATTTTTTAATTTAAATTTGAAGAAAATAGAACAACCATGCTTGCTGGGGGACCTTACATTCTCTATGGCAAAACTCTGTTGTTGAAGAAACTATGACAAGGATTTTGTTTTGATTACAAGGAATTTATGGAAGTCCCTATATGGGTTCAGCTCTCCAATGTACCTTTGGAGCTTTGGAATGAGATGGGATTGTCTAAGTTGGGATCTCGTATAGGGAAACCTATATTTACAAATCGCATAACCAGTACCAAGGCTAGGGTTGGTTTTGCTAGATTGTTGGTGGAGGTAAATGTGGCATAGCAACCAACCCCTCAGCTTTGCTGTGTGAATGCCAGGAGGCAGTAAGTATACCCAATAGGTCATGTATGAGACATTTTCAAGTTATTGCTATATTTGCAAAAAATTCGGACATAACCACTTTGAATGTAAGACCAATTGCAGAAGAAATCAATGCATAAGGGGAATAGCACAAAACTTGCAGGGGAGATAATGGACCGAACTAAGTCACAGAAGGAGCAGTTACCATCAGTCTAGGAGAGAGCTTTGCTAGATGCGGTAATACTAAACAAATCTAGCCAGCAGGTAATGCAAAATGTGGAACAGGTTCAGGGGCAAGTTATACCAAATCATGAGACTGCCAAAATTATTGGAATAGTAGAAGTTGCTATACCTAGGGAGGAGGGGACACATACAGTAGCTACTGTGTTGCCTATAAAGATTAGTAAATCTAAAACAACTTCCAACACAACAGTAGAGGGAGAATGGCAACAAGTTCAAAAAAAAACCTGTGAATAAAGGAAAAAGGTTGATGACACATTCAGATAATATAGTGCACAAAGGGGTTACTGGTCTACAACAGGCTGGAACTATAGGACCCGATAAGGAAAAGGGCATATTGGCTAGAGGTAAAGGGCCAATGGCACAAAGCACTAAATTAGTGAATGAAGGTCCTACTAAGATGTAGTCTATTGAAAACTCTGGGACTGATTAGGATAAAGGGGTAATTGCTATTAGGAAGTTCCCTTCTGCGACTGAAAAAGCTCCCCAGAGGCAACCCACTAAAACAATACTAGCAAGTGGAATAATGGTGCAGCAGAGGGGGTCTTGGCCTGATAAGAGTAAAGGTAATTCTGCTCCAGCTAGAAAACTAGGAGGTGTGAGCACCTCCTCCCATACAACATGACACTTCTTTGCTAGAATGTTCGAGGGCTGAACAAGGTCTCGAGACAAAATCGTGTTGGTCAACTTATTAGACAACACCATTGTAAACTAGCTTGTTTTCTCAAAACTAAAATGATTGTGGATGGATTAAGGCTACTGATGTAGAATAGGTTTAAAGGCTCAGAATATGGACATAATTTTGATGTTATTGTAGGAGGCCAAATTTGTTTATTGTGAAATCCTCAATTTTATCAACGTAATATCTTGGCAGTAGGGGAACAATTCATTCATAGCCAAATATATTGCCTTGTTATGCAATAGACTTTTCTTGTTTTTTTTTGTGTCTAGCCTTTATAGTGTTACTAAACGAAGGGAATTATGGGAATACTTGCTGGAGGTGGGGTCGGATAATGTGTTATCTTGGATTATAATGGGAGACTTCAATTGTGTGTGTGCGGTTAGGGAGAGAATAGGCTGCCAACCTCCTTCGACTTATCTCCTTAAAGACTTGTTAGACTTTTGGATGTCCTTAGGGTTGGAAGAAGCACCGTATACAAGAGAGTTCTTCACATAACAGAAAAACCTTCTATGGGCTAAATTGGATAAGGTTTTGCTTAACAAAGCTTTGGGAATGTTGGAATATGAATGTTTAGCAAAAGTTCCGGGCATGATCCCAGATTCGGATCACTACCCAGTTGTGGTTACTTTCAGTAATTTGACTTTTCGAGGGCAGAAACCATTCAAGTTTTTTAACATATGGCTCGACCAGTTTGATTTCCATAACATACTAGCAGATAAATGGGAGTATGTAGTGGTGGGTTTAGCTCAATATGTGTTATGTGTGAAACTGAAGAATTTAAAACAACCATTAAAAGAGTTAAATGTCCAAGTGTTTGGTCACATCTCCGACAGGGCGAAACAAGCTACAAAAAATTTCCTGAGTGCTTATAAAGCCTCACTGCAGAGTCCAAATGATATTGAATTAAACTAGGAGGTGAAAACCAAGGGAGAGTTGGCTAATTTTTTGCTGGAGGCTGAGCGCAAATTCTATCAACAAAAGGCCAAATGCATACACCTAGTGGAAGCTGATAAGAGTACTAAATATTTTCATGCGATTGCTAGAAAAAGAAGCATGTAGAATCACATTTCACACTTGTCAAAGGATGATGGATCCCTGACTACCTCACTGTGGGAAGTGGCAGACCATATAGTAAGCTATTATCACGGGCTGCTAGGCACTAAGGCTGCAGTATATCGACCAGACTGTAGGGTGATTACAACTGGACCGAAACTGGAGAGGGAATCTTATAAGCTCTTGCTTGTACCAATTCTAATTGATGAGATCAAACAGGTCATGTATGACATAGGAGATGACAAAGCCCCGGGTTGGATGGATATGCCTTTACCTTCTTCAAAAAACACTAGCTCCTTGTCGGTTCGGAAGTCATTTCAGCAGTAAAAGAATTCTTCAATTCGGGGAGACTCCTCAGACGACTCAACCACACCATCTTTATCGATTGCCTGCCTGAATGTAGTGTATAAGGTGATAACCAAAATCCTGTTTGAAAGAATGGCCTTGGTTGTGGGGAAATTGGTTGATACAGCACAAGCATCATTTATCCCTAGGAGAAGTATGCTTGATAATGTATTCTTAGTGCAAGAACTTGTCAAAGGTTATACTAGGAAACGAATATCCCTGCGGTGCATGATAAAAGTGGATATGACAAATGCCTATGATATAGTATCCTGGGAATTCCTTGAAGAAATGATAAAGGGGTTGGGATTCCCTCCTTTCATTGTCAGTTGGGTGATGGAGTGTGTAACCACAACCTCATTTTCTATCTCTATAAATGGTACCTTGCATGGGATGTTTAGGGATAGGAGAGGACTACGATAAGGTGACCCCATGTCACCCACCCTATTCCTCCTTTGCCTGGAATATCTCTCCCTTAGTGCTTAAGGTGAAGATTGATTCTTCATCTTTCCATTTCCACCCGAAATGTCAAAAGCTCGGTATTACCCATTTTGCCTTTGTGAATGACCTGATGTGTAGCACCCCCTTATCACAGGGTACACACCGGAATGCCTGGAGGTCATTCCGGTATATATCCTACGATAAGGGTGGGCTACTAACGTTCACTACATAAACTTCACATGGTATCAAGTGATTGATCATTATAAAACGTCATAAGGAGACCATAATAATTTAAAACCTAACCTCTTCCTCATTTCATTTCACAACTCGAAAATTTACATTGTCTTTCAAACACTTGATATATATACATCATTAAACCTAGAACAAAAGTACTATATGAATGAGGGAAATATACAAGTCTATCTAAGTCATCCAAGAATCCTAGCTGACCGACCTTTGAGCTATGACTTCTCTTGGCAAAATCACATAGAGTCTCTCACTCGATAGAGTCGTCTCTCAGTCTTGAAAAGACAACATTGCAATTTTGGTGAGTTTTGCAAACTTAATAAGGTAACCATCATCGATGGTTCACTCAATTCATGCATCACATTATTACACATAGCATCTATCATATGAGATCACATACACTTAACAAATCATGTCACATTGTATATTTAACACTTATAACCATATATATCATGCATCAGCAATGCACATGAGACTCATATTTTTTCTTATTGTTATGACCAAGTGCCTATCACAGACTTATACAAATATTGGCCCATAGGGCTCAATCAGATAGAATCACGGAGCATAGCTCTACGTGCTAAATCAAAATCAGAAAATTACGGAGCAAAACTCTACGTGGAAGCGCTTCATAAAGGCAACTCAAGTCACAACGCCTTTATTTGAGCATGCATTTTATGAAATGCAACAGTTTCTGCATACCTCATATATCACAAGCTTATAAGAATGTTCAAACAGAGTTTCAGAGTCATCGGCCCTAAGTCCGGCATTCAATTGACGTTGAGAATCAAATGACAATTTTATATCAAATGCACATTTATTTCATCTCATTCACATACAAGTAGCACTTCAATATCTCAATCCAATATCACAGTCATCGAACCTCTATGTCCGGAATCAACACTCAGGTCACAATCATACAGTCAATTTCAACAAAATTTAAACAACCAGAAATTAAGTGAGACCGTCTAGGTTACTCACAAGTTACTCCCAAAGCTACTACCTGGAAGTGCACACAACATCAAGAAGTTGACGTTCCACTGTTCCTCTATAACAAACTAATACACACGTATATCACAATCTATTCAAATATGCGTGTTCATTAATGCACATATATATAAAAGATTATGTACAATGCATGTTCATGACAATCTCCAGGTATCCTTCCATCTAGATTATCAAAACCACAGTCAAATATCGAACCTTACTTAACTAGCATTATTCGTAGGGTTTATACCTCAACAAACCATCTGAATCAAGTTTCAAAACCTAAAGAGTTGTTTCAGATTTCTCTCCAAACTCGGACTTTTAAATTTACTATTCACGTTAAATCAAAGAGTGTAATTGATATTATTTGGTCTTATAAGAAAAAGGTAGACAAAGTAGAAGCAGACGAATATTCAAAACACATACGATGGCTGAAGACAGACGGAAGTAAAAAGACAGACGATACGCCAAAGACAAACGAAGTGTCTAAAGGCAGGCGGAATCTCAAAGGCAGACAAAAGACAGACGATAACAAAACATAGATGAAAACAAAACATAGATGGAAGCAAAACGTAGATGGAAGCAAAAGGAAGACGAAGAGAGGTCAAAGCAGACGATAAAAGTCAAACACAAACGATAGAAGTCAAACATAGACGATAGAATTCAAACGATACGTCTATGCACGTGGATATCTCTAAGTCTTCATCAACTCTCATATAAACACCTAAGTATTCATACATGCTCAATGAAGAAACAAAGCATATCAC
>JAOSBN010000006.1:16757699-16789205 GCA_027563595.1 Erythroxylum suave
ATACCCGGAATTATTCATGAATGCATGTACAATTAATTTCATGTGCAGAACAAATATCACTATTCATGTATAGGTGAGTACCATATTATGCATGAATATATATAAATGCCTTTCTTAAGTTCCCATTAATCATTCATCTTTACTATTCTAACCTTCCCATAGGTAATAGGATGTTACATGATGCTATTTTTGAGAGGGGATTGTAATTATATCCATATACTAATGGAGGCTTTGAAGGAATTGAATGATGTAGCAGGGTTACAGGTAAATCCTTCTAAATCTCAAGTGTATTTGGTAGGAGTATTTGAATTTTCAGCAGGTGCATTTCCAGTGAGATATTTAGGGGTACCTTTGGCACATCTAAAAGTATCAGTGGCCTAATTTTCAGTTCTCTTAGAATCTGTGGAAGCCTATATTAATGCTTGGAATGGAAAGTCTTTTTCTTATATAGGTAGAATTGAATTGGTGAACTCTGTTATTCAAAGGTTGCTTTCCTTTTGCCTACAGGCATTTCCCCAAGAAGGAGGAGGGATTGGGTTTGAAAAATTACAAATTGTGGAATTTGGCTCTCTTATCAAAGGTGATATGAAACATTCACGCTAAAGCTGACTTACTTTGGGTAAGATGGATCCATAAAATTTATTTGAAGGATTCAACGGTTTGGGATTGGGAACTGCATAATCGGGACTCTCCACTTATGAAGAAACTAGCTCACATTTGGAATTTATTGGTAGAAAATCTAAGTGGCCGAAGGGAAGTGGAAGGGAGACTGCAGCTTTTATGCACTGATGATACATTCTCCTCACCGAAAGTGTATGAGCTGATCCGAACTAAACACAGTACTAGACCTTGGATGCCCTTCGTATGGAAGCAATACATCCCTTTAAAGTTCTCATTCATTGCATGGTTGAGCTACTGCAATAGACTACCTACCAAAGATAAGTTGATGCTCTTAGAGCTGGATCGAACATGTGGCTTATGCAATGAGGAAGTTGAAACTTGCCATCAAGTGCATTCGAAGGGAACCCACTGGAGCTCGGTTAAGAAGCAAAGCAGCACAACTGGTGCTTCTATGTACCATTTATACGGTCTAGAATACAAGGAAAGCAATTCTGTTAGATTTTACTTCTTGTTCGATCTCTGATGTAATATATAAGATTAAAATAGTCATATATAAGATTTTGTATAGATTTTATCCTCATGAGCTGATTAGTTTTTAAATTTTGGATTGAGTAATTGATACTATTGATTGGGTTACAGAATCTGGTCGAGGTATACCCCATAGACCTTGTACATATGTAGGGTTGGGGGTATGACCCATTGACTGTGTATTTGCTCTTCGATAGATGGGACTGTACTGGTGATAGGGTTCGACTCTGACTGATGCACTGGTTTACTTGTATAGGGCTGACATGAATGGTTTTGTATCTGGATTATGTACCCTTCTTCTGCAGGTGGTCTTACTGGCCTTCACCGCATGCTCGATAGGGACAACTATCCCTTGTAGCTGGTTGAAGCATGCAATTTGGTCTGCGGTTGGTGGTATTGTTCACAGAGAAGGTTGTCATTTGATGTTGATCAGTGGATGGAGCAGCTGACACAGATGGAGATATTTCTGGGCTAGGTCTTCGGTGTAGGCTAAGGACGGATATTACTGGTTGCAGAGGCGATCTCCACCATTTCCTGATTTGGGCACACATCATTGGGGCAACTATACTTCCGCACCTCATTGATGGGAGGGTTATCCCTTTGTTGCTGGGCAGGATGTACATTGTGGTTGTATGCTTGGCAGGGATGACTCTTGATGATGATCAGGATAGACAGAAATGTGCAGCTTACTAATTGACCACATGGGATACTGCAGCTACAACGTGCTGGTTAGGACTGCATTATTGATGCCAAAGTATGGAGGTTGGTTACTATTCGGACTATGCAACTTGCCCTCATTGACTGGTGCAGCTACACCGAATGGAGGGCATTGATCTATTGGCAGTTCCTAGTCTAAACAATACCATAGGATAGTAGTTTTTGAATGCCACATAACTAGTACTGCTTACCATTTTGATTTGTGATTTAGACCTGATTACATTATGCTCTTTTTGGCTTTGAAGTTGATTTGTTTGTTAAATCTACATAAGTACCCGAAGTAGATGCAAGGGTTACTTATTCTGACTGGGCATGCCCCAAGGATTTTCTACAGTTTCTTTAATTCAATACATTTACATTGTATCAAAAAAAAAATCTTAGGTAGAGCTAAATGGGCACTCCTATGTGTGTGAATATTGCTCAACACTGAGGTGGAGTTGCCACATTGTATACATAAAAAAGCAGAAGATGATGTATACACGACTTTTCCTTTTCAGTCTAATCATTTGTTTCTCATAGAAAAGGATGGTAACTAAAATCATAAACAGTCCCTGAGATATTGTGTATCAAAAACATTATACTTCCATAGATGAAAGAATTGAAATATAGTGAGCAAGGGTATAGTCAATTACCAAAAGCAAATAACTGGTTATCAATAACCACCTCTTTCCCATCAGACTTGTCCATCAATTTCGGGCATTAAAAGCATCCAACAAGATAAAGCTGTAGAAGATAAAAAATTAACAATACAATTGCTTACACACTACACATAATATCAAAGATTCAGATGTTCCTTACTTTTAAAACCTTCTATGTGCCATAATGACTAAATTTCTAATTCTGGAGATATTTGGTAAATAAACTTCTAAATTCCTCTATATAGTGGATTCTTAAATATTTGAGAAGTCACTAATATGTATAAATTATTTACTTAGAAAATTAAAGATAAATTAAAAGATTTTAATTAATCTAATCATATATATAATTTAAATTAAAAGATTTTAATTAATCTAATCATATATATAATTTAAAGTTATAATTTATATATATTACCAATATATTTGAAAACCTAATATGTCATATATAAAGAATGAGTTGAAGAAAGAAAAATTATTAAACTTAACCGTAAAGTTTAAAAACGTTACAATTAAATAAAATATATTTAATAAATAAGAATAAATATAAGATATTGGATCTTATTTGAATATAATTAATATTTAATTAGAATTATTTCTAATTTTAATTAAATTACTAAAATGTTTAAAACTTATTATAAACATAGTTAAGTTCTTAAAGACTTGTACTATTTTTTTAAATATAAAAGTACTACACTTCTATGCATTAATTACAAAGTTTTCTTAAAATGTCCCATAAATACTGTTAGAAAATAGACATTTGTGTTATTATAATGGTTTAAATGAACCAATTTTAGAAGTAATTCGGAAAAAAAGGGTTAAGCTTTAGAATAATGAATGAATTATAATTCTTGATTTACTTTGATTTATATATTAATCATGTTATGAAATTGAGGTGATTTTAACTTTCAAAAAATCATATGAAAAGATTCTATAATTATTTTGTTACTTGCGAAAATAAATCCCACCTAGATTTCTTTGACAAAGTAAAACTTAATTCTATAATTTGTTTAAAAATTATTTGATCATTATTGACCTTAAATTTTAAAATCTAAATATGAATTCTTAAAATTAGATTTAAATATTAATTTTAGTTTGGTGAAAAGTTTAGATCGAAAATTAAAATTTTGCATTAAATTTAGAATTGAAATATCAATATTATTAAAACATTACTTAAGAGTTAAACAAATATATGAAAATAGTATCGTTATCCCGTTGCTGGCAGTGGCAAAATCGTGTATGGGATATTTGCTGCAAATGACTAGGGGTTGTGCAACTTTCCCATTAGTTATTGATGTCCCGAATAAGTTGCTAGATTAAGGCTTGAATGAAGTTGTCTTAAGATGTCACGGAAGAAACTCTTAACGTCGTGGGACAACTGTTGCCCTTTCTGGTTGTTTTGGCTGACGGGAGAGGAAGAAGACGACACCAGTGAATGGCTTATTGCTGTCGCAAGAAACATGATCTGACAGTGGAGTTGACTGCATCTGGCTAGTGTTGTTTGTAGAAGCCAAGATGACGACTAGACGCCTGTCGCTTGGTTCCATGGTCGTGAGCAATCGCTGGTCGATTGAGGAACGTCTGGAAAAGGTTAGGCAGGCCGACCACATCTGGAAGATTTTCTGGACAGCAGCGAGGCATGGAGGCACGTCTGGACTAGGTGGCGTCCGGTGGCAGCAACTCCATGAGATGCGCTCGTCGTGGTGATGGCAGGCAATGAGCTGCTGTTGGAGGCACAACGTCGAAGGCGCAACGATTGAGTAGCAGAGTTGACGGTGGCAAAGGTGAAAGGCCGCGGCAACGACGACATCGTTGGGAGGCTACGGCTTGCGTTGGCGAGATTAGGAGGTCAAAAGGATGAAGGGGTATGTTGGGAGATTGAGATTGGGCTTTCCCCTCGTGAGTGTTTTGGACAATAAAATATCTTACTGAACTAGGGATGGGATGAGGCCCGTTTGCTGACAGGGTTAAAGTAATTCTATATTCTCGAAGTAATGTATTCTTAATTTAATTCAAATGTCAAATATAATTTTAAACAAATTTAAATTTTAATTACAAAATTAAATCAATTATTTTTCTTAATTTTATTATCATTAATAATTATGTTAATTTTTAATTAAATTTTATAAATGGTGTTTCTAAAATTAAAATTAATTATTTCTTAATTAGGTTGAAATTAATTAATTACACTTCTTAAAATTAAGAAAAAAATATTTCTTAAGTAATTAAGAAATATGTTTTTTATCATTTTATTTATTTAAAAATTGTTTCTTTATCTATAAATAATAAGTTTCAAGATTTATAAGAGAAGGTGCTTTCCTTGATTAAATTTTGAAAAATATTTTTATTATTAATTAAGAAAATAAGACTTCTTTAATATTTTTGAAAAATTTTCTAATTTATTAAGGAAAAAATTTCAAATTAAGTAGAAATTAATGTCTACATAAAAATGTAAAGGAACTTCTTAATTAAGTTAAAAATATATTTTACTTAATTTTGAAGGTGGTTTCTTTTTAATATTAGAAAATATTTTTATAATTAAAGAAAAAGTAAATTTTAATTAGATTAATTTTCTCGTTAGATTAGAATGTGTTACTTGTAAATTTTTGAAAAAGGAGTTTTTCTAAATTATAATAAGTAAGAAGCATAATTTATTAAAAATTTGTTTCAATTAAATTCTATTAAAGGACTCAAGATAATTGGAAATAATTTTAAACTAAATTTGAAATTTTTTAAATCATCAAATTAAATTTCTATTTAGAATATAAGTTAAATTTATTTAGGAGTCAGTGGGTTTAATATAATTTAATTATCCAAAGAGTTGGAAATATTATTTTAGGTTACAAAGATCAATAAGTAGAAACAAACCAAAATTGATATTTATACATACAATTTGATTATGAGTATACAAGTTGTATTCTTTATTTATATGTTTGATATATATATATATATATATATATATATTAGATGTCTGTCAAACTGCATGTTATATATATATGATATGATTACACATAACTTTGTTTTTGATGAGATTATTTGAAATTAAATCCCTCGTTAACTATTCAGTACGTTTTTTTTACCATGATAATTGCTTTCTTGGTTATAAGAGTAAACTAGAGTTATGTTTATTGCTAGGCTTATTGAGCAAACTTAAATTCGTGTTAACCCAAATATGTTTAGTCTCGTAATAATGGGTCTTATCTAATAAAATTCGAGTCATTTGTATGAGCAAACTCATGACACATGAATTTAGATACATGGTTAGGAGTAACATATAAATTATGTTTTGGTAAGAGTTGTCACCTAATAGACCTAAGAGTCGTATGAAATGTGATTGATAAAGTTATTATCTACCTAATTTAGGTTTAATTAGTTTGTTGAACAAATACAAGATCAATTAAATTTGAATGGGATCCTAGTTTACTAGAAAGATAAGAGTAATCTTCCTGAATAGTGGTAAGAGTTATTATTCCGAATAAAATTGTGGGAATAACCAAATGCATAATAAAATTCTTAATCTTATTTGGTAATTATGACATATGATAAATTACCTACTTTTCTTGCATTTATATTTTGTAATGAATGGAATTTACCTTGTTTAGTATAATTGAAACTAAGTTAGTAAACTTAATTTCTTGGACATAGGTTAAGTTTGATAGAAAATTTAAGTGTCCATTATGCGCATTACTGTTAAGGATTTGACAACAAAATTTTAGAGATATGTCAATATCTTATAGATGACGAAATGTAATAACATTTTAAGTTTACTAATATCTTATAAACTTCAATGGCATCATATAAAATTATGCTAATACCATGATAGCACAATGCAATAGGCGGCATGAAGTATAGCTGAAAGGTATAATATCTTGAATGAATTGTTTTGTTCAATTTAGCCTACTAAAAGAATAAATATGGAATACAATAAGAGGCTTTGCTATAGTATTACAATAGTTGCCATTAGAAGAAAAATAATTGCATGACTTTTCTTGCTTATACTTGATATGATAGAGATTATGTATATTTCTAATTCATGCATATGATTATTTGATACTGAATTAAGATTCAACATTATTATAATGTTAAGGCATGACAAAAAAGATACATTATTGAGCAAAAATTGTTGATCCATATTTATATAAATAGTTTGTATGTATTGAATCAAAGTAGACTTATTCTTAACATAAGTGGCTAAAATAAAAAGTTAGATAACCGAGATTATCCTTTTATACCATGTTGATTAAATAAACATGATAAGAATCATAAAAGATACATATTAGGGTATATGTATCATTTTGATTATAAATTGTTTGAAACTTGCAAAACTTATTAAGCTAAATAATAACCAAATAAATACATAGAGAAATAATGATGATGGAATTGAATTGTTAAATTTTATACATGTGATGGATTTGATGTGATAACAATTCATAAAAAGATAATGCTTATACCTCATTGGAAGTACTAATGGCTTTATGTGATATAGTAATATCTATCAAATGAATTATTGATTTAAATTTTTTGAATGTTTAAATTATTTAAATATAAGTAGAAACTATATAACGAGAATGATAAATCACTTCAATGAGATCGAAGTGAAGAGATATAAATTTTTGAGATATAAATTTTTCGGTTATCTACAAGTAGTGAAATTCTTTAGCGAATATCTCTACAACTAAATTTTGTAAGAGTGTAGATTTATGTAAGGAGTAGAAAAATACAACATAAGACATTGTACGATGTAATATTTATTTCTTATATAGTTAAACATAATAATATAACTTACCTTCTAAAGTTCCAATCAGATTAATTAACAAGATTTCACGATAAGACTTTAAAAGAATCAACTTTAATGATTTGAGAAAGTGATTCTTAGTTGAAACATATATTATTGACTAAGTTAGAACTAAATTAGAGAATAAAAGGTTATGAGCTATCCAAAAGGTTAGATATAATCTTACAAACATATTGAAATATTTGTATTTCAATGAATACTCATAAGAGAATGGTTCGCACAATAAGGTGTAAAATGAAGTTTAACAAGTTCAAATCTTATAACAATACATCCAATTGGAACTAGTGCCTTTATTAATACATTTGATATATAGTTGAAAGTTTATGAGATGTTGAAAAATTCACTTTCATAATGAATTCAAAGAGTTTGTTTTAGAGATGATTGTAAATTTATTATACTTATAAGAAGGTTAGGAGGGAGAATAATTATTATTTTTAGTGGGAATATGCAGAGACATATTGCTCATAGAGAGAAAAATAATTCGTATTTTCAATTGCTAAAAATATAATTTTCAAAGAACAAATCATATTGTATAATGAAAAGATAACACTTAATTATGGTAATTAGATCTATAAAGATAGACTGGAAGTTATTTGTCTATTTTACTCTACATACGTAGATAATGTATTAAAATTGCTTGATATTTGAGATATCTGATACTTGTAAAATATTAAAGTTATCTATCATTCAATGTATGAGTTAATATTTAAGTTCAAAATTATACGGATATTAATTAATTTTGAATTTTATATCCTAATTAAGGTATATTTTACTTAGAACAATATTATTTTAATAATAGAAAGGTTTTAATATAGTAATGGTTTTTTTTAAATCAGTTTGAACAAAATTTTAGGACATCATCAATAAGTTGACTATGATAAAGATCGTCTTTGATGATAAATTACAAGCATTGTTCGAATGGTGTGTTTTCTTTTAATGTGATTTAAGAGATCATGTTCAATAGAGAGATTAGGAGGAATGACATTGGGTTAACAACATGCAAGCTCTTGTGGTCAAAAATAGAGGAAGAAGCAAGAGAAGGAAACCAAAATGTGTCACTACTGCACCAAACTTAGTCATATTAAAAAGTTTTGTTACAAGTGGAACAGAGACTAGAACAAACACGACAACGAGAAGGATGGAGATGACAACCACACTACAGCAATGACATCAAGCATAAATGATGAAATGTTATCGAATTATGTGACTAGTAAGTGTCTCCATATTAATCACTTAGATTCAATGTTTCTTATTGATACATGGGCATCTTATCATTTTGTTCTAAGGAGAGAGTACTTCACCAAATATAGGACCAATGATTTCGGAAGTGTGAAGATGGGCAATCAAAGCTTTGCTAGTAGCATTGGCATAAGAGACATCTGAATTTAAACCAACATTAGGTACATGTTGACCTTAAGAAGTGTATTATAAATTCTAGAATTGCATCTCAATTTGTTGTTTACGAATGTTGATTGATGTGACTTTAAACCATAAGTGCAAGGTGTATTTATAACTAACCCTAGCAATTACAGGTCGATCCCACAAGGATTATAAGTAATAGTCTCTTTTCTATTATATAACTGTCGAATAAGAAGATGATTTAATATCAAACCAAACTAAGCTAAAACTCAACACAATAATGAATTAAGTATAAATATAACACAAGGATTAATCAAATTTTAAATAACAAACACCTAGGTAATGAATCTCCCTAAGATATTTTAATTATTAACCATTTATCATATAATTTAATTATTAATCATTAGACTATAAAAACTCCTATCTTATGTTAATATCTTTCTTATTACTATTAACAACTAGTCCTCAGCTGATTAACTAAAACCCCTTTCTAGTTAAAACACTTAAGATTAAATTATTTGATTCATGATTTTTTTTATTATCTTTAACCCTGATCTAGAGGATTTATGTTGACATCTCTTTAGGTTTGCATGCAAATCTTTCTAATTATGGTAGATCTATTCATACAGAGGATTTCTTAATCTCAATCATATGAAATCAAACGCTGAATTAATATCCTAGACATATTAATTCAAGAATAGAAATGTATAATTGGATCCTTAATGAATCAATCAAACAAATTACATTAAACAAAGGATCAAATCATAGCATCCATCACAACTTAGGGCTCATCCTACCTACGCATTAAACAAACTTAGTTCCTAAACATAGAAAATGAAAGAAACATTAAAAGTTTTAAAAAATAATTAGAAAGAAAAGAATCCATAGATAAGTATATCCTACTTTTCTTTAATGAAATCCACTTGAATCCTTGATGAAAGATTGCTCTCTATCAGATCTCTTAAAATAATCTTAATGTCTTCCTGATCTTCAATTGATAATCATGTCTCCAGCTCTAACTCTGATTATAACTTTTGACTCTAGTGACTTCTCCTCCATCTCCTTTTAATAATTGCCTTTTATATTGTGAAACTATTTCGGATTAGATACGATCAATTATACAGTCGTGCGAGTAACCGTGTATCTAAAAAACAATTTAATATTATGACTTTATAGGTTTTTAATTACTTACACAAGTAAGGGACACAATTGTGTATGTTACTTATATAGGTGTGTATCTCCACATAGGAAAAAATAAAGTATTCAAAGCTTTACACATTTACAGCCTCTTACATGGTCCCATTATATGGTATTGTATATTATTCACACTATGTGTATATCCTCACATAGACTTGTATCTCTAAAACAACTCCAATTGTTCTATTTTATGCCATGATTTGTCTCAAATTCTTCTCCTTTGATCCATAAAGGCAAGTGAGATCTAAAAACACACTTGAAAAAAATAAGTACAAAAAATAGCGTAAAACTCTAAAATAAAAAGCAAAGCATACTCAATATAGTCATAAAGGCATAGTACAATAAATCATTTATCAAACATCTATGCACTTTAGCTTTTACTTACCCTCAAGCAAATCGCACCCGAACTAAGTAAACTAGAAACAAAAATAATATTTTTTTAAATAGGATTGTAATGAGGATTAGATGAAGATATGGTTGGGATATATAAAAAGGTAATAACATTGAAGGAAGTTCATATAAATAAGATTGAGTAGAACTTGTTTCTTTATAACATAGGTCCTTTAAAAAATAAATTCACTAGAACAACACTAATTCTTCTTACTCTTCAACAAATATCTAAATTTTTATTTTTTCGTTCATTCTTTTTATGGTCTTAAAGGAAAGAAATTGATATTTGTAATTTATATTATGTTTTAGTGTGTTTTTAGGTATTGATTAGAAGAATTTTGTATGTTTAGGATTAGAATTGTGTAATATGATGATGTGTTTATGTTTTTTAGTATTATATGGTTTAGAACATGTTATTGAACTTTAATTTTATGGTCTTGAGGTATTTTAATATGTTTGTTAGTGTTTGAAATCAAATGAAGAAGATCAAATGAAGTTGGATAAAGTTTAGAGGAAGAGCCAGGCCACGATCATGACATCCCTGTCACGCTTGTCACATAAGTGATCTGGCTAAGGGTTATGATTATGACTGAATGGGTCATGATCGTGACAGAAGCTATTTTCAAGGGTCACAATTGCGACTAGGTGTGTCATGATTGTGACAAAAGCTCATTTTTAAGGGTCGCGATCATGACAAGCATGAGATAGAGGTAGAGATCTACTTCAGTTTTCATTTATGGAGGGTTGTTCCAAACTTTTTGGCCTGGATAAAACCTAGCTTTTACCCTAAAAGACAAAAGAACTATAAAAGGAAATAAGATTACCTTAATGAGCTAAGCCTCCATCTTACCAATTAGAGAAAGAAGCTAAGGAAGAGAGAAGAAGAAAAAGGCTAAGCCTCCATGTTACCAATTAGAGAAAGAAGCTAAGGAAGAGAGAAGAAGAAGAAGAAGAATTGTCAACCACTCCATCCATCCTTCCAAGTTAATTTTCTCGATTCTTCTTTGAGTTTATTTCATTTGATGTTTGAGATGAATAAGAGGACGATGAATACTTTTTTGAGGATTTTCTAAACTTCATTTGGGATTTATTCTTGAATTAATTGTGATTTGGTTGCTTCTGATGTTAATGTGTTGGGTATTGTGATTGTTTATCGTTTTTACACACTTAGGAACATATTGAGAGATTGAACTGATAGTAACATGATTAGGTTGGGTAATGAGAATTAGCAACCTAATAGATCATATAAATATCAAATCAGTAATTACACGAAGAGAGATCTTATGTGAGGTCTTAATTATCTATTAGATTGCTTAAGAACTAACTGGAACATAAGTTGTTGTGTTAATTGAGAAATTACTAAATCAAAAATTCGGATTCAATTAGGGATTATAATTTATGGTTAAATGATTAGGTCTTAAGAGAGCATATTAACCTTTCGAAATTCTAGGACCGATACCAATTAACTCAAAAGTAATTAAATTTGCAATTGACGATATAATGAGCTATGTCTTGTGTGATTTCTTGCTTATTAAGTGGTTGTGTTGTATGATTTCTTGGTTGTTAAGTGGTTGTGCTCTATTTTGATTACCTTGTGTTAATTTCAATTTTTCATTTTTAATTAATTCACAATCAATTGTTCAATTTGATGTTTTATTTTTTATTTTAATTTTTATCACACTTATTGTAATCTTAGATAACATTAGGATTCAATTAGTTTACTAATTCCTAGAGGAATCGATACCTAAATTACTACATTTTATAACCCCGTGCACTTACGAATTATTGAGGGTTTCATTAGAAGTAAAACTTGCTCAATAAGTTTTTGGCATCGTTACTGAGGAGTTAGTTCGGATTAGTTAGATTCCTTTGTTTAAAGGAATTTTTCTCTTTTCTTATGTACTTGCGATTGCATGAACATAAAAGTCACTCGGAGTTCAAGTAGGATCGCTAAAATGTTAGCACTTAATATCACCCAATTGGAACAAGCAATTCGAAGAGCAAAACGCCAAGAAGAAGTAATCAAAGAAACAATGGCAGAAGAGTTTCCTAGAAGTCAATCAAGGAGTAAATCAAGGAAACCAATAGCATACGTTGATGGATTTCATGAGACTGGGATTCAATGTCACAACCCAAGGCATTACTCAACCACTGGTACAAGCAGCGTCATTTGAGATTAAACAAGCGTTGCTAAGCATACTGTAAACCAACATGCAATTCTATGGGTTAGCGAATGAGGATCCTAACGCTAACTTAGTGAACTTTCTTGAGGCATGCGATCCTTTCCGATATTATGGGATTTCGAAAGATGTTGTTAGGATGAGGCTCTTTCCCTTCACACTAAAGGATATAGCTAAAGCATGGTATCACTCCTTAACCCTTACAAACATTACCACTTGGGTGCAGTTGGTGGTATGTTTCTAGATAAATACTTCCCTGTCATAAAGACAACGAAATTGATAAAGAAAATCACAAATTTCCATCAAAGTGATGGGGGGTCGCTTTATGAAGCATGGAAACAGTGTAAGGATTTGCAAAGGAGGTGCCTACATCATAACTATGTAAAGAATTTATTTTGCAAACCTTTTACAATGGAGTAACCCATTCATGCAAGGCACCATAGATGTAACATCTGAAGGATCTCAAATGAGAAAGAAAATTGAGGAAGTGGAGGAATTGTTGGAAGATATGGAGAGTAATAGTTGTCTGTGGGCGCTTGATAGAACTAGGCAACAAATAACCATCCAAGAGTGGAAGGGAGCCATTGTTGTCAATTCGATAACAAAATGCAAGCCAAAATTGACAGCTTAACCCAATAACTCAACAACATGAAAGCCTCCTCTTCGGCTCTCATTAAAGCAATTCAGCAATGGTGCAAATTATATGGACAAGACAACCATGATACCATCGACGACTACTTGATGCAAACAAGCAAAATGGAGCAACTTAACTACATGGGAACCTAACTCATTCGTGAAGGGGGGGGGGGTGAACAATAATCCAACACGTATAATCTTGAGTGTAAGAATCACCCAAATTTTTCTTGGTCAAACAATGTAGGAGGTCAATTTTGACCTTAAGTGCCGCTGGGATTTCAACAGGAGAAACCAAACTCTACAAACATTATGTTAGATAAATATTGGACAAGCTTGGAAGCATAGATGAAGTTTACAAGAGGATGGAAGGAAGATTCAAATAAGTAAAAAAGAATCATGCACTTTCCATCTACAACTTAGAAGTTCAAATGAGCCAATTGGTAGATACATTGTCTGCACGAAGTGCGGGGAGCCTTCCGAGCAACACCAAAACAAATCTAGAGGAAAGGATAATGGCAATCACTCAGGCCATTTAAGAGAAGCTTGACCAAGTTAAAGAAGACAAGAAAAGGGCTAACGAATGTTTCCTACAGAGTAAATATAACCTAAAGGGAATTAAGGAGTATCAACCAGTAATTCCATAACCCATCCTAATGTAGAGAAAGTCAAAAGAAGCAGAGTTGAACATGGTTCTTGATATAATAGAGCAACTGAAAATAAATCTCACCTTGACGGAATCCATAAAAGAGAAGTTAGTAAACATATAGAGACTGAAGAAGTTGGAAAGTAAAGTATTAAGCAAAGAGAAATCCAACGAAATGGCAGCATTACCATATAAGTAAGATGATCTAGGGAATTTTTATGTTCCTTGTGTTATTGGTAGTGTCGAAGTGGATAAATCTTTTGTGAATTAAAGTGTTGACGTGAAGATGATGCCTTGCACTTCATGCAAAAATAAGAAGTTATGTGAAATAACCCCAATGGGGATGTGTGTGTCAATGGCTGATAGATCGATCCACCACCCTAGGCGTATAGTTAGGGACGTTCTTGTGAAGGTTGACAAATTCACTTTTCCTACGTACTTCACCATCTTAGACATAGAGGAAGATTTGGAGATATCCATTATCCTTGGATGATCATTTTTAGTTACCGCTCGGTCTTTTATAGATGTTAGTGGAGGTGAGTTAACTTTAAGAGTGGGGACAAGAGGGTTTCATTCAAAGTGTCTGATGGTATTAACTTTAAGAGTGGGGACAAGAGGGTTTCATTCAAAGTGTCTGATGGTAATGGAAATCCTCTCAAATATGTGGACGTTATCAAGAGAAACTAATATTATTAAAAAGTTATGCAGAGATATATTCATAAGGACCCACCAGAAAAGCCATAAATTCAAAAGAATAATCAAAAAAAGAAGACAAGGAAGGAAGGTGGTAGAAAGCATAGTCAAGTAACTCACTTACAAGTTATGAAACCTATAGTAGCACTACAATCACATGATTTGTTTGAATCACCATGAGCAAAAGAAGTACGTCGAGCTAGCGACGATAAATTAAGCTCCGCATGGAAGGCACTCCATGATTTTAAATTTTCGTTGTACATGGAGGGCACTTTATGATTTTAAATTTTCTTTGTTTTATCTTTTGTTTTAGATTAGGTCAACATCTTAGAGAAATCGAGCATAAGTATGACTTAAGGTTTCTATGTCTCTCTTTTTTTCACAATGGATTGGAAGGACGTGGATGGCAAGACAATGAGGTGATGACAAAAATGTAAGTTAGGGAAGAAATTCAAAAGTGACACAAAAAAGAATCAAAAACAAGAAAAGAGAGTAAAAATTCCCAGTGCCTGACCCAATTTTGAAGTCTCTAGCACGATCATGACACCCTTGGTCATAATCGTGACCCTATTTTGAACCTTTTGCCATGATCGTGACCTTGAGAAATTCCTCTTTATCATGATTGTAACCCACCCAATCATGAACATGATCTGTAGCAGGGCAGAATTGAAACACGTGATTTTTGAGTTTCTTTTCCCAATTTTACCCCTCCTTTCTTCCCCTTAGCATATATTCACCTTTACCT
Organism: Erythroxylum suave; assembly: GCA_027563595.1. NCBI lineage: Eukaryota > Viridiplantae > Streptophyta > Magnoliopsida > Malpighiales > Erythroxylaceae > Erythroxylum > Erythroxylum suave. The sequence goes on from JAOSBN010000006.1 coordinate 16,772,839, forward strand.
TCATTTTTCTTACACATAACACTCTCTTCATTCTCTCTTTAGAATCAAGATTCTCAAATCCTCTCACTTATCTCTACAACCCTCCTCAAAGTTTTTTTTCTCTTTTAATTCTTCACACATCTCTCACCCCAAATGGGTCTACGAATTAAGCAAACGGCCAAACACAATCAATTAAAGGGCAAAATGCAAGTTTCAAGGCGTGGATAAAGGAATCGAGTGGCGGATTATGGAGCACCCTTTCTGATTTACTCAAAAAAGGAAGGTCGCCGTTTCCAAACTCTTAGTTTTAAAAAAGTTGTTATTTCTCAATATTTAGACTTTGAGATATTAGAAGAGAATTGGATTGACATAAAAGGTTGAAAACTTAGACACAAGAATTCAATGGGAGAAATCTATGCATTTTAACTTTGTCGTCTATGAAGAACTCACCCTTAAATTTTTGACATCCCTTTAATATGAGCAAGATAACCCTAAGGAATTATGGTTTCGATTATGGGATCGAAAATATGAGATAAATTATGAAAATTTGTGTGAAATCTGTGGATTCTCATAATCAATCATAGTGGACCAACATATTGACTTTCGTGCCATACGTTATTGGGCCCAATTGACTAGGATGTATAAGTTTGACGCTAAAAATGCACATAATAACATGATTCATAGTCCTGAACACTTCTTGTTACACAAATTCACGTGTCAAATTGTGTTTGAAAAAAGTAAAAGCAACAAGTGATTAGTGAAGGAGCTGTTTATTTTGTGGTGTATGGATAATAGCGTCCAAGTTTGTACATCCACCCATATTTTTAATACTATTATTGCTATTCTTAAAAAAAGAAGCAATAATCTTGGCATGAGATACTTGGTTACTGCTATTGCATATTATTATGGTGTTAATTGTAATGGATTAGCTGTATATTTTCCTGAGTTTCTTAACACTCATCATTTAAAGATAGCTGAGATCTTGAATTTCCACAATATGGAACTTTGAGATATCAATATGAAACCACATGTCAAGAACAGGGGAGGACAGGCTAGTTCCAACTTAACACCACAACAACAACAAATTGAGGAGTCAACCAGTGAAGAATCGGGAGAAGAAGAAACAATTGAATGGAGAAAGTGCTTAATGCAATTTCAAACACTAACAAAGCAATTTGAGATAATGCCAAAGTGTTGAAAGAGATAGAAAATGACCAAAGATGACAACGCCGAGACATCCAAGGAATTTACAAATAATTCACTGCTCAAAACGTAGAGATCCCACCTCTAGCACCATCACCATTACCACCTCAATCGCCATGGCGGGTTCTATTCTTTTACTTTTGTTCTTATGTCTTTCTTGTCATTTTTTAAATTCCCACCATACGTGTTATTTGTTTTCCTCACATTAAAGACAATGTGTTGTCTAAGTATAAGGAGGTGTGCATTGTTATTTTTATATTGAGTGTAAATTTTGTATATTGTGTATTAGTTTTTGCTTAGGTTTTATTAGTTTGTGAAATTCGTGTTCTAGGTATCTTTGTTTAAATATTTATGTTAATTAGGATCGTATGAAGTTTGTTCATTCACCTTAGGAAATTTGCTATATACATTTATAAATTTAGGTCAATTTAATAAGTAGCATTGTTAATATCTTTTCATAACGATGATTAGCTTAGAAAAATGAGGTAGGCGATCAAAAAAGGTGTATCGTTAACAAATAACTATTTCGTTGGCCTTCGGGTTATGAATAGAACTAATAGCCAGTTAAAAATGTAATCTAGCTGAGTATCCAGGGGACATTCATCGTGAGTATTTGCCTTTGCATCAAAAGGCTAAAATGACATTCCAACTAAGCCAATTTAATAAAACCTGACTTAGTTGAGTATCTAGGGGACATTTATCACAAATGTTTACCTTTGCGTCAAAAGACTAGGTCATTGTCAAAGAAATTAACAAAATAGTATTTTTGATAAATAAATCCTACCGATCTTTATGAATAGCATGATTTTTCATGAAAAGATACTTAGGGATAGTTATAATTTTGATTGACTAACTAATTGTCAATATGTGTGTGCAAGTGTTAAGGGTGAGTGAACATGACGTTAAGGTCTTGATTAATATGCATATTTAGTTGGAAGTGCTGAGCTTAGATTTCATAAGTTAATAAGTTAGATGATCGCAAGCTCCGATATGAAAAAGTTCTAATATTTTTAAACCTCATCATTCCGCAAGCGCATAGGTCGTTCGCGTATTACTTAAGGTGTCGACCCCACTAAAAGTATATAAGGCTTAACACAATTCACAATAATTCAATGAACAAAACTAAAGTAGAAAATTATTTCATTCATGTAATCAATTTCAATAATCAAATTTGAAAATATAAACAAGATAACAATTGCAACGACAAATCAAGAATCAACATAGGAACTACCAATTGAGATAAAGGAGATTTTTATCCGATTTTAATGAAAACCTAATTGATTGTGAATTTATTGAATTACTCGTTCTAGATGGTGCTATTACTCTCTCTCGAGTTATAATCATTAACCCTAATTAGATTATGAGAAGTTGCAATCTCTCAATTAACAATTTATCCTAAAACCTAAATTAGATTTGAAATTGTCTAATAACTACCGAAACCTATGCAAGATCTCTCGTTATACAAATTTATTGGTTTGCCTCAATTCTTGATCTATTAAATTACCTAACTCTCATTAGCCCAATTTAATAATTTTCACTCAGTTCGCCATCTCAGTTTGTTACCGAATTATGAAGTGTAGAAATTAAATCACAAATACTTCAATAAAAATATAACAATCAAATTTCATTAATATCAAAGACAAAATATCCCTAAAGTGAGTTTAGACAAATCCTCAATATTCAACGAATCTATCATCTATGGCTATCTCAAATTCTATACAATCGTAAAGAATGAAATAAAACTATAAACAAAATCAGAATGGATGACAGAGGCAGTAATGGCGGGAAATCTCTTGTTCTGGGAAGTACTTCGCGTGAACTTCTCTGTGTCTCCCTTCCTTCGTTTCTTCCTCAATCTCTTGATAAAGCTCTCTAGGGTTTCGAGATTGTGGCTAATACAAAAGCTTCTCTCTTCTGTTGTTCATGTTCTTTAACGTAGTGTTTGGTTCATGTCCTCATGGGTGGAGACAGAGGACAAAGACACAAAAGTTCTGTGCTCCGTAGTGTTTGCTTGCTGTCCTCACCTATTTTTGTCTCATCTCCAGAGCACAAGGACAGAAATGTTTTGTTCCTTCCAAGACTGTGGTACAATATTTCTTGTCTCGGAGACAAAAACAAAAGACATAAGGAAATTTCAGAAATGCCCTCCCTCCATTAGAATATCTAACTTGTAGGATTTTTTTAACCTATTCATTAATTAAAATATTATTATTCACTAATTAAAATATTGTAATTAATTATTTAATTAAAATATAATTAATTTAAATATTATTATTATTTATTTAATTACATTATATTTAATTAAAATATTATTATTAATTAAAATATAACTATTAATTAATTACAATATTTTAATTAATGAATGAATTATATTTTAATTAATTATATTGCAATTAATTAATAGTAATATTTTAATTATGAATAAATTATATTTTAATTAATTATATTGCAATTAATCAATTAATAATATTTTAATTAATAAATAGTTATATTGTAATTAAATATAATGTAATTAAATAAATAATGATATTATTTTAATTTATTTATTTATTTATTTATTTAATTACTTGATGGGTGTTTTAGTGTGTTTTTAAGTGTTTATTAAATGAACTTTGCATATTTAAGATTCAAATTGTGCAATGTGATGGTATGTTTATATTTTTTAGTATTATGTGATTTAGAGCATATTATTAGACTTTAATTTTGTACTTTGATGTGTTTGTTAATGTTTGATGTCGAATGAAGATCAAGTTGGAGAAAGTTTGGAGGAAGAGTCATGCTATGATCATGACATCCCTATCATAGACGTGATAGAAGTGACCAGCCAAGGGTCACAATCATAACTAAATGGGCCACAATCGTGATGGAAGCTATTTTTAAGGGTCTCGATCGTGACAGAAACTCATTTTCAAGGGTCACGATCATGATAGGCTCAAGACAGAACCCATAATCTTCACACTGTAGACACCAAATCGATGCATTTGAATTATAACACGCATAGAATGAAGCCAAAAAAACTGCCTACCAAATGGAAATATTTCATAGCTTCAGGTCATGGGCGATATATAGGCTACATAACATAGCAATGACGATGCTGCTAGTTCTTGGGTATATTTTTCCCCACGATCTTAGCTGGTGCTATGCGTAGGAGATTTCCAGGCTTACCAGGGAGGGCACCTTTAATCATCACAACACGAAGATCGTTATCAATTTTTACAATCTTGAGCTTTCGGATCTTCGTTTTGGTTCCACCCATTCTACCTGGCATCTTCTTCCCCTTGTATACACGACCAGGTGTTGTTCCAGCACCTATAGACCCCAAAGCTCTGTGACTTTTAGAACCATGGGTCATTTGTCCCCTTCTGAAATTGTGTCGCTTTATTCCACCTGTGGGATAAAGAGATAAAATCAGAATCAGAATCAGAATCCAGATTAAGGAACATAAATCTACCAGTGCACAAGAAACGCAATACACAACGATAAATAGAGGACAGTGCAGAATATTAATGAAGTTAATTGTAGATTGAAAGTCAGCTAACGCGGCTTAAATCTAAATGAATGAAGTTAACTGTAGATTGAAAATCAGTTAACGCGGCTTAAATCTAACATGCAACAGCATCAAATAGGAACGTCTTTGGGTGTGCATGTAATTAGAAGCGCAACAACAGAACTTCAAAATGAGGTATTTAGTTCATGCAAAACTGTAAAGGACATAGCATTCCAACTCAAGATGTTTGGGTCTCATTTCAAGCTTATGGGAGAGCTATCTATACTTATCATATATCTTTCCACTAGGCTTGGCAAATATGCTCTGGCCATGCCCAGCTCAAAGTTAACAAACCCGACCCAATTTGATAAAGTTTGAGGCCAGACCCAAGCTTTTCCCTTTTTTAATTTCGAGCTTTGGGCCAGGCCTGAGCCAGCAAGAAGATTAACGTAGATAAACTGCTAGGCTTGGCAAACAGCAGGTAAAACAACATCATTCAATCCTCTTGTTGGCTGCTCTCTTAGGTTTCTCCAAGAGACAATGCAGATTATTTGTAATTAATCTACAGTTTCTGTGTCGCATTGCTCCTTCCCCTGAGTTGTGACTGACACAAGCCTCACTTTTTTATCCTTGCAGTTGCTACATCTTTCTTAGGTCTGTTAGATACAGTTTCAGATGTTCTCAGCATACTGGATTTTCTACAATCTTGTGTTTACTACATTCGTAAGGTTTTATAGCTTGGCTTTATTTTGGGGATGGTTAAAAAATAAACATGGAAAATACAAAAAGGGGACAAGGGATTATTTATAAATCAAGGGTCCTCTCGCTAGAACCCAATGGGGAAGTAGATAGAGAGAGGATTCCCAGTACCCATTGGTGACAGAGGAAAGTTCTCATTCTCCTTCGCACTGAAAAAGTGGTTACTAGAGAGAAAAAAATAAAAAGAAGTAAAATAAAAGGCGAAATGAGCACTAAAAAGAAAACATAAAAGATAATAAGAGCAGATCAAAGTTGAGAGTAAATACAGAGGAGACAAAGGAGCAGCAAAAAGCAGCATAGCAAAGATGAGGAAAAAACTAAAGCCCAATCGGGCTTCATTAAGGGCCCTGCCTGGTCCACTCCCATACTTACTACACATTGATTCATCTGCTATTAGCTGTAAATAAAAAGGAGATTGAATCATGTGAAGCAAATGGTAGATTGAAGAAGAAAAACATCCCTCAAATCAAGAGGCATGTCATTTCACATCACATGTATCTTCTTTGGATGCTTCATAATGCTGAACTTTAACAGTTTTTAAGTGAAAGCAATGACTCTATTTCAGTTAAACTTTCAACAACAAATGGGAGAGGCTTTTATCAGCTTTCCTTCCATACATTTATCATCAAGTTAACAAGTGTTTTCTTTTGATTTTATAGAACATATTATAAGATAGGTTTAAAAACACCATGCCAACCATTAAAACAAGCTGGAGCCCATAAACAATCTTAAAGGAATTCATAGATTAGCAAATACTATTAAAAAATGCAGCTCAAGATTAGTCAAAATCCTTCAAGTAAATGATGGTTCATTAACAAACTTTTGGATTGAAAAATTACGATCCCCAGACAGAGAGGAAGCTCTTTACTTGAAGCACAAGTACAACAACAGCCTTTTCTATGTCCTCAAATTCCTGCCATTCATTAGATAGTCATATTATCATCAAGTATTCATATCTAAATCAATTGGTGCAATGTGGACTTCTTTCAGGTAAATCTCAAGAATAAAAGCATAACACAATTCCATTATATTGCTTTCATGAAGTATTTATTAGCAACGGCTAAACTGCAGCTTTCTAGCAATTTATAATGGTAGATCTCTCTCTGAGGGTATAAACAAAACCTTCAAATCAAATATAAATTTCAAAAACTGACAAACGTAAACAGAGCAAAAATTAACAGGTGCTATCCTTGTTGGGATTGGTTCAATCGACATTGCCGGACAACAATCAAACTGAAATTTCGCTCTGGTATTCAGACTCCACGACGAAATTGTAATGCAAAAATTGCAAATCACAAAGAAAGAAAGCAGAATGGATCTGATTAAATGAGCAGGATCTCAAATGAACTAGACAAAAAATGCACAAAAAAGCAAGAAGGTGGTCTAACCTTGAAAGCCCTTGCCAATGGTAGTTCCAGAGACATCAACCAGGTCACCCTCCTTGAAAAGCTCCTCAAAAGCCAACTTCTGACCAACCTCAAAACCATCAATACTCTGAAGCCTAAATTCCTGTAAATGCCTCATGGGTATAACACCAGCCTTCTCCAAATGACCCAACTCAGGCTTCGTCAGCTTCTTATCCCTAACTCTCCTATAACCCAGCTGAACAGAATCATAGCCATCAGTAGCCTCATTCTTAACTTGCGTCACAATGTTCCCCTCTCTAAAACCAACTACAGTTACAGGTACAACCTTCCCATCAGCTTCAAAATAACTCATCATTCCAAGCTTGGTACACATCATGCCAACTCCAGCCTCAAAGCTCATTGCCACTACACCAAGCCCAAATCTTTTGTTTCTTGGGGTGGAAAGAGGAGTTTGGGAAAATGAATGAAATGGGCTTCTGATGGTGGGCGGTGAAAGGAAGTTGGAGTTTAATGAGACACCAGTTGCAGTGGCGAAAGTGATGGCGGTGGGTTTAACCAGTAAAGGACAGTAACAGCAACTGTTCACGGGTGAAATTGAAGATATTGGCATCTCTAACAAACGGATTTTCGGGTATGATTCGTTACGTTATTTCGGTGGAGATTCGACAGCATACTAATGCAGAGAGGAGAAAATATAAAGCAAAGACGATTGAGCGAGGCCGGAGAAAATGAAGAGATAAAAAAGAAAGTTGACCTTCGGTATCTTATCCTCGGCCTCACAGGGACCCATAATGAAGAACGATTTTTTTTTGAGAAATAAGTAATAAATTAAGCCCATAAAGGCCGGTAAAAAGTAGACAAAGGAAACTTACAATTCAAGTGATTCCATTCGGAGAGTTCTCATAGTACATATTAACAAACACATCGTTACCTAACCAAGGCCTCTAGCCACTATCCACGTATACATAAATTACACTCTCCATATTTTACTAAGATAAACAAGATAGTGAATTTTGTGTTTGAAGATGTTTACATGGAGTCTGATCCTCTGCATAAAGTTCCTCTCAAATTGCTCTTTACTGAGATTAGCGTTAAGAAAAATTTGTGTCCCATATAGTTATGATAAGTTAGGAAAGTGAAAAGCAGAAGCACCATTTCACTGTGACATTTGGATGCTTGATGGTTGAGCACCAATCAATTATCTCATTCCTTTCCTTTGGAGCATCATAAATGTAGCATTTGTGCAGGGAATTACACGAGTACCCTATGGAAGGAGTCGAGGGGCATGAGACCTAAGGACCAACTACTGGGTCTGAGGTCTATCTACTGCCATCTGAACCACCCGATATGAGGGCCAGGGACTCTAGGATGGTGGACTCTTCGAATGAGCCGAATAGGGATACTGAGCTTGCACTACAGACAACAAACGAAGACATGTGTATACTATCGGACAATGGGACAGATACCCCTTGGATTGCGGGGAACTAAACGTCTTTCTTTCGTTTATGTCGATCTTTATATGGAATTGACAAGGGGCAGGGAATAAACGTTTCCAGACGATTCTTCGTAATTACATCCGGTATTATACCGTAGCAAAAGTGTCAGAATCAAATTCCAACCCTAAGACATCCCCAGAAAATTTAGAATCCATGTGCATTTATGAAACATATTATAAGAAGATGAAATTACATCGTATGTAACTTACAAATACTCCTCCTTTCTTAAGTCTTCTCCTTGTTTGGGTTATAGCAAACACCTCCCTTTCCTTGGCCTGCATCCTTGATGAAGCTACCTATAATGTGCCAAGATTTCTAGTAAAAGTACCCATTAAAACCTTCTGGCCCTAGGGATTTCCACCGAAGAACACCTATTTAATCTCAGTATCCACAACTGGATGGATTAAATTAGCCGAATCCATTGAGAAAAGCCGGTTCAGCTTATGTGAGTGATACATTTGAGGGACCAGCAGTGCCAAAAAGGGAAGAAAAATGCCTTGAAGACCGTAATGTATATCTTGAATAGAGTTCCTAGTAAGGCAGTTCCAAAAAATCCTTTTGAGTTATGGACTGGTAGGAAACTTAGTTTGAGACATATACATATATAGGGTTGTCCAGCAGAGGCAAGAATCTATAATCCACATGAGAAAAAGCTTGATTCAAGAACGGTATCTAGATATTTTATTAGCTATCCAGATAAATCAAAAGGGTACAGATTTTACTGTCCTAACCACAGTGTGAGAATAGTTGAATCTACTTTTTTACATAATATACACCAATTGGTAAGGTTTAGGAATTTTGCTAGCCTATCAATTGTTAGCAATTTATATTTCATAGTCAACCATAATATCGTGGAAGAACAAAGTTGTTGATGTTTGAACCATACTATCTTGGTCCATAAGATTTTGACCAAGTTACATTAAAGGAATTCTGTAAGAGTGGTTGGTAAAGTTGCTGCTGGTGATGTGCTTCCACACTATGATATCTTCCTAATCATTGGTACAAGTTTGGATCATATCTGAGCTAATTCAATTATGAATAATTACCTATATAAAAATATCGTTGTTGGATAAAGCTATAACTACTTTCATTTGTTATTGAATCAGAGGCTTAAGAGTATCGTACGAGAATTTGTTATTGAATATGTTGCCTATATAGATATTATGTTGTTAATGCTATCAATCAAGATATTGTAGTCTCTTATGGTCAATTCAGTTGTAGCCAATTGAATGTCAAGGTAAAGTATAGGAAAATGATGAAGATTGAAACCAGTAATTACCTTTATGATATGTTCCTGGCTCATGGAACTCCTAGACAAGTAAATGCCACTCTTGGTATTATTAACCTCTAGTCTAGACAATTTGTTGGAGCTTTCATAAGGGCTGAGATTAATGTGGGATAAGCTTTAAAGAGGAGTATCAGATCATCAACAAAACTTATATTTAAGGTTTGCTTTCTGCTGCATTAGGAATGGAATTTGAAGTGCTTTGTTCTTTCAACTACTTTTTTGAGAAGTCTGCCAAATAATTCCTTCACCAAAGCAAATAAACAAGGTGATATAAGGTCACCCTGACAAATTCCCTTATCGCTTTTAAAAGTTCTAGTTGGTTATCTATTAACTAAAATGCTGAAAGAATAAGTAGTAATGCATTTTTGATCCATTAAGTAAAAGATTCAGGAAATTCCATCACATTGAGAGTATTAATGACGAAGTCCCAATCTATACTATCATATGCTTTCTTTAGATCAATCTTAAGGATATACCGTATGCTACCTCTTCTTTTGGAATAGGTTCTAGACAATTTCTGTAGCAATAAGATATTGTCTCTAATACGAGATCTTTCCTTCATAAGCGAGAAATTATAGGCTAGAGAGCCTTGTAGAAATTTTGCATAGTTGCCTTTTCCATCTCTTATATTGTGTAGAGAAAAAGAATTGTTATAGAGTAATTGTTAGAATTTCTTAAGATCATTCCATGTTGTGTTTAGCAGATGGTGGGTGTTCCCTACATTCTTTATGAATAAAATTTTCATCTCATTCTTAATGATCTAGAAATCCTAGCATAAATGAATTGTTTATTTCCCTTGATTCTTGTCTTTAAACTATTCTAGATTGCTTTACCCAAACTTGCTAACTTAGTTAAGCAATTGTTGAATATGAAAGGAATTTTAGGACTTACTAAAGACATGTGGGTGATGACAGTAGAATGAACAACTAGACTACTATTAGAGAACATAGTGAAGCTGGTTAGAAAGGATTGAAACCAATGTTGATTAGCTAGGCAACGGTCTATTCTTTTCATGATGATATTATCCTAGATTGATTATTGTTCCATTTGAAAAAGTTTCCACTATAAGGAAGATTAGCTAGTTGAGCTTTAGCTAAGCAATTCCTCATATTAAGACTTGAATTTCCCGTAAATCTATTTTCTTCAGCCTTTTCATAATTGATAATGGAGTTAAAGTCACCAATTAAGAGCGAAGGGATTGAGATGTTGTCAGTTACATCTTTAAGTAGGCTCTATAATAAGGCCCTTTGATAAGAGCTATTATGAACATAAATCAAAAAGAGATAAGAATTTGTTTCCCTCATCTCTTAATCAACACTTTTAGATGAAACTTTTGATTAGTTATATAGCTAATGGATGCACATAATAAGGAAGAATTGATTTGAAATTTCAAAATTCCAATAATCTCAACTTTATTTTCAGCAATCATGTTTTTTATTAAAGTTTCGTGTCGGGAGCATTAGCTCCTCTTATATTCCATACTAGGATCTTCATATATTTAGCTCCATTAAGGGAGACTTCTATTAAGGGAGACTTATTTTTCATGTTTCCTGGTGATTGGTTCAAACCCTTGTTTATTGTTCTCTATATCTTCTGTTTCCTTGTTAGATGTTTTGAATGGGGTGTCATTATAAGCTATGTTGCTCATCTTGTCTACAGTTTAGACAACTTCAATCTATGGATAAACTTCAGAAGGGTCCGTATTGCCTAAGAAGCATGTAAGCTTGTCACCATTTAGATCATTTACCTGTTTATAATTTCTCTCTTTACCATTTGACATGAGATTGTTGTCTTTAACATGATTGATAGAAGCTGATATTTGAGTTGGATGAACTATAATGTTCAGTTCCATGATTTCTTGATATTCACCAGTTTAAAAGACCTTTAGGTTGCCATATCTTTTTACTTTTAGAATGGGGCTTCCAATTATAAGACACCTTTAGTTGATCTTCAACTACTTCCATGTGCTCATCAAGCCTGATGATTAGAATTACCTCAAGTTTATTAGCCATTGACATTACTAAAATGCATATTCTTGTAAAGTTAATTCTTTTGAATTTTGCAGTGGCTTATTCCATATATAATGGCTTTCCAATGAAGCTTATTAAGTGATTGAGGCCACTTGTTGTATAGTATTTAAGTGGAACAGCATGTATACAAATCTAAATAATTATTTGCTCTTTTCTAATCTCTTCTATATTTATACCAAGCTGCCAAGCTTGGAGCAAAGGCAATTTGTTACAAACATGCCATGGCAAGCTTGTAGAATATTCTTTGCAACTTCAAGGCAGAAGAAATTGAATAGAAAAACATCGTCATTGTTGACTAATGCATCCTATAATCCATGCTATTTCTAGTTGTTTAGAGCCCATTATTTCATGATAAGAAAAGAAGCTCTTTTATCTTAGAAAAATCCAAGCATTGTGGAATTTCATTTCTAATCACCTATTTGAAAGAGATCTATAGGTGGAGATACAATCCTGTGAGAAAAAGACTCACTTAGGGGTAGAAGCTCAACTTTAGTACAGGTTTGAAGTCGCCTTCCACCTAAACCTAAGAATTTCAAATGAGGTGCTCAGAATGATCAGAAAGTTGAGGAGAACAGGATGAGGGTCTACTTTGAAGATTGGATGAAGATGGATCAAGTTGTAAGGGTAATTGCATTTTAAATTAAATTTTTGAATCGTTAAACTAAAATTTTAAAATGATTGAGTCTTAATAGAATTAATACTTCTTTTAATTATGTGTAAAATTAATATTGGTGCGATCATATGACATAATGAAACTCATATATATTGATCTCAGCATAATCGATGAAGGTATAATTTCATTGATTTTTTTCATATTTTATTATTTAAACCAAACGTTTTTAAAATATAAGGGTTCAAATTGAATACATTAAAATTATGGATGATAATGGGTTGGGCCGGGCTAAGCTTAAGTCTGACCTAAAAAATAATGTCTAGGCCTAAAGAAGTTTAATCAGGCTTGAAGCCTGAAGTTCGATCAAATTAAGGTTTGACCTAATTATTTTATTTTTAATTTAAAAACTTAAAAAATAACTTCATTTTAAAACTTTCAGGCTTTAGACTAGGTAATCTGAGCCCATGCTCAACCCAAAACTAAAAAAAATTTCAAAAAAATTTGTACCTAAACTAAAACCAAATCAAACTAGTCTAGACCCATTAACTTCTGACCTAGGCTTAATCGCCATTCTTAATCAAAATATTAGAGCCTAACTTATAGTTTGATGAAAGTGTTATGATTAAAGTGAATTTTTGCCTAAAAGTATATAAATCTTCTCCTTTTCACTATCTCGCTAATGATCATTTTAAATATTTAAGAGACATTTTGAGCAAAAAAAAGAAGAAAAAGAAAGAGTGAACCTATATAAAACTCAAGAAGTTAATATGAAAAAAGAAAACTGTGAAATTATTAAAGAAAGATTTAATAGTCATATGTTACATTCAAAGTAAGATTATAATGAAAATTACAAAGAATACATTGAAAATAAAATTTATAGAAAAATGATAAAAGAAATAATCTTTTTATATGATTTTTATTTTTTAAGGTACTTATATATTTTATTTTTAAAATATTGAATTAATTTTAATATTAAAATTTTTATTTAGATTTTAGAAGATAAGATGCTCCTATTCAAATTCTTGTCCAACGAGTTTGCATTAAAGAATTTAGAGGAGGGCGTTGGCATATATCCATCTCCCACTTTGGAAGCTAAGAAATAAACTTGAAGCAATAATGATTATACAAATTCCCCTTTGTATCATATTCATAATATGCCACTAGAATATTAGTCCACTAAAGGGTTAGCCACTTGGCTAGTTATATAGACTTACCAATTGCTAAGGATGAATAAATAACTTTATTCAAAAGAACAAGATATGATCATCTTTGTGTAGTAGTTAAGCTAGGTAAAGAACTTCTAGATGAGAGACCTCTTTTCAAGCTTTGAGATGATGACTCCCTTTATGCTAATTTAGTAAGGGTCTCATATCAAATAGACCTTCCCTAGCAAAGCAAGGCCAAATATGGAAACTAACAAGAAAACTCTTTGAAAGGGGTGGTTATATTGAGCTTTTGAATCTAAAAACTAATTTAAATAATCAGGAAATTAGTAAGGAGAAAGATTATGATGACTTCAACACTTTAGGGAAGCAAACTTAAAAAGTCCCCAATTCTGTAGGAGTTAAATCCTATAACCTTATTTCATTAGATTAACAACTTGTTATGGACTTTGTTGCTCCAACACCAAAATATATGAAATAATACTCAAATAGCAAAAGAGGACTCAAACACCTCTATAATAGCCAAGATACATCACAGATTCCAATGGAAAGAGGAAGTAGCCAAGCAATATGAGAATCAGTGTAGTGTAATGTCTAAATACAAGCTTGCTCACCAAAAATAAACAAGAAAAAACTTGTAGAAGTCTAAGGAAGAGAGAAAAGAACAAAGATTGCAAAAGCCTTACTGATTAAATGTCTTTGCCATCTTAGAACTTAAAAGGTATTAACTACCCTAAGAAGCAGGTAATGCCTCAAAACAAATTAAGAGAAATATAGCTTTTGCTATGCTTATTAGAAACCTAACTTAAGAAAGAAAACTGTAAGAGATTTAAATTCACAGTTGACCACTAGTGCGTTATTAAAAATTACTAATCTAATTATAATGGAATGATTTTTCTTGCTTATGATCCTAATAAAACCAAGTAACCTTAACAGTTAATAAAAATTAGATAATTCATCTTTTTGTTACTTTGCTTACTAAATAGGTTGATTGTGCAATACACTTTATCGATAGTGCAAACTTAGCCTTCCAAAATACTGAGCTATGGAATATGATTATAAGCATATACCACATAAACAATACTTGTTGGCTAATATTAGGTGGCTTCAATAGCATCTTAAAATTCTCAGAAACTAAGGGCAACAAAAGCTTGAATAAGCTTAATGTAGAACTTCAGTATGGTAAGGAGATAGATGTGATAGAACTCAAGGGTGAGGGGAATCACTACACCTAGAGTAACAAAAAAGAGGGAAAATGGCATATATGGAAATAACCTTAATGTATCAAGACATACAATCAATCATGGTAAAAGTTATATTTTAGTACCTACAGGAGCTAGAGATATTGCCCTATAGCTTTCTTCAATCATTAGCATTTTACCTGAAGATTGCCTACTCTATCTTGAAATCCCTATCACTACAAGAAGATTAAACTTTAATGATTGCACCCTTTGTTGGACAAATTTCAAAAAAGGATTAATAATTTAGCATAAAAGCTTTATCCCTTTGCTAGCTACGTTGAATTTAATTAACTTAGTTTTAAGTTCCCTCTATTTATATCTTCTTATAATTCCTTTATAAGGGATTGATCAAGGACGTTGAGTTACTATCAAGAAGCATCCTATAGTTAGGATAAGGGAATTAAAAATAATATGCCAAACTCAAATAGTTTGATTTTTATAAACTAAAAACAACAGGTGGATAAGGCATCATTTATGTTAACTTAGCTAATAAATCTCTTTTATTAGGGAAAATATGGAGAATTTTATCTAATAAGTAAGCTTTATAGGTCTAACAGGTTTATACATACTTCCTCAAAAGAAAAAGCTTATGGGAAATGTGAAGCTCATCTTCACATTCTTGGTTGCTCAAATTAAAGGAGCCACTTGAAATGTGTTTTGATTATATAAGAAGTAATAGGAAGGAGCATCACCATGTTTGATAATTAAAGAAAGAATGGTCCTCTTTACAAAACCAATATGTTCACCACACTCATAGGAATGTTTTTTGTTTCTTTAAAAGTCAGTGAAATTATTGAGGGGAATAAATTGGTAATATAATGCATCTTGGCCTGGTAACTTATTACAAGACTACTCCCTAACCCATCTAGCGAGGAACTACATGTCTGGATGAAACATTCCTTTAGTAAATACAAAAATGTCACTTATAGGAAATTCCTGGCTCCTCTAACATAAATAATGAAGTGGTGTGGATTTTCGTTAATGTAAAAAGTTGTTACCTAAAATCTTTTTTCTTTTAGAAGTCAATATGTAAAGACTAGGTACCTGGGACAAGTGAAGCTTCCTTAACACCAATCAAACGCGTTGCCTTGGTAAGAAACAGTAAGAGGATACTCATCATATCTTTTATAAGTGTGAATTCTTAACCAAAATTTGGAGAACAATTCAGGAGCTATGCATTTTATATTTCACAAGATTAAACCATCTATATCTTAGCTTGATATGGATTGAAAGAAATTCATTCACTTTTAAGAGGAAAGAAAAGTCCTATGATCAAGTTATGCAAGATATATTTAGAAGAGCTGAAGAGAAAATTATCATCAATAATCTACATTCCTCCTACAACTTTTGGATAGGTTTAAAATGGTATATTCCTTAAAAAAATCTTATTAATAATGAGTTAATAGCTTGTTCTTTCTACTTAGTCACTTAGAAGGAATTGTAGCTTGTAAATTTTAGAAGATATATTGCATTATATACTTTTTAAAGTTTGGTTGTACAATTAATTCATTTGGAATGAAATAGTTCTACTTTCCAGGCAAAAAAAGAATGAAAACTGTAATTTGATATTCTTAAATGAGAACATAACAAAGTAGTGATAAATTGAATTTATGAGTTTTAATCTATTTGAAAAATTATTCAACAAATTATCTATAATAATAAAAGGTTATTTCAATGTAACAAAGATAATCACATGAAATATAATAATAATAATAATAATAAAGAGAATAAAATGGATAGG
>JAOSBN010000006.1:16789305-16826752 GCA_027563595.1 Erythroxylum suave
ATATATATGGAATTTTCTACATATCTTCTTTCTAGGTGAAGAGGAACCTTTAGTAGATTTTCTTTATTAAGGGTTAAAAGGAACCTTTACAAGTCTTTCTCTATCAAGGATGAAAAGGGACCATTATAATACAATCTCTTACTTAAGTGATCTCATAATTTAATCTTACAACTAGAGAATTCTCTCTTTGTTTAATCAATGCATTAAGGGTTAAATTCATGTTCACTTATATAAATACACTCAGATTTCATCCCTTAACTCATATAAATTAAACTACATGCTAAAATATATTTTTTACAACTAGTTATGGTCTATTTATATTGAAAACACTTGATCCTAGATATTTGGATCAACACTTAGCTTTTACTTTTCATTAGGAAAATTTACTTCCTAAGGTAAATAACAAATAAAAAAGCTTCCCCCAATTCATCCCTTATGAGATTAAAAAAAAAACCATATGATATAAATGTAATTAAGACTCAAATAAGAGCAAAATCTTATAGTTAAAGCTTAGATAAAAATATGAACAAAAGTTTACGTGATAGTTTCATTCAAAAATGAATTTAGAAATCTAATAAATTTCCTCATGGATTAACTCTAGTTGCTATAATTTTTCATGGTTTTTTTCACTCATTTTCTTTTAGTGCATATGCACTAATATAAGCTTGTTAGGACAAAAAATCCAATAATTATAATATACATATGAATTAATGGGTTTTTATTTCTAATTTTACTGGAGACTAGGTTCAAAGGTTGGGAATTTTTCAACATAAAAAGGTCAACCAAAGAAATTATTAGAGTATTGAAAATAGCCACATTTTCATCCCCCCCCCCCCCCTCTCTCTCTCTCTCTCTCTTGTATATATGATAGATTTAACAGTAAAACTTATAGATCCAATGTTATAGTGCACTCCATAATTTAATGTTTGTAAAATCTCCATATTAATTTCTGCATAAACTTTATAATGAGGGTTTTCTAATCCTATCACTTTCACATTTTTCACTTGGAATCCTTCATAAAAGGGTTTCAATCAAAAACCATTGATCTTGAACTGTTTGCTCATCTATAGGCTTTTAATTTCAACTACACCATGTGTAAAGACATTAGTAACGACAAAAGGTCCAATCCAATGGGAATGTAATTTATCTGGGAAAAGCTTAAATCATGAATGATAGAGAAGAACTTTTTGTCGAACGATGAAGTTATTTTTAGCAATCATCTTATCATGATATAGCTTTGTCTTTTCCTTGTAAATTTCTGCTTTCTCATAAGAGTTCTAATTCTTATAGTTACAATTTCCTTTATTCACTCACTTCGTCCATCTTCATATTGCATTTACCCAAAAATCTTTGTGTTCAATTTCCACTAGAAAAAGACATGGCTTTTCGTAAATTAGTTAGTAGACTTGTCAATTGGTATCTTGTTTGAGGTTCTATATACCCAAAGCACATCACTAATTTGTTGGCTCTGATCTTTACGACCTTAAAGATTAAACTGATTTCTCCATTTGACACTTTTACTTGCCCGTTTATTTGGCAATGGTAGGCTGTAGAACCTTGTGAGTGACATGATACTTATTTAAAAGATTTCGCACCATCGATTGCAAAAATAAGTACCCTTGTTGCTAAACAATGCTCGTGGTACTCCAAAACTAGAACAAATGTTAGACTTAACTAATTCTGAAACAATTTTAGAATCATCAGTCTTGGTGGATTTATCTTCCACCCATTTAGAAGTATAATCCATAGCCAATAAAATGTAAACAAAACCAAAAGAAGAAGGAAATGGTCCTATAAAATCAATGCCCCATACATAAAAATTTCATATGCAAGGATTGGAGATAAAGGGATTTGATCTCTGTGGGATAAATTACCTTGTTTCTGGCATTGTTCATATGCCTTGCAGAACATATAGGAATCTCGAACTATATTTGGCTAATAAAAACTGTATTCAAGTATTTTCCTAGCAGTTCTTTTAGGCCTAAAAGGAACCACATAGGTATAAGAATGGCAAATTTTTAAAATAGATTCGCATTCATACCTACACCTCCTAATTACTTGGTCAGAACAATACTTTCATAATTAAGGATCATCCTAAATATAATGTTTCGAATCACTCTTTATTCTATTCCATTTAGCTTTACTCAAATCCTTAGGTATCTCATGATTCATTAAATAGTTTATAATATTGGCGTTCTTTGGAACTTTACCTTGAAGCGTAAGTAATTGTTCATTCGGAAATAACTCTTACAATGGTATTGAGTCCTCTTCCTTCACAACTCAACTCAAGTGGCCTACAACTAAGTTCTTCATTCCTTTCTTATCTTTAATTCCCAAATCGAACTCTTAAAGTAGGAGAATCCATCTAATAAGTCTTGACTCCTTAATATTGTATGATCAGAATATATAATGACTTTAAAACCAAGCAAATAAGGTCTAACTTTATCTAAAGCAAACACAATAGCTAAAAGCTCCTTCTCTATAGTGGAGTAGTTGTATTGTGTTAGATTGAGAGTTCTTGAAGCTTAGTAAATGGCATGAGTCGTCTTTCCACATTTTTGAACGAGGACAACACCCACAGCAAAATTACTAACATCACATATAATCTCAAAGGGTTGAGTCTAATTAAATGGTTGAATGATTGGTGTTGAAGTCAAAAATTGCTTTAACTTGTCAAAGGCCCCTTGCATCCCTCATCAAATTCAAATGGCATGTTCTTTTGTAACAAATGACAGAGATTGGTTGAAATCTTACTGCAGTCTTTGATAAACCTACGATAAAATCCTGCATGGCTAAGAAAAAAATAAACCTCCCTCGCATTTGTGGAGTAGGGAAAGTTTTTCCCAATTTCTAACTTAGCTTTATTAACCTCAATCCCTCTAGATGAAATTACATGTCCCAAAAGTATTCCATGTTTAACTATAAAATGATATTTTCAAAATTTAGAACAAGATTAGTTTCGATGCACTGTCCAAGTATGCAATTCATGTTTTCTAAGCATGCATCAAACAAATCCCCATATATAGTAAAATCATCCATAATAACCTCAATATCGTGCTCAACATAGTCAGAGAAAATACTTACCATGCATATTTGAAAGGTGGTTGGGGCATTACAAAGTCCAAAAGGCATTCTTCTATAGGTAAATGTACCAAATGGGCATGTGAAGGTTTTTTTCTCTTGATCTTCTGGAGCTATCACAATTTGGTTATAATATGAATATTCATCAAGAAAACAATAGTGAGATTGTCCCACAAATCTATCCTGAATTGTGTGCTTGGGAATAGTTAAGATCATACTTCTTTTGTGGTTGACCCGAAAAACTTTCAAAAGCATTCACTTCTTCTGTTGGTGTTTCTTGCAAGGTTAGACATATATTAGTTTGATGTCCTACCATTGTGCAAATTCTACATGCTTTTACTTATCGAGTACCATTTGTAGTCATATATCTCACTAAAGATGTCAACTCATCTATTTGTTGCTCCTGTGTGGCAATATTAGCTTCATTGACTTTTAATGGTCTAGGATTCTCTTGTCTGTTAAATTAATGAGAGTTAGCAATCATGTTGGAAATAATATTTATGGCTTCAATAGGTATCTTATCTACCAATGCCCCCTCGCTTACTGCATCTATCATACTTCTTTCTTATGGTAGAAATCTCTCACAGAAATATTGGATCAAGAGTTTTTCACTGATTTAATGGCGAGGGCGACCAGAACACAACCTCTTGAAACACTCTCAAAATTCATATAATGTCTCCCCATGGTATTGCCTAATTATACATATTTCCTTTTGAATATTTGTAGCTCGAGAGGTAAAGAAGTACTTCTCTAGAAAAAGTATTTGCATCTCATTCCAATTAGTGATTGATCTAGAGGGTAAATAGTAGAGCCAATCTTTAGCAGTGTCCCCCAATAAGAAAGGAAATGTCCTCAACTTAATGTACTCTTCTTAGACCCAATTGTCTTTATGCTAGAACAAATCATACGGAACTCCTTGAAGTGCTTATGAGGATCTTCACCTAGCATACCACGAAAAGTAGGCAAAAGATAAATTAGACTACATTTAAGCTTAAAAGCAACACCAATTATAGGAAAATCAATGCATAAAGGTTTATGGTTAAGATTAGGAACAGTCAACTGCTTAAAGTTTAATCATTATTTTGCTCTGTCATGTTAGAATCTATTTTAGAAATAGAATCACTAAAAGAATTAGAGAGCAAATCTACAGCAATTTGAATTATTAGTGAATAACCAATTCTCCTATTAGATCGTGACTGATCCTTGAACATTTGGGCAACTTTTCTTCTCGATTTATGAAGAGTTCTTTTAATTTTTAGATCAAATTTTAGTTCACCTGTGTACGTGTCATGCATCGTAACTGAACCAAAAAAGAAAATAAATTAATCAAAAATAAAAAATGAATAAATATATTCAGAAAAGCAATGGATATTATTCCCGACAACAACACCATAATTGGTAACGCACCAAAGCATTATACAAAATAACTAAACTTAACATTATAGCTAGTGATGAGTCTAGGTTAATCCCACAAAGATTAAATCAATTCACCTTTCTAAATTTTATTTATATATGTAAAGGGATTGGTTTGTGCAATTAAGAAAACAAAGTAAAATTAAATATATGAAAGGAAATAATGGAAAATAGTCAAAAGTGATTAATGTTTTAGAATTCGGTTCTTAAATCAATCTCATCTTAAACACAAATAAATATACATCATTGCATTATTGTTTGCACACCTCTCTTAAAACTATTGATCATGAATCAACAACAAGCTTTGTTAATCCTGGTTTTCCCTTAGACTGCGTTTAATTAAAACAAGCTTTTTAATTAAACCTAACTATCGAGCAACCTAGAAAAAACTTTCTAGATTTAGTTGGACAGCTGCATTATGTTTAGGAAAAACATATCAGTATAAGCAATAACTACACAATTTTAGGTTATTTGGCCTATGTTGCGTTTTCTCTAATGATTCGATGTCATTAGTTGCCACAAATGAATCCAAACCCAATAATTATGTATCATATTTAAGATTTTAACAATGATTTTACATAAAAACAATCAAATAGATCATTCAATCATTCTTACATAATATCTAATTCAATACATACAAAATAACATAAACAATCCTTAAATAGGGGAAGAACAATGATACACAAAGACAATATGTTTAGATGCGCTCCTTGATGTCTATTTCACCTTTAAATTAGATTGGGTAAGTTTAGCCCTCCATGGGTGTCTTGAAAGAGTAATTTTCTACCCTTCACGAAGTCCCAAATTAATTCCACATTCATTTGCAGTCAAAATGTTCTGTTTATATAAAAAATAGTTTTATAGTCATATACACAATTTGATACATGGTCGTTTATCAAACCATATAAGTCAAAAAAATGTGAAACTCATGAGTATACACAATTGGATACACGACCATGTATTCAACCATGTAAGTCCAAAATATGTTTTCCAATTGCATACACGATCATATAAGTATATACACGGCCATGTAGCTCCCAGGTGTTGTTGAATTGTTGTTCTTCTTATGATTTCTTATCAAAATGTTGGCTCAATGAATGTGCTCTTAACTAATTTTAGCTTTTAAGCTTCCAAATTGTAGCTAAAATCAAATATGAACTAAAATGAGTATCTTAAGCATTTTCCAACAATAATCAATAAGTGTTAAGAAGTGAATGTATAAACAATTAAGCACACATTATATTTGTATGCAAACCTAGGATAGGTTGTTATAAATCGCCTAGATTAGGATCAAACCTAATATTGAAATTCGCAATTTGAGGAATGCAATATTAGGGTTTTAAACTAGAAAGAGGTTTCAGTTAATCAACTAAAGGTTAGTTGTTAATATTCTTGATAAAGATATTAACAGGAGTTTCCATGGTCCTATAATCAATAATTTAATTGCATGGTAAAAGGTTAAAATTTAAGATATCTTAAGGGGATTCATCACCTAGGTATTATTTGTTTGATATTGTTTAATCGTAATGTTTTATTCATCCTAGTTCATTAATATGTTAAAAATTAACTTAATTTATTTAGTTTAATTTCCAATTAAATTCATAACTGAATTTTATGGTTACATAATAAAAAAGGGTTAATACTAGTACTTATAGTCCTTGTGAGATCAACCAGTACTTACCAGTGGTAGATACAACTACTATGTGCACTTTTTTTTAGAAAATGAATAAACATTTCATTAACTATATTAAAGCTATTTCAACATTACAACATTTCAACAATCTCACCCAAATCCTACAACATTTAGCTAATCAAGACAAAAAGAAGTAGAAAAAAAATACTTTCTATATGTTTACAAGTTCCATTTGATCTTCATTTTAAAAGATAGGTTAGTGTGAGCATTCTAGGCAATTATTATGGATATAATCTAGTTAATTGTATCCTCAGCTTGTTAGTATTTGCTTTTTTCTTCCCCTCTATATATTCTTCTGTTTCTTTCCTTCCAAATGGAATAGATAGCTGTAGTGAAAGTAGTCTTGAAAATTATTCCATTTTGTTTCTTGATTTTTCATGCTAATGATCTAATCAAATGTTCTAAACCAGTCATAAGTTTGGAAATATTTTATTAACTTATGCAAAATTCTACACCACACACATTTGGAATACCTAGATTGAAAAAACGAGTGATCTCTATCTTCTTCAACTTCTTTACACAAAATACAAATTAGATCATATGAGTCAAACCACATATTCTTGGTTTTGACTTTATTTCTAATGACCAACTAGGTAATCAAGGAGTCTTTAGAATTTAGGGATTTTTCCAACAACAAATCAAACCAAGGAACATCCTCCCTATTATCTTAAAGGATCTTATAGCAATATTTACTACTGAAAACTCCTTTGGAATATACAATCCAAGTGATGTTGTCTTCTTTATGCCAATGACTAATTGGGGTAGGTACTCTAATAAGGAGATGTTACCTGACCACATTCCATTCTAAATAAGTGAAGAAACATTGGCATTAGGAGGAATTCTATTTTTCAGTTGGAAGATCTCATTTATTTATAATAGAAGGCTGAATTCTAGCAAGTTATCATATCAAAACCATATGTTTTCACCATTACCTAACTTGTACTTTATCCAAGGGTACGTAAGGTTCCTCTTCTGTAGTATGTGAATGAACATCCAAGCAAGGTCCCTAGTAATTGTCATATGCCTAAAATTTTGATTTATAAGGTGTGATTAATTCCTAAAATTAATTCAAAAGAAATCAAATTGAGCAACATCAAGTGATAACAGGAAAAAAACATAAAAGAATTTACCAAATTATAAAAAGATGGGATTTTTCCTATCATCAATGCTAAACTAACCATTTGTGTGTTAATGTGGTGTAAGTTTTAATCTATCAAAAAGGGAATTACTATCTCTCAAGTTATAATCACAAACCCTAATTAAGTTTAGTACCGAACAAATAATTTCTTAATTACCAACAACCATATCCCTAATTGGTCCTTAATCTTTCTAATAAACAATTGGATCTCATAAGAGATCTCTCACCGTACAATTACAAATTTGATTAATTACATAATCTATTAGATTATTTAACTCTCATTAGACAACCTAATCATTTCGTATTCGATTCACTCTCTCAATTTATTACCGAAACGTGAAGCTATTCGTAATCAATCCACTCTATCAATTTATTACCAAAACGTGAAGCTATAGCAATCAATCACAACACCCAATTGAAATAACACAAAAACGATTAGATTAACATTAAATCAAGTCAAAATCCCTAAAGAAAGTTAGAACATCATCTTTGAATCCATATCTATAAACATATTCATATCCATCTTTCACATTTAGTACAAAAATAACAAAATGAATGAAATTGTCACTTGGAAAGGGACTGGGCTGATTTGGGAAGTTAGCAGCGTCGGAAGCCCTCTTTTCTTCTTCCTCTTCTTCCTTGTCTCTTTTCTTCTTCTTTCCTCTTGAATCTTTTCCCAAAGTGGTAGAATGGAGAGTTGCCTTTAGGGTTCCTTTCTTTTCTTTATATACTCTTTTCTATTCTAGGCAACTCTAAGGTTTTTTCAGGTCCAAAAATTCCATCAAAAACTTGATTCTGTAAGGTCATCTGCAACTATTGTCACGATGGCCATAATGCCACAATTGTGGCACCTGATTTAACCTTCTGTTATGATCATGACAGACTAGCCACAATCATGGCCCTTCCTCCACACTTCTACCATGATTGTGGCACATTGGCCACAATCGTACCCATGGGTTTTGCCTTGAGCTTCCTCCGATTATCCTCTGTTCTTTGATATTTGCTCTAAAACACTAGCAAACACATCAAGGCACCTCAAACATATAAAGTTAAAGCTCAATCGCATGATCTAACCCTCAAAACATACAAAACACAAATATTTAACTAAATAACAAAATATTAACCTAAACATACACTAAACATTCAATTTAATAACTAAATGCATACTAAACTACCCATTAAAACATTATGCAATCTAACACTATCACCCTCCACCAATATTTTAATAGCATCCACCATAGGCTAAGAAGCTAAATCTAGAAGACATGATGCCCAGGCTTATTTAAGAGTTATACGCAAGACATCAAAAAACAACGTCTTCTACACATAACTTGGAAATTCAAGTCAGGTGTATTCTAAAATTATTATCTAAAACACCCCAAAGGAATTTATCGATTACCACAGATATAAATCCTAAAGAACATGTCATAAAAATCAACCTTATGAGCGGAAAAGATCTACAAGATGAAAATGAACCCCAAGAGAAGAAGGACAGTAACACCACGAGTCGGGAGAAAGCTAAAGGTGAAGGAAACTTTAAAAAAGTCAAGAAATTTTGACCTACCATTCCTTATTTTGCCAATATGAAGACAGATCTAATGGATGAGCAATTTGGTAAAGTCTTTGAACTATTTAAACAACTCCAGATTAACTTACCCCTTATTGAATCTCTTATGCAAATGTTGCAGTATTCAAAATTCTTGAAGTGGTTACTAGCAAACAAAAGGATGTTGGAGGGGTTGGTAATGTAATGCTAAGTGGAAGGTGCTAAACAATTCTAAAAAGCAAGCTACCAAAGAAGCTCAAATAACCAAGGAGTTATACTATCTATTGTCAAATTGGTAGCTTAAAAATAAAAAACGTTTT
This sequence comes from Erythroxylum suave, assembly GCA_027563595.1. NCBI lineage: Eukaryota > Viridiplantae > Streptophyta > Magnoliopsida > Malpighiales > Erythroxylaceae > Erythroxylum > Erythroxylum suave. Next base: position 16,798,497 of record JAOSBN010000006.1, read on the forward strand.
GGACGACTGATAATCATAGTTTACATTATGTATTAATGGGTATTTTAGTACGTTTTTTGTTGTTGATTAGATTATTTGTGCAGTTTTAGTTTAGAATTATGTCGATGTGATTATGTGTTTGTGTTTTTAAGTGTTATGTGGTTTAGAGCATATTATTGGACTTTAATTTTGTGCATTTAAGGTATTTTAATGTGTTTGTTAGTGTCTGAGATCAGATGAAGAAAATTGAGAGAAGTCGGAGAAAGCTCGGAGGAAAAGTTAGGGTCACAATTGTGACAGAAACAACCTAAACATGGCCACGATTGTGGCTCACATCGTGACTGAATTAGCCATGATCATAACAGAAGCTCATTTCATGGGTCATGATCATGGCAGGTATGTCACGATCACATCAAAACGTCATTTTCAAAGGTGAAAATCGTGGTGGGTGCGATACAGATGCAGGGATCTGCTTCCGTTTCAATTTCTAAAGGATCGTTTTGGACCTTTTGACCTAGGTAAAACATAGTTTCATCCTAAAAGGAAAATTATAAAATGAAAAAAAGGACCTAATCAGAGAGCCTTCATCTTATCATTTCAAAATGGAGCCAAGGAAGAGAAAGAAGAGGAAAGAGGAGAGAATAAAAGAAGAAAAAGGAGCTACTGTAGCCACCTTCAGCTATCCTTTCCAAGTTAATTTCTTATTTCATCTTTATGTTTATTTCATTTAATATATGAGATGGATATGAGACTGATGAATATTTGTTTAAGGATTTTCTAAACTTCATTTGGGATTTATTTTTGAATTAGTTATTATTTGATTTCTTTTTTATGTTAACGTATTGGATATTATGATTGTTTGTGGTTTTTGAATTCTTCGGTAACAGATTGAGATAGTGAACTGATAGTAACATGGTTAGGTTAGATAATGAGAGTTAGCAACATAATAGATCACATAAACAATCAAATCGGTAATTATACAACGAGACATTGTGTGTGAGGACCTGATTATTTATTAGAGTGCTAAAAACTTATTGGAATGTGGGTTGTTTGTTAATTGAGAAATTGCTATTTTAGAATATCGAATTCAATTAGGGATTAAGATTACGTATCAAGAAAGGATAACAAACATATTGAAATTCTCAGACCGATACCCATTAACTCAAAAGTAATTAAGGTAACAATTGATGATAGGATAAATCTCATCTTCTTGTAATCAGTTAATCTTGTCTTGTGCAATTTCTTGATTGTTAAGTGGATGTGCTTAATTTTTATTTCTTTGTGTTAATTTTAAATTTTCATTTTCAATTGATCCATATTCAATTGCTTAATTTTTTGCTCGCTTTTATTTTCATTTTAATGACAATTTTTAGACCTTAGACAAAGTTAGGATTCAATTAGTTCACTAATTTCTCATAGGATCGATATTTCAACTACTACAATTACAACTCGTACACTTGCAAAATATTGAGGGTTTTATAAAATTAAAACTTGTTTAACACCTATGTAGGGGCTGGTATTAATATGTTGCCTCATTATTTAAGAAACTAAGATTAGGTGAAATGAAACCTTCAAGGATAAGTTTGCAGCTAACAGATAGATCAATAAAACATCTTAAGGTATTATAGAGGATATTCTTATTACAGTTGATAAGTTTATCTTACCGATAAACTTTATTATTCTTAATATAGAAGAAGATGTAGAGGTACATCTAGTCCTTGGTTGACACTTTTTGGCTATTGCTAATTCGATTATCGATTTTAGCAAAAGCAAGTTAATACTAAGGGTATAGGATGAATAAGTTGTATTTAAATGTCTGATGTCATGAATCACTCCCTTGAACTTATTGATGTTAATGAATCTAGTAAATCATGGAATGATTCACTTTTAGGTATTTTATAGGACTTTTCTTTTAAAAGTCCCCCAGAGCTTCTGCAAGTGCAAGGTAGTAAAAAAAAAGAAAAAAGTGGCAATAAGAAAAAGTAGCTGGCTTACTTAAAGCTTATGAAACCCATGATAAGACAACAAAAACTCAAACTTTATAAGCCTCCTTAAACATTAATAGTACATCGACCTAAAGATGTTAAATAAGTGCTACTTAGAAGGTAACATAAGAATTAGGATAGGTTTCATTTTTATTTCGTTTTGTTTCCATTTTAACATTAGTATAAGAAGTTAACGATTTCTTTTGTGTATTTTGTTAGGATATACAGCATCCTTATTTTATTGTGTTAAAATTTTCGTGTTATGGTATATATGTTCAATTTTGTGACTTTGAATGAAACATTTTTGTGGTTCCAAAGAATTTTTGTGGTATACATGTCTATGTATACACAATTTTCATTTCAACATGTTCACATGTTCATAAAGACCTACACGACCTAAAAACATACTAAGTTATGATTTATATAGTCAGTTACACAACTGTGTAAATAATTGTGGAAGTTTGTGATATTTCACGCATCTTCACACACTTATAGAGACCTGCACAGTTATGATACACACTACGGTCAATCAAATGATCATATAACTGACTGTGTAAGTTTGTATCAGATCTTAAAATACCCTAACTCCCTTTATTTTCTCTCATTTTTCTCTCTTCTCTCCTCCACCCACTACTGTGCAACTCCTTCCTCTACCTTAACACAAAATTTTTTTCTTGACTTTTGACACCCAAGTATAATGACGGTATAATGAAGAACAAAGGAGGTACTAAGGAAAAGGCATAGAGGAGAAGGGTTATATAGAGACTTGAGTAAATCTTACCAGCTATAAGAGCAAGAAAATGCAATTCATCCACCGGAGTGACACAACCTGCTTCATTTCAATACCAAAGCCCACAAGGAGCAATTTCAGAGGCTCAAGGAGAAGAAATTTTAAACTTACAGATGTATCAATTAGGAGGTGTTAGAGTAAGTTTGCTCACCCAAATAGGTTTGGGATTTAATCAATTTTAGAGTGTGCTCTTATTTCTTGGAGATCAATGAGCCCTAATACTGGGAGCTTATACTCAAGGTGATCTCCATATTCTTTATAGAAAAAGCCGCTATGATTGGGATTGACCAGCACGATTTAGTTAAGGATGTTCGGGGAGATGATTAGGATGAGTTACATGGATTTCTTCATTATAATGGGGTCTTTATGACTAGGAGTTTATGGTGACGCAAGAGTACATAGCCCTTCGAATAGACTTTTTACACGGGATGTGGCCTCCTGAATTTTGGATGACCATTAGTGATAAGGATAAGTACGACCTTAGGAAATCCAAAGCATCCACCCTTCAAATCCCCACACTCAACCACATCTATGGGATTTTAAGTCGTACATTGAATGGGTGGGGTGTCAACTTTAGAGTTGTCAGATACTTGGATGTCTACTACCTATAGAGTATGAGTAAAAGAATGTCGATTCACCTATACATGACTTAGCTCAATTCTTCAGGCATAAGAGAGAAGAGAAGAAGATAGGAATTATTTGTATCAGGTCATATGTGATACGGCTAGCAAGAAGGATGAGAGTTTTTAGGAGGATACCATCGATAAGGCTGCTCAGTATCATGATTGCCCCTAATTTTGATATCATAAAGAATTTACTCATAGTACGCAAGCTGTGGGGACCAACAAGAGATATTTTCCCACTGATTAGGCTTCCACATAAGCAAACAATTTTAGGAGCAGACAAGGATCCACCAGTACGGGCTCAGGACCATCCCATATAAGAGGAGCAACTTAAGAGGAGGTTAATGTTGGATTGTCTAAGGCATCGACACCACCAAGATGTTGGTACCAGCTAAAGATAGATTGGATGGAGAAGTACACAGGGTAGATCTTGGGAGTTTAACTTATTATCCGAGTACACTAGGCAGTGTTAACGGAGTGAATAGAGAGACGAGAGGAAAATGATATATGGATGGATGGAGGAGGTTTTACTGTAAAGAGTAGGAAATCCTGGGATATCCATACCACTTTCACTATCTAGAGTGGTTGTTGTCATCTTCAACTCCATAGTAGTATTAAACTCTAAAACCTGAGGATCTGACGACGACCAACATACTTGACTCAATAAGAGATTAACTGATATAGAAGTTTGGATTTTATATTAAGGTTTTTCTTTTCTTTCTTTTATTATTTATATATTTTCTTATTTTATTTCTCATTTTATTTTTTTTCTAAAGATTAGTAGTTACCAAATTCAACCAACATAATTATGTCAGTTATAATATTAGAAAAAGTACTAAATAGATCTCATCTTTAAGAATTGCCATTTTTCTTTATTTTTCTTTAGAATATCCCCTAGGAACCATACATGTTCCTTTTGATACATACAATTTAACAAAAATAAAATTGTGAAAAACAAATCAATATATAAATTCCAGCCCTCCTTTTCTAGGATCCTTCCTTTCTTCAAACGAAACGAACAAAAATAGAACCAAACCGATTCCCTAACTGCATTTTTAAATTTTACTTTCTATTCACACAAAGTTTTTGTGAATTCACGCACTTTTTTTCTATTTCTTCCTTTGTATCAAAGCATTCTTCGAATTCAAACTATTCATTTGTTATGCATGGATGATGCGATTCCATTTATACAAAGCTAATTCCAATAAACTTGTTGGAAGGTTCCATTGGCGTGCATCCAATAGGAATTAAACCTACGAATTTGCCCATTATAAGTTGGGCGCTTTAACCATTCCACCATGGATGCTTAGTAGGGATCCTCGTACATGGTGAATAACCAAATTCCAATTGAATCAAAATCTTTAGGATAAATCAATCCTATTTAGGAGGAATCAATGAAAGGACATCAATTCAAATCCTAGATTTTTGATTTGAGGGAAATATAAGAGTTTTGCCCTTTCTCGGGAGTGGATGGCTATTCTTAGCTATTAACTTGACACCAAAGAAGAGTTCAACGCAATGCTTTATTTCAGGCCTAGTTGATCTTGATTCAACATTAAAAGTATATTGATTTTTCCCCAATAACTAAATACTTTAGTATCTTAATGCCAAAAAGTTAGATAAGGCAGCCTTTGCATAAGGATTATATTTCCCCTAATTTTTACGGAACTTACCTGAAAAGAAATTTCACTACCTTAGGACCATTATAGTTATGGACATCATTTACTAGGGCTTCAGTCACCAACTCCCTTATCATTGATAGTTGTGATTTGCATTATATTTTAGAGTTTAATTTGTTATGTATTTAGTGTTAAATTGAGTATTTAGTGTGTATTTAGGTTAAGATTGTGTTAATTTATGTGTTTAAGTGTTTTTATAGGTTAGTATGAGTCTTTGAGCTTAAATGTTATATTTTTAAGGTACCTTGATGTGTTTGATAGTGTTTTAGGGCAAACGGCAAAGAACGGAGAAGTTTTGGAAAGTTTCGAGCCAAAACCATAACCCATGATAGTGGCACAACAGGTCACAATCATGACAGAAAGAGGCGAGCCATGATCATGATAGAAAGGGTTAGGCGCTAGCCACGATCAAGGTAGGCAGGATCACGATTATGGCCTGCGTCGAGCAGACACGAAAATAGCTTAAAACGTCAAGTTTTGAGGGACTTTTTGGATCGTTTCGACCCTGAATCAACCCTAAGGCTTCAAAGATATAAACAGAACATCAAAGAATAGAACAGCAGCTTTTGATCAGCCACCAAAAATGAAACCCTAAAAGAGAGAACCTTGATAGATCAAGAAAGAGATGAAGGAAAAGAGATGAAGGAAGAGAGAAGAGGAAGACAATGCAGACACGATGTGCTTCCTGGAATAAGAAGCTTTCCGAAGTCGCAGCCTCCCATCATTCATTTAAGTTTTGTTTCCTATGTATTTCAATTTTATTTGATTATAGAATTAGGATATATAATTTGATGACAGAATTGCGTTGTGATTGATGTTTAATACTCACCTTTGGATTATTATTTTTGATTTAATGAAATATGATTGTTTTATATTTTTGTTGAATTAATTGTGATTTAATTCTGCATTTCATATCTCAATAATAAACTGAGAGGGTGAATCGAGAGAAAATGATTAATTTGGGCTAACTAGAGTTAGGTGAATTAATATATTCAAAAATAGATCGAGTTGATAAATCTTATGAAGAGAGATCATATTTAGGTTTCCAATTGTTTGTTAGAGAACTTAAGAGCTGGTTAGGTTTTGGATAGGTTGTTGATTAAGAGATTACAACTCCCATAATTTGATTAGGTTCATGCTTTAGGGTTCAAATATAACTTGAGAGAGACTAATTAACCCTAGGATCATCTAGAATCGTTAATTCAATAAATCATAATCGACTAGGTCGTCATTAAGGATAAATAATTTTCCCTTTCTCTCTTTCAATAAACTCATTAGGTTAAATTTGAGAGTGTGTGATCATTGTTCAACAAACCTATCAATTTCCATTAATTGTTATTCAATTTCAAATTAAAATTGTTAATCATTGTCATGATTGTTCTATTTAAGTGTTAATTGTTAATTTTTTTTGTTAGTTGATTTGGTTTATTTGATTTAGTTGGTCCTTGTTTTAAAATTCATTGTCATTTAAATATTTGTTTAATAATCTCTAACCTTATATTTAGAATTAAATTACCCTCCTCGTGGGAAAGATACCTTAGGTACTACCCGAATGACTTATGCTCTTGTGGAAATATCAAGGTTATAAATATTAAAACTTAGCATAAGTAAATTTTCGACTAAGTTTTTGGCACCATTGTCTGGGAGGCAATAGTTTAGTTCTTTAGTTTAAGGCGTTAGACAAGTTTTTATTTTTTGTTTTCATTTTTTCATTTTATTTCAAAAATCGTGCTCTTGTATGAACATAAGAGTCACGAGAGGTTCAAGTCATGCAGCGGAGATGTTCGATTTAGATATCACTCGACTAAAACAAACCCTTAGGAAAACTCGACGAGAAGAAGAAGAAGAGATAGGAAAATCAACAATGGCCAAGGATTTTCAACAGAATATGGATCAGTAAGTGAACCAAAGATGGCAACAGAGGACCTTAATGGACTTTATGAGGTTAGGGTTCAACACAGTGAACCAAAGAATGGCTAGGCCACCTGTTCAAACGGCCTCATTCGAGATAAAGCCAGCCCTTCTCAATACGCTTCAATAGAAAGTGCAATTCTATAAATTGGCGAACGAGGATCCGAATATGCACATCTTGAATTGCCTCCAAATCTGTGATACTTTTCGATATCATCAGATGTCAAAGAATTCGGTTAAAATTAAATTTTTTCCCTTTACTCTTAGAGATAGGGAGAAGGCTTGGTACCGTTCACTGAGCGCAGTCAACATGACAACATGGGATTAGCTTATGCATGTTTTCTTGGACAAATATTTCCCGTTGACAAAGACCACCACGATTCTAAAGGAAATCACCAATTTCCAACAAGGTGACAGGGAATCCATCTACAAAGTGTGGGAGAGATTTAAGGATTTGCAAAGGAAGTGCCCATACCATAACCTACCGAAGGAGTTCCTTTAGCAAACCTTCTATAATGGAGTTAACCCACCAAAAAGAGGCACGATTGATGCAGTTCCTAAAGGATCCTTAATGTGAAAGATAGTTGATGAAGCAGAGGAGTTGATTGAGAAGATGGCGAGCAACAGTTGCTTATAGATGAATGAGCGAGGTAGGCAACTAACTACCTTTCGAGAGAAAAAGGAAATTATCGCGGTCGATCAAATGACTGAGATGCAAGCAAAGATTGACAATTTAACACGATAGCTTAATAGCATGAAGGCATCGTCCTCAACTCTGGTGAAGGTTGTACATCTAAAGTGTGAACTCTATGGACAACTAGATCATGACACCGTGGACTGTTGTCTCATGAAAGAAGACAATCAGGAGCAAGTGAACTACATCGGAGCGAAATATGGATGAAGGAGGCATAACAATCCCTACTCCAACACATATAACCCGCATGGAGGAATCGCCCTAACTTATTCTGATTGAACAATAATGGAGGATAGTTCAGGCCTCAAGGGCAATGGAGCTTTCAGCAAGATAAGGCAAGCTCGATGGAATCAAAGTTAGATAAGATTTTGGACAAGACCAAAGGCATGGAGGATGCACATAGGAGGCTTGCGAGCAAATTCGAGCAAGTAACAAATAATCACACCTCATCTATACACAATTTAGAAGTCCAAATGGGCCAATTAGCAGGAGCAATGTCAACTAAAAATGCTGGAACTCTTCCAAGCAACACTGAGTCCAACCCAAAGTAATGTATCATACTCATCATTCAAACCCAAGATGGAGAATCTAAATAGGTTCAAGAAGAAGGAGAGAATGAAGAAGGTCAAGAATACCTTCCAAGTGAGCCTGTAATCGAGTCCTTTAAGGCAACTCAATATGTATTTCCATTCCTTATTGTGCAACAGTAAGAGTTATATGCAAAGAGGGCAGAAAGGAAATTATTGGAGATTAAACGAAACAAGATTGAAGAAGTGATGGAACAAGTACAGACGAAGGTCAAATTACACGAATCCATCAAGAAGAAACAAGATTGAAGAAGTGATGGAACAAGTACAGACGAAGGTCAAATTACACGAATCCATCAAGAAGAAGGTTAAGGAACAAATATCAGAAGACGACCCCAACATTGCAAAGAAGAAAAAGGATCCAGGGGACTTTTTCATCCCCTGCAGTATCAATAGATAGGGCATTCATGAATTTACGCGCAAGTATAAATATTGTGCCCTACATATTTAGTTTGAAGTTGGGGTTAAGAGAGTTAGTACCCACTAAGTTTTTGGTCAAGGTGGCTAATAGAACAACGTATAAACAGATGGGATTATAAAGGATGTGCTGGTAAAAGTTGATAAAAATACCTTTCCTACAAACTTTTACATATTGGACATTAGCAAAGATGAAGACACCCTGATAGTTCTTAGACAACTGTTCTTAGCCACTGCACGTTCGATCATTTATGTTGATGGGGGCGAATTAACTCTGTGAATAGGAAAGGAAAATTTGACCTTTAAGGTGGCTAGAAGAAAGTAGGGATCTCCTTCACTTTCAGTGGATATCAAGGAACCCGAACCTTGAGAAGAATGGGAGGGCATCAAGGATCTTGCGAATGCTTTCAAGAAGAAGCACTCACAAAAAAGAAGGCGAAGAAAGGAGAATATTAAGGAAGGTGGAAACTGTAGCATGGTAGCCCAAGTGTAGACTTTGAAATTAATGACGACGCTACCATCGAACCATTTGTTCCATCCACCGTGAGCTTAAAGGAGTGTCGAGCTACGAACATTAAAAAAAGAGTTGCATGGGAGGCAACCCATGGAAAAAATAGTTTCCTTTTGTCTTTGTTTATTTTTGTTAAAACATTTGAAATTTCGTAGTTAGGTTTATCTTTTTATTTTTTTTATTTTCAAATAAAATCGATTAAGGAATAGGATTTCGAAATAATATGGACAATTGTTCGAGTATAAAAGAGAGGTGAAAAGGGCCACAAAAGAATTAAGTAGTGAAAGTGAAAAGATTGGGAAAAGAATAAAAAGAAAGGTCATGATCATGGCCTGCGACTATACAGTAATTCGGGAGGACGCAACTTTTAAAAGAATTTTTACCATTTTTTACCACCTATATATTTAGTCCTAACTTCACTTTTATTTTCACTTTCATTTTCATTTTCACTTTATCTCTCTAGAGTTCAAGCCTACAAACGCTCTCACATCTCTATAAAACTTTCAACCTTCCAATTTTTTTCCAAATTCTACTAAATTATGTCACACATTAAGCACTCTTCCTGAAGAGAGCAAACTAGACGAAATCAAGTTGCGAGACATGGGAGAAGAAACTGAGCAGTGGATTTTGGAGTGCCCTTCCCAATATACACAAAGGAGGAAGGTATTTGTTTCAAATACCTAAACTCTAGACAAATTAGTTCCTAGATACTTTCAGTCTTTGGTCGGGTTTTCGACGTTTCGCCACAGTGACAGGCAGGCTCGTCACGGTGTTGCGTGTTTCCTGGATCCTTTGCCATGGCGAGAGAATTAATTTTCACCGCGGCGAACTTTTCCCGAAGGTTATGATCTCCTGTTGACTTCCTTCTCCTTGAGGATCTTAAAATCAAAAATAGCAATTTGCAGTATCAATTGTTCTTAGGAAACTTAAGACATGCAATTAATACCAATTATGACAATTTTTACTATCAAATTGCATAAAATAAAAGTGCACACTCAAGGATTAATTTAAGCACAAAATCAAGAATTAAGAGTCAAAAAATATAGTAAAGGCCATAAAAGTGTTGCCAATTTAGATCATAAACTTGGGCTCAATCAACCACCCAGATTTTTATTGGTCTAATAATGCAAGTACTCACATGGCACACCAAAACCTACTTGAAATTCAGCAAGGTTGAATTGGAGCGATGGAGAGTAAGTTGGACAAGTTTATGGAGCTATTTGTTTCCAAACTAATAGATATGGAAGAGAACCAAGAGAGGATGTTTCCCAACTGGGAGGAAAGTCGGAAGAGACTGGAAAAGAATTTTGATCAAGTTTTGGAAAATCATGCTGCTTCTATTCACAACCTGGAGATTCAAGTAAGACAGCTTTCTAGTGAATTTTGTAAGAGAAGTGTGGAAGACTCTCTGAGCAATATGGAATTATATCAACGAGAGCATTATGAGGCTATCACACTTAGAAATGGAGAAGAATAAGAAAAAATAGTGGAAGACGATGCTAAACCTTACCTTATAAAAGACTAAGAAATCAAGAAAGAGGATGAAGATAAGGATGGAAACCCCTTATACTATCTGCCAGATCTTCGTATACTATGTTTGAACATTGAAAAATCTTGGGTAGATGTCCATGCAAAGAACCCTATCCTTTGGATTGATGATGATGAAGAGACATTCATACAGAATGATGTATTTAAGAATCGGAAGGATGTTAGCTCATTTAGGTCAATTGATGTGATTAAATCTTTTAATGAACAAAAGGACGAATAATAGATGACAATAGATATCAAGTTTGAAGAAGTTATGAAAGTCTCTATTCATAAAGAGGAAGAAGTAGAGGAGATGAAGGTGATTAAGGAAGAACAAGAGTAACTCACCTTCATATAGGACAAACTATTGGATTCATGGAAGATTCAGGGAGTTTCATTATTCCTTATTTTATTGATAGTTTGTTGATGAAATGGACATTGATGAAATTAATTGGTTTGCTTAACTTTATCAATATTATGCTTCAGTTTATTTTGCAATTTATAGCTTACTTACAGGCTACAAAATCGGTGTTCAACGAAAATGGTGGAAGCAAGCCACTTATAATTGATCTTAGATGAGTTTTCAAGGATGGAGAGTCAAGCTACCAACGTTAAATGAAGCACTGCATAGGAGGCAACCCATCGATATTTATTCCATTTTGAATGTCTTCATCTATTTTTTGTTTAATTTCTTTGATTTGATTATATTTGAATTAAGTTTGATTGATGGTTATTTTGATCTTGTTTGAATTCAAATTTTTTTTCAAATTTCTTGTTGATGATATTATCTTGATGTGGTTGTAGGTTTTGGCATCATAGAGAATATATATATAAGCTTGGAAAAAGGTTTGAAATTGTGAGGATCACCAATTCCCACGTTCGTGGGAATTCACGCTCATGGGAATTGTAAGGGAAACTTAAGTTTCCCTCACTCTTTTTTTTCCTCACCCACTTTCAATTTTTCATTCCCTCTCTCTCTAGAACAAAATTTTCTCTCCTTCCACTCTCTAAAACTTTTCATTTTTCTTCTAGATTCCTGTTTTTCTTCTCACAATGGCTCCACCAAAGACAAGTAGGGTCCAAAAACCAGTCGACGAGCTCTACCTTCAAGTTTCCAACAAAGGAAAAACCAACTTAGCGGCAACTTATCGGTCCCTGTTTTTGATTTATTTGGATGAAGAAGGTGCACATTTCCGTGACTTTAGAACTCCACAATCCTCAGACGCACACTATAGTAAGGAGTAGGAGTAGAAATAGTACAATCGCAAACCGACCCTCCACATCTAGTGTAACCCTAAAGCTAGAGGAGGAAGCAGTAGCTGAGGAACTGAGGAACTAACGACGATTAACTATACCAACCAATTCTCGACCAAATAGCCGCAAACCATCAACAGATGACATCCTAACTCGATGAACTTGGCACTTAAATGCGGCAAGTTTATAAGGAGCAACGCAGCTTGAAGAAAAGGTTCATCAACTTCTATTGAAGGAACAATTTTGAAGCTCCCACCATCGCCACCATCATCTAAATAAGCTTTTCTTACCCTTTACCTTTTAAATTTTGTTAATTTTTTGGTGTGATTTCATTTCATTCCATAATTGTTTGGTTTCATGTCTTTTTATATGTTTCATTTTCTTTTTTTTTTGTTTGCTTTCACTTTTTTATTTAGTTTGATGGCATTTTCTCTTATTAGATGATTGATTTGTCACACTGAGGACAATGTCAACTTTAAGTGTGGGGAGGTGTCATTGACTCTTTTAATTGTATTATGTGCATTGTGTTGAATAGGATGCATGTTTAGGCATATTATATGTGCTTTGTGTCAGCAATGGTGCTTTTTATTAGTAATGGAACCGCATTTGAGTCACTCTGACAAATATTGCCTTGAGATTCTGTCATGTTAGTTGGAATTAGATTGAATGCATGTTTGAACTCATATTAGGCTACTTGAGTAGAAAATAAACCATATAGAGTGATGAAAAGTAGTTGGTTACATAAGCATAGTCACAAATTGACATTTGAACAATGAGGTATTGTAGAGATGCATAATTAGTTTTCATTTGAGCTAAAGTGAGGATTGAACCATATGACTCCATCTACAGTCATTTCATTTCTTTGTGAAGTGTTACTTCCTTAGGTTACTACCTTTAGAAATTGCTTTGAATCAACTTGAGTCTACTAGATGCATACTTAATAGAGATAATTTAGGCCTTTTTTGTGTTGAACCTTAGCTTAAATGACCTACCCGTTGATTATCCATTGCTACCCCCGTTGAGCCTTAACCTTTTGTTTCTTGAAACAACAAAATTTTTAGAACTTTAAACCTCATTATCCTACCACAAGTTTAGTAAAGTATTAAGTAAAACATTAGTTAGGATTGTGTGAAATTTTTACTGAGATAAGTTGAGTATATTTCTGCCTATGGACTACATTGTATATAGTGCTACTTTTGATTCATAGTTATTCCACGTATGAAGAAAAAGAAAGAAAAATGAAAAAATAATGAAAAATGAAAAAGAAAAGGAAGAATAATCAAGTAGCATCGATAAGTGCATAATATCAGTTATATTGGTATATCTTAGAGTATGTTTTGAATTATCCCGTTTTATCTAATTTTTACTTTACAAATGCTTGTGTTTAACCTTTTCCCCTCTTTTAACCTACCTTAACCTTACCATATTATAACCCTAAACATGTCTTTTCGATCTATTTATGCATGCAATCATTGTAAAGAAGAATTGGTGTATTAGCAAGCCTATGGTAGTGTAATTCCCACGAACATAATTCTCACAAGCATGAGAATTGTAATATGAGGCAATCTATGAGGCTTCATTAAACTTAGGGTTTTTAGACTATAAAAGCATCATTAAGCCTCCATCTTTAAGATAAATGACACCCACCTATAGAAACACAATCTTTGAGTGAAGAACACATGTTTGGAGCATCAAGGAAGGATTGAAGACAAGGATCATCATCAAGATTAGGCAAAATAGCACATCAACACCAAAATTCCAGATTTTGGCAAAGAAGAGAATATGTCTTTCTATTCAATTTTCTATCATTTTGACCTCTTCCTTTCTTTGTAAAAATAGTTTATTTGATCGTTGATGATGTTATGGAGACCATGTTAGGCTGATTTCATTGCAGGGATTTCTTGGGAACTATTTTGTTAGAACTCCTATTTTATTGAATTGAATGCATTTGTCTTTGTTGATTGTTGTTCTTAATTGTCATTTTGCAACAAATCGAGAGAGTGAGTGGGATGAGATTCATTTAGGATTGTACAACGAGAGTTGATAACCTATGGACTGGTAATCATCATGTTAATTGAAGAGTTAGAAAAGAGATCTCAACTAGTCAATTGATCCAATAGGATAGCTTAATAACTAGTTGAATCGGTAAAGTCATTAGATAGGTTGAGAAATCGTTCAATCGATTCCTTTTAATTCAATTATGGAAATATAGTTACACCTTGAGAGAGTGTGATTAGTACATTCGAAAATCTAGGGTGAGATATAATTCAATCAATAAAATAGGAGGGAGACAAAATAGAGAAAAAGTAATCTCTACTATTTAGATTCTTGAATTCATATTTTCTGCAATTGTATTATTGTTCATTATTTACATTACTCTTTTAATTTTAATTTAATTTAATTTTCCAGATTATTCACATTTAACAATTTTGTTTCTTAAACAAAGTTGTGTCTAAATTAAGCAGTATCTAGGCATTAATCCATGTAGGATCGATATCCACTCTTTTTTTAACTACAAGACACGACCCGTTCACTTGAAGTTTTTAAGCGTAAAACAAGTAGATAGCTTTTACCATCAATATATAACATAATAGTTTAAGGTGTGGATGAACAGGTTGAGGTCAATAAGGGATGAATGTTTATAAGTTTGATGATTTGGATTATAATTTTCTTGAGGACAACCAAAAGCTTAAGTGTAGAGATGTTTGATAAATGATTAATTGACTATATTTATATAGCTATGTTGAGTGTGTTTTAGTTGTTATTTAAGATTTTTATAGTATTCTTGGTACTTATTTGTTTCAGGTGTGTTTTTAGGTGATATGAGAAATCATACACCAAAAGGAGAAGAGTTCAAGTAAAATTCAGGCACAAAATGGATGAATTAAAGCAACATTGGAGATACACAGTCATGTATAGGGACCATGTCAGCCATTGTAAATCTATGAAGCTTCAAAGATGTTGTCTATGCTCGTGTGAAGATACATGCCCATGTATGTAGCCTATGTAAGCTTCTTTGTTGTACAAAGTCATGATTTAAATGGTATTTTGAGATACACGACCTTGTAAGTGACATTATAAAAACCTTAGTTTTTTCTATAAAAGGAAGTTATGAAGGCTAGGGCCAAGAAGAAGTGAACTTAGATTCAGGTTAGACACCCATAAAATGAAAGAAGAAGCAGTTCTAAATGGAGGACAAGGAAAACACAAAGATTAAATCATGAGATCTGATAAAGAGCAACCTTTAATCAAAATTTCATGAAGATTTTATTAGAGATAAAAGCGAACATAGATTATGAATTCTTTTATTTCTAACTGTTCTTCTGGATACCTGATGCTAGGTTTGTTTTGTATGCTTAGAAACTATTTTGTTTAGTTCCTAGGTGTAATGAACCCTAAGTCGGGTTGGATAGTATGATATAGTCTTTTAATCATTTCAATTTTATTAAGTAATTTATTGCGATTCAACTATGCTTTTATATTTTTGAATCAATATGTCTAGGATATTGGCCTAATGTTTGATTTTATATCACTAAAATTAAGAAATCCTTTCATTTTAATATATCTACCATAGTTGGAACGAATTGCATGCAAACTTAGAGATAGATCGACATAAATCTTCTCGATTAGAATTGAACCTAATAGTGAAATTCAAGAATAAAGTAATGCAATCTTAGGTATTTTAAGTAGATAGAGGTTTCAGTTAATCAACAACGGGTTAGTTGTTAATAGTCTTGAGAAAGATATTAATATAAGATAGGAATTTCAATGGTCTAATGATCAATAATTTAGTTGCATGATAAAAGGCTAATATTTAAGATATCATTGTGGAATTCATCACTTAGGTAATGCTTGTTTGATATTGTTTGATTGTAGTGATTTTATCATATCTAGTTCATTATTGTAATTTATCTAGTTAATTTGAAATTAAATTCACAATCTAATTTGACAATTGTATAATAGAAAAAGGATTAATACTAGTACTTACAGTTATTAGTGCTAGTTATAACTACACCATGCACTTACGGTTAAAACTTATAATATCATAAGCATATTTCCAAAAAACCAAATATTCACATTTAATTTCAAGTAAGTCTTCTCTAAATTATTTAACTTCATAATTTCTTGGGTTTGTAATGGAAACTAAAGAATACGGAGTGACATTTTGGGAAGTTAGTGAGAATACTTATTTCATAGTTTTTCACTTAAATATATCTTTAAACTACTTATATGTAATTATATTATATGTGCTAATATTGTGCTTTTTGTTTTAATGTTTCATATATGGGTGGAAGTCAACATTAAGTTTTTGAACCTCCAGATAACACTGCAATAGTAACTCAAGCTTCACAAAATACAACTAGCAATACAACTGAAACCAGGATGAGGATTAAAATTGAGGGCTAAAAGACCTGCTCTAAGAAAACTTCAAGTTATTGATGGTAAATCAAATGCACATTAATCTTCTTGTTATGATTGAGAATTTGGATAACCAACTTCTGGATTGGTTAAGAATTTGAAATCATTATTAGTTATGCTTTGGTTGACATTTTAGACATATTTATTTGACAATTGAACATTGTTTTAATTGAGTATTTGGAAATGTATTAGTTATGCTTTTGTTGACAAAATGGATATCCATTGATTGACAATTTAAACATTAGTTCGCTATCTTATAGCATCACTTAAAATGCAAAAAATGTTTATTTTTTAATGGTTGACAAAGTTTTTTAAAAGTTGTCCAAACGGTTGACAATTTAGAAATGCGTTGGTTGACAATTCGAAAAAAGCTTTCTTTTTCAATAGATTGTTATTCCTTGCTTCCTTTATATAAAAATTTAATATGTAATATGTTAATTGCGTATATTACTAGGTTTCCTTTTACTTAGTTTCTAGTGGAGAATCTTTTATATCTTATTTTGAGTCATTTGCAAGAAAAAGTTAGGGAAGGAGCTTTTATATCTTATTTTTAATGGTTTGCAGAAGTAAGTTACCAAGGAGTTTGGTCAGTGTCTATCAATTGTAACATGCATCACCATTATTTATGCAACTTCCATCTAACTGTCATAACAACCAAAGTTTTTAAGTTGTTGTGAAAGGGGGTATAAAGTTGTTTCATAACTTTTAACTACTAAAAACTAACTTCCAATTCAACTTATAAAATATTGCACTACTAGGACAAATTGTCATAATTAATATATAAATTTAGCTAATGCAACTCTTGGAAGCAACAATGCATATTGCAAACTTACAATTTGCCTGCATACTTAAGATAGGTACATCAAATGCCTAAGATATGTAATCATATGAAACTTATACATGCGTACTTCTTACGAACAATAATGTATCTTGTGGACAAGACTCTTACTTAACATTGACATAACTTTTTCCAGTAGCACTCATTCAACTCATTTGATATTAATTAATTAAATTTTATAAAATTGTATCGTGTACATCTATTACAATCACGGTTATGGATTTCGTACCGTTTCAGCCAGTCAGGAAAACAGTACGAAATCAGTAAATGCCAGTACCAACCTCAAATACCGGTCAATATTGGCGTTTACTGGTTGGTACCGGCTGGAAAAAAATTTTGGTCAGTACCGTAAGTTTTAGAAATTGCAAGGACTAAATTGCAATTTTCGAAACTTAACCCTAAAAAAATTACCCCTACCCCCCGACCCTTTTGTCTGCTCCTCTCTCTGGTCGCTCCTCTCTCTCTCTCCCTCGCGAAATCGCTGTCTCCTCCTCAACCATCTCGCTGTCTCCTCCTCGCCATCAACGTCTCTGCCATCACTCCTTCCTTCGACCTGGGCTGGAGCCATCACTCCTCGCGATCTCTCTCTCTTCCTTCGACCTCAACCATCATCCTTCCTCTGCAGCACATTGTCACCATCCATTGCAGCCACAAGGCACCTGCACTATCCGTCGCACCTCAGACGCACCACCAAGACGCGACCCGACGTTAACACAAAGACCCGATTGTTTGGGTGTGTGTTTTTCAATTTTTTTCATTTTTCATTGCATTTTTAATGTTTGATTGTGTTGGTCCGTTGGAATGTATGATGGATTTGTGTTGTGTATGTTCGGTTTGGATGGTGGATTTTGGGTAAGAAGTTTTGTGTTGTGTTTGTGAACATACGGTGTTAGATTGGATGGTGCATTTGGGTAACAAATTTTGCGTGGATGTTGGATTTTGGCTGGGAATGCATATTGAAGTTGAAAATCATGAATGGGTTTTGTGAATGTTGAACTAAAATTGGATTTGGATTTTGGAAGTTTAATGCTGAATGTATACATTTTTTGGCTTGTGATTTACGGTGATATTGAATAAGAATTATTAATGAATGAGATTGAATTTGAGCAATTGAGCTTGAACCTAAATGTAAAATAGATAACCAAATGTGAAATTAATAATTAAATGTGAAATTGTAAAATTGATAATCAAAATTGGTAAATTTGAGAAAGCTTAAATCATTAATTGACACATTCTTAATATTTGCTAAATGGTAATTTATTTTTAATATTTGGGTATTGAATTTAGGTAAATAATTAGTTGAGTATAAAATTATGCAATTAGAAATTAATAATAATTTGATTGTAGTTAATGATAGTATTTGCCTATTTGAGTATTAGTTTTAGTTAGGTAAATAATTAATTGACTATAAAAGATGTTGAACTTTAATGGAATGGTAATATATATGTGTAGGGTATCATAAATATTTAAAATTGGTAATGTGTGAAAGTACAAACTACAAAGTAGTGATGTAATAAATATTTCCAAAAAAAATATTTGATATCAAATTGTGATATAATATCATGGTTTGTTAGAAATGGAATTATAAAAATTTTGTGATAGTTAAGATTGGAAATTCTTGGAAATGAAATGGAATGGAAATGGAATTATGATTATTTTGTAATTGTTGAATTGCAAATTGATGAAAATAGAAGTGAAATTATGAATATTTTGTGATTGTTGGGATTGAAAGTTGTTGGAAATTGTTAGGAATGGAAATGAAATTATGAATGTTTTGTGATTGTTGTAATTGGAAATAGTTGTAAATGGGATGGAATGGAAATCGAATTATGAATGTTTTGTAATAGTTAGGATTGGAAATTGTTGGAAATGGAATTATGATTGTTATGTAATTGTTGAAATTGCAAATTGTTGAAAATAGAAGTGGAATTATGAATGTTTTGTGATTGTTGTAATTGGAAATTGTTGTAAATGGGATGGAATGGGAATTGAATTATGATTGTTTTGTAATTTTTAGGATTAGAAATTGTTGGAAATAGAATTATGATTGTTTTGTAACTGTTGAAATTGTAAATTGTTGAAAATAGAAGTGGAATTATGAATGTTTTGTGATTGTTAGAAATTGTTAAGAATGGAAATGAAATTATGAATGTTTTGTGATTGTTGTAATTGGAAATTGTTGTAAATGGGATGGAATGGAAATCGAATTATAATTGTTTTGTAATTGTTAGGATTGGAAATTGTTGGAAATGGAATGGAATGGAAATGGAATTATGATTGTTTTGTAATTGTTGAAATTGTAAACTGTTGAAAATAGAAGTGGAATTATGAATGTTTTGTGATTGTCGGGATTGGAAATTTTTAGGAATGGAAATGAAATTATGAATGTTTTGTGATCGTTGTAATTGGCAATTGTTGTAAATAGGATAGAATGGAAATCGAATTATGATTGTTTTGTAAGTGTTAGGATTGGAAATTGTTGGAAATGAAATGGAATGGGAATGGAATTATGAATGTTTTGTAATTGTTGAAATTGCAAATTGTTGAAAATATAAGTAGAATTATGAATGTTTTATGATTGTTAGGATTGAAAATTGTTGGAAATCGTTAAGAATGGAAATGAAATTATGAATATTTTGTAATTGTTATAATTGGAAATTGTTGTAAATGGGATGGAATGGAAATCGAATTATGATTGTTTTGTAATTGTTAGGATTGGAAATTGTTGGAAATGGAGTAGAATGGAATGGAAATGGAATTATGATTGTTTTGTAATTGTTGAAATTGCAAATTGTTGGAAACACAAAATGGAATTATAAATGTTTTGTGATTGTTGGAGTATGTTTTGTTTTGTATTGTTATATAAGTTGAATGTTTTGAATTGTTAGCTTTTGACTTATAGTGAATTGTGTTCCTTGAAATTTAATTGTATGTAATGTAATCATACAGAATGAGTTATATTATATAAGATGGATATGCAAATTGTCATTGTGTACTGAAATTATGTGTTATTTATTTTGTGTACAGATAAATGGATGGAAATTCAAATACTCCCGATCAACCTACTTCAGGAAGATACAGTGATCCAGCTTTGGCTCACGCTAGTACGATTCCCAGTCAAAAGTCATACTATTTGCTTGTTTTGTAACAAACATTTGAAAGGTGGAGGAATCACCTAATTGAAAAGGCATTTAGTTGGGGTTAAAGGAGATGTGGAAGCGTGTAAAAAAGTAAGTCATGATGTGAAGTGACAGATGAAAACATTACTTGATAAACATTGATTTGAGAAAGATAGAACGGGAAGATTGAATTTTGAAATTGGTAGTGGAAGTTTGTTTTCTAGTTTCCGTGGTGATTATGGAAATGTTGAAGGTGGAAGTGGTACTGGTACTGGTACTGGTACTGGTATTGTTCCATCTCAGCCTCAGGATTATGAAGAATCTGATGTGAGGAAGAGAAGAATACAGGTGACTAGTTTCTTTGCACCACGAATAACTCCTAGAGCCCAACCTTCAATTCGTAGTGCAATACAATCAAGAGATGCGACTCACAATGTTAATATGGCAGTAGTTAGATGATGGTATGATACAGGTTTGTCATTCAATGCTTCTCAGTCTTATTATTATCAACCTATGATGGATGCAATAACCTCTTATGGTTCAGGATACTAAGAGTCATCGATTGATGACTTAAGAGGTAAACTTTTGAGTTTTGTTGTTTCTGAAATTAGAAATTATTTGGCTGAAAGAAGAGTGAGTTGGAGTACTTATGGTTGTTCAATTATGTGCGATGGTTGGACAAATAGGAGACAAGAGCCTATTATAAATTTTTTGGTTTATTCTTCAAATGGTCTATGTTTTTTAAATCTATTGATGCATTTGGCCTTATTAAAAATGCTGAGACTTTGTTTGGGATATTTGATGAAGTTGTGAATAAAATAGGGCTAGAAAACATTGTTCAGTTTATTACTGACAATGATTCTGCTTATAAAGCGACAGGGAAAAGGTTGTAGAATACCTATAATTCATTTTTTGGACTCCTTGTGTTGCACATTGCATTGACTTAATGCTGGAGAATATAGGGGATCCTAGGTATTTTTCTGTTATTGATGAGACTATGCAGAAGGCCAAAAAGATGACAAAATTTATTGATAATCGTGCATGGGTTTTGAATTTAATGAAAAAGGAATTTACCAATGGTAGAATTTAT
Organism: Erythroxylum suave; assembly: GCA_027563595.1. Taxonomy (NCBI): domain Eukaryota; kingdom Viridiplantae; phylum Streptophyta; class Magnoliopsida; order Malpighiales; family Erythroxylaceae; genus Erythroxylum; species Erythroxylum suave. The sequence goes on from JAOSBN010000006.1 coordinate 16,819,920, forward strand.
GTCGCCCAGCTGTGACAAGATTTGCAACAAATTTCTTATCACTTTAGTCTTTTGTTTCGATGAAGAAGGGGTTAAGGCAAATATTTACAAGTGATAAGTGGGTTGCATCTCAGCATGCTAGGTCTAATGATGAAGTGGAAGTTTGTAGTATTATACTAGAAGATAGAGAATTTTGGTTGTAATATCAATTTGTTATCCAAGTTTGTAAGCCTTTGGTCAGAGTGCTTTGGTTGGCTGATAGTGAAGAAAAGTCAACAATGAGTTATATTTTTGATGCTATGGAGAGAGCGGCTGAAGCAATCAAAGCCAATCTGAAAAATAGGCCTTCTTTATACGCATCATATCTCTCAATCATTAATGAGAGAAGAGAAAGATAACTTTCTTCTCCACTGTTTGCGGCTGGGGCATTTTTGAATCCTATTGTATATTTTAAACTGGATCTTACAAAGCAAGCTGAAGTTAATAGAGGAATGTTTTTTACAATTACAACAGTTGTTCCTCATGACGCAATGTAAGATCTTTTAAGCTCGTAAATGAAGCTTTACAAGTTGTCTTATGGGGATTTTGGAATGCTGATTGCTATTCGACAAAGAGGAAAACTTTCTCCAGGTATTACTTATTTCCAATTTCTTATTTGTTGAAAATTAATTGTCACTTTGTTTTATTTATAACACTATTTTTGTTATCTTATAACTTGCAGTTTCTTGGTGGGATCAATTCGGAAATAATGTTCCAGAATTGAAAAGAGTTGTGATTCGAATTTTAAGTCGATGTGTGAGTGCAAGTAGTTGTGAACGAAACTGGAGCACATTTGAATTTATCCACTCAAAGAAAAGGAATAGATTAGAGCATAAGAGATTGAATAACTTGGTTTTTGTTCGTTACAATTTAAAGCTTCGGGAAAGGTATGTTATTTTCATCTTTATCATTATTAATTTTGATATAATTTATTATAATTTTTTAATAATTAAATTTAATTATTTACTAGGAGTCTTAATAGCACAAGTAATTCAACTGATCCAATTGTCATTGATAATATTGATGTTTTGGCAGATTGGGTTTCTGAAGAACCCAATTTGCTCGATGTCAATGATTTGGATTTGGAAGATAATCTTAGATGGGAAAGTATTGACATGTCATTTGGTGCATTAAATTTGAATGATAATGATGATGAAGCTCCTCTCATTGATGAGGATTTTATACCAAATGATCACTGGGGTCAGTGCAGTTCTAGCGAGTATCCTCTCATTGACGATTGAATTCCAAGTTTTTATTTTTCCTCTTCTTTTAATTTTACATGTATTTGATGTTTATGTTAAATTCTATATATGTAATGTAACTATAATTTTTTTGTTTCAGGTTTAACTTCTACTTGATTGTTTCATCATCATCAACTCTTTTTGTAATATTTATTATTCTTTTTATTGGATGTTTTGAATCTTTTGATGTAATATTATTTATTAAAATGATGAAATTGTATTATTGTAATATTTTAAATACTTTGTATTATTCTTAATTTTATAATTGTATGATGATGATTGTCTTTGTTTATATTAATTGTGGTTATTATTTAAATGTAAATATTTAAAAATTATTGTTATTTTATATTAATTGTCATTATTATTTATTATTAAGATTTTTGAAAGCATTGTTGATATAAACAGTAAACTAGTAAAGTATACAGTACAACTGTACAATATACCAATATGAACTATTTTGCAAATTTTAAAAATTTTAGAGACTATTTCATAAATTTAAAAAATTACCCGAAACAGTATTTGATATCAAACGGTACCGGTACAGTTTCGTTCTAGAACTCAATCCGATACCAAACTCGATAAGTTATTCATAACTTTGATTACAATTGACATCAAAACAAATATGACACTTTACTATAAAATTGTCCGTTCTGTTAAAGAGAAGAGACTAATGTCAAATTAATAGTTTGTTAAATAGAAAGACTGGAGTCGAATTATTTTTATTAAAAATTGAAAAAGTTGAGATATTTAATTAAACAATTGTACAAAGGGCAGCTAACATAGTTTTCAAGTGTGAGGATTTCTGTGTTTGATCCATGGCGGCCTCTGCCTCTGCTTCCAGTTCCTCCTTCCATGCACCAGACGCTAAACTCGATCTAGTAAAAGAGGTTTTTCTTTCTCTTGCTTTTGTAAATTTTCTTATTTCTCATCACGTTTTCTTCTCTTAATTTCTTTGGCAATATCTTTTCTTAGATTAGAACTCATGAAGTCGCAATAGCAGAGCTGAATCATCTTTCATCTTCTCGAGTAAGCCATCTAATTTCAACCTGCAAACACTGTTAGTTTCTAATTTGTCTTTTTAATATTTTGAACAACTGACCCCCATCCGTGAGTTCGTTCTGAAGATTCAAAGAATGAAATGACATGTTCATATAATCTATCTTCTCTGGTCCATATCTCGAAGTTGTGTTTATTTGTGTTCCTATGGGATTATAGCTGGCAACCTAAAGAAATCTACGAATCGTTCACTGCGCCCAATTCTCTATATCAGGCTGCTGGTATATGTTTCATCTGAAGTTTTTTATTAACTGCAGCTTTACTTTAATTTATGCTCTTTTGTCATTGTTCTTTTATCTTCTTGATTAGTTCGATATATTCGATTATGTTTACTGAAATTGTATTGGATCCGATCATATTTATGTACGGTGATTGACCTTAAAATGTATTCTGACATGCAAAGTATAGGTTCGGAGTTCTTGCTAATTTGGTTATCATGAGATGTACAAATTGGGTTTGGAACGGTAACTTTAATTCACGATGATGGGCTGGCCACTTAACGAAACATCTGTGTTGGTTGTCTTAACTCCAGTTGTTTACAGATAAAACTAGTTTGTATAATTATTTTTACCTTTTTATATCTTTCATATTATTTTGGAAGCTAAAACTTTTCACTCAGCCTGTTTTTTGTCTGTAAGAGGAAGTTTTACATCAATGTGACATGACTTTACGTAATGGCAGGCTGTCTATCAGAAAAATGGGAACATTTTGTTCCGAACAACTGTGCAAAAAGCAAGTTCTTATGAACAGAGTAAGCTATCATTTACTGACTCAATCTTCTATTGTATTATGTAAGAACAATTGATGATATTGGTTTCTCATTCAACATGTCAATTTGCTTCAGAAAAACTCGAGTTGGCCAAAGCTAAGTTAGAGAAGCTGAATTCCGCTTGATCACAACAGGTGCATTGTTTGCAAGCTGAAACATACTGCACTATTGAAACTTAGGAGCAAACGTTGTAAATTGCCTGCTTTAGAATGACGCTACTGTGCATTAAGTTTGAAGAGTGCACTGAATGAATATACCATCCCCTTTATGTGAGATCTGGGAACGTGGTTTTGGAGTTTGAGATGTTCATTTTAAGTCTAGAAGTTTGCATTTCTTCTTTTTTATGAAGTCTCATTGATCCGAATGAATGATTGAACCACCTTCTTTTGTATTTGGTAAAAGTTAAGTGCTCTTTGATGAATGAGAAATTAGTAGTTACGTCTTTCTTCCATGTTTTGTTTAGAAAAATTTCCATGTTCAAAACCGGGACAAAACTTAGTTGTGCATCTTGGAGGGCTTGGCTGTATTGAGTTACAGAAGTTAATGGAGAATCATTTCTATCAGACAATTTCTTTTGGTATAATATTGCAACAATGTTACAGCTTCATAAATAATAACAGGGAAGTTCATCTTTTGAAGGATTACTATAGCAATGGTCAGTTGATGGGAAAAACTTGCGGAAAAAAATGATTGTTAGTGAAGCATTTGATTCTCGTGCAACTGTGGAAAGCAGCAGCTTTTCAACGTTTAAATTAACTGCTGGAAACGATGTTGGCGGCGGAACAAAAAGGGAATTCATTACCCATGCTTGAGGAAAAATGTTCGTGCTCGTACTATTCGGAGCTTTTATTCATTCAATTTACATAACCTCACTAATAGTAGAACGTAAAACCATGACGAAATAGGAAAGCCCACGAATAAACTTCAACTACATACATGCCAATTAATTACTGTGTAAGTTATTGACAGCAGCACGTAATATTCCTTGAGTTGGTGTAATATTCAGGTCTAGTCAACATCTGGGCGGGAAGTTTGAAACATGAGGATTGCCAGAGTGACGAGGGATGCATAAATTGAATTGGGCAGTTTTTGTACCAACTTCCCAACACCTGGCACACCTTCTGTAGCCTTCTTCGTTGCCATTGCAACTGTTGGTGCAACAACCAAAGTGACGAGCAGTCCCTGACTGACGACAATAAATGTGTCTGTAGTTAGCTGCTGTATAAATGTCACAAATTCTTCGTGGTCAATTTCGCCGTCAATGTTGATGTCGCAATCCTGCATAAGATCCATCAAAAACAATGAGCCCGGAATAGGATTAGTTCCAAAACAAAAAGGATATGATCACACGATGCAAGTTCAACTATGTAGTGCAATCACATGAAAGTGCGGCGGATACAAAGCGACAGACTTTCAAGTTCAGTACCTTCATCAATTCTCTGACTTCTTGTTTGGAGGGTGGGTCAAAATGGGGGCCTGGCAAGTGCTTGTTTATGTCACTGCATCAGAACTTGATAAAATGTTCAGTCTCAACAAGGAGCGAGCTATTTAAACGTTATAATGCACATGGAGAGTATTAAAAGTCTCACTTATAAACAAGAAGGATTGCTATGTATAAATCTTCAAATGTGAGATTCGCCCTTCCAGACTGATTTTTTATCCGATTGTAAACCTTGTCTGTTATCAGTCTTATTTGCCTCTCTCTCCATTGCTTACCTGCACAAGTAATTTAATCTTTAAGCATGGACAAGGTTCACAAATTGCAGCTATACCTTTTTCATTGCCTCCTCTTCAAAATTCAGTAAGTACTTGGTCATCACCCAACACACATCCTGTTTTTGTAATTTTACTATGATGGTTTAGCAGATCCAATACCCAGTTCCTGATGACTAAAATCTTGAAATTAATCAAGTGCTTCGAGAACTCATAAGTTAGATACACACAACTATAGCTTCAGTAAACATTCATAATGGTACCCATTTCATAAAACTTATGCACATTATAATAGTAAGAAAACTTGATGCTACAATCGGTTTATAGCAATAGCTTTCTTACGACACACTAAAATGATTCCCAATTCTTCATCCCGTATCACTTTCTGTTGTTACTTAGGAGGAGCTGAGGTCCTTAATTCAAGTCACATATTTTCAATGATATTGATAGTTCAAATAAATGTAATCAACAAAAGCAGACAATAGAAATATTGGTGTAGCTGTAGGTTATGGTTCTCTCCTTGTTAGTGGCATTCAAAGGATGTCAGAAGGGTTTGGTTTTCACGGTGGAACAATGAAAAGTACGTAATTAGACGGAGTTAAGGCCTCCCCACACCAACACATGCTTCCTTATCACTTCCTAAAGAAAATTGGAAAAAGCTATATGCTTTGTAAGATCAATTCCAAACAGAGAAAGGAAACAAATTAGAACGCTAAGAACATTAAGCCCGACTATGAAAGGTTAATAATTTGGGCCAAAAATCTGATAAAAGATTTCCATATCACATGAAACAGAAAGTTGAAAAGCAAATACTAAAACGAACACTATTTGAAAGGAAAGCCGCAAGTTTCACCGCAGTAACGCCGTACTGGGAAATCAAGAACTTGAACTCCAGAACAAAAACAAAAACAATCTAACAAATGAAGAAAAGGGTGACGAAGAATTAACAGACATAAAAGTGAAAAAGGGACATGATCAACAACCGTCCTACCGCGAAATTTGTCGACGACTTGGCCCATGGAGATTCTGAAGAGACTGTAATTTGATCCGATAGAAGAAAAGGAGCCTCTTTCACGAATTTTATCGAGTGGTGGAGATTAATCAATTAATCAATCAAATGCATCTTCCAGTTTGGAACCAGTCGCTGGCCAACAACAGATTTTAAGTATTTTTCTCGGGAAGAGAAGCGAGTGGTTTCTGTATGTCGCGCCATTATCAAGACTAACGTAGCATAACCAGTCATTATTTGCCACCTTGATTCTTGACTTTTTGTCTGTTTTTTTTTTTAAGAAGTGAATCGATAAATGACATACGTTAACCTTACAATAGCTAACTACAAGTAAAAACCTTTGGGATTGGTCCACACTAACCATATAAAGTCTTTCCTAATGAAACGATTAAACTATAGATGTGCATTATGGAGACTTGAGCTGTTTTCTTCCTCCATACTATTGAAATCAACTTTGATACTCTAACCCCTTTACGAGATTCTCCATTCCAGTGTCAAATCCTGGTTATAGATCAAGTATAACTTATGCGCTATCAACTGGTCCTTTCTGTTGTTCACAATGTTGCCATTGATCCTCTAGTAATGAACAGAAACCTTAGAGAATATTGTATGATTTTTTTTCAGCCGTATATCATATATAGTATTGCTTAATGCTGGTTTAATCAAAAACCAATAAACTTTTGTGATGTTCACAGCACCAAACTAGAAGATTATGCCAACTCAAAGTGGGGATATGAGCGTGACATAATCGCCTAATTATGATACCGACGCTTGATGTATATTCGCAGTCAAAATATAATCACACAACTAAATAGATTGGTGTAAGTGGTACAACACTTTCATCCCTTAACTAGAAGTCCCGAATTCGAGCCATGGGAATAGAAAAACTTATTTGGCCAGCACTTTACCCTTTACAGATTGACCCAGTGCGAGCAGGGATTAGTCTGGGTGTTGATGGCTTAAAGACGTCTTCTCATAGTTGGGACCCTCCTAGGATACCTCGTGGGCTAATCAAAAGATATATAAG
>JAOSBN010000006.1:16826852-16853646 GCA_027563595.1 Erythroxylum suave
TGTAAATGGAGGATTTACCTTTAGATACGGCCTCTACAGTTTCAGCATCCTGACTGCATAGCAAATGTCTGTTAATCTAAGGAACCTTCTCATTTGATCCAAAGTGTCCATCCTCCCTTTTATAACAAGCCAAAGCTTAATTAAACCATCCTAGACTAGGTTATTCTTCCATCTAATTTGATTTTTCTTATTTTGATTGAGCTGAATTAACAAGGCTCCTACATTAGCTATATCAAATATCATATTTCCATATGCTAAAAACGCTTCATGTATTAATACATTATTTGCAATTATATCCCTCATCATGCTAAGTTTATGGACTCTAAGTTCGTAGACTAAACCAATTGTTGTTTTCAAAGAAAATTGTAAATACATTCCCAATCTGATATTGGAACTTCATTTTATATTTGTGCTTTAAATTAAATAAAGGGTCATTGTCCTGCAGCTTTGTGTATCCACCTAACTTATAATGAGCTTTTTTCATTTATAATTCTCCAAGTTCTCTTTAGCATTAGCACCATTATTGACCTTTATTGGTAAGATACCAAGTTCCCCCTCCTTTTTGTCCTTGCATAGTTCAATTTACCTGACTTTAGCTAAGAAACTTCCATTTCCATTTAACCTTTTTTATGCTTGATTTTCAATTAGAAGTTGAATGTTATTCTTAACCATATGCATCGTTAGATTAATTTGACGAATTGCAAGAGAATTGGATGAAATTTAATTTGGGGTATGCAATTTTGCTCACTATATGTTGAATTGTGTTGATTTTTGTTTAATTTGGATTAATTTGTTGCTTTTCTAGTAATTAGATGTTGTTCTTTAGTTTAATTCAATCCAATTTTGTATTTTGGATGAATTAGGTGTTAATTTTATTTAGCATATATGTAAATTTTAGATTATGTAATTGAATTTCTAGTTTTAGGATTTGCTTTATTTTATATTAATTTTATTGGTAAATTGTATGTTTTAATTTGTTTTCAATTTTTCAATTTTTTATTTTTCTAATCATTTTGTTTTGTTTTTTACATTATTTTTAGTTTAGATTGATTTTTATTTTTATTTTTTAATTATATGTTTTCATAATTCCACCATTTAGTGAGCATATGGACTAAGCGTGGGGAAAAGTTTTTCCATTATTTTATTTGTTATTTTCTCACACTTAATTTAGTTTCAGGTATAATGATATGACAACGAAGAGCAACGAAGAGCAAAGGAAGGGTCATCTAAAGACCCAAGTAGATCTCATTAACCACAAGAGTAAGAAATTGTAGTACATCCAATGGAGCGACGCAACTTGTAAATGTATCAATTAGGAGGCACCGGACTAGTCCGGCTTGGACTAATGGGTTCAAAACTTAATTGGTATTAGAGCATGGTCTCTTTAGAGCCCTCATGTTGGGAGCTTACGTTCAAGGTGCTCTCCACGTTCTTCGTAGAAAAAGGCCACTATGATTGAGACCAATCTGAGTACAATTTTGTTTAAGATATTGAGAAAGATGATCAGGATAAGTTACACAAATTTTTTCATGATGATGTGTCTTTAAGACTAGGATTTCGTGGGGACTCATGGGTACATAGCCCTGCGAATAGACTTTTCTTACAAGATGTGGCCTCGAGAGGTCTAACACACCATTATCTAAAAGGATGAGCATGACCCCAACAAATCAAAAGCCTTCACCCTTTGACGTCTTGCACTCAAAAGCATCCATACACTGAGTGGGCAAGGTGATAGCTTCGAAGTTATCAGTAACTTGGATATCTTCTACCTGTGGAGTATGAGCAAGAGGATGCCAATTCATCTAGGGCATGCCTTAGCATAATTCTTCAGGTGTCAGAGTGAAGAGAAAAAGATAAAGACTATCTGCGTTAGGCAATATGTGATGCAGTTAGCAAGGAGGGTAGGAGTTTTCAGGAGGTTACCATCGATGAGGCTACTCAGTATCATAGTCACAATGAATTTGGATATCATGAAGAATATGCATATAGTATGTAAAAGGCTGGGACCAATAAGAGATATTCATTGCCTGATTAGGCTTCTAGATGAGCAGCTTTATGAGTAGACGGGAATCATCCCAATATAGCAAAGTAGCCACTGAAACAGGAATTATCGCTATCCTAGACGGGTGGAGCAACACAGGACGAGGCTAGTGTATGATCATTCAGGGCACTAACACCACCTAGTTGTTGTGGCTAGCAAAAATAGCTTGATTTTAGAAGTAAATGGGGTAGATCTTTGGGAATCCATTGCACTATCCGACAGAACAAGGTATCATTGATGGAGTGGATGGAGAGACGAGAGGCGCATAATAGATGGATGGAGGAGGATTTAGTGTAGATGGTGGGACATCTTGGGATATCCATACAACCTCTACCATTTAGAGTAGCTACATAATCTTCAACTTTATAATAGTACAAGGCCTGGAGACCTGAGGATCCTTTAATTACTGACATACTAGACTCACCGAGAGATTGATGGATACAAAGATAGTATGGATGCTCTAGTTAAGGATGGTTGTACATAGTATCGAATGGACTCTTCAATGAATTTAGAACTTTGTAAATCTTATTATTCAAGGAAGTACCAATCCATACCTTTTTCACTTTTATGATTTTATGGATATTTTGTTTATCTTGGCTTCTATTATGTATATAGGGGACAATGTACTATTTTAACATGGATCATTGTCATAAATTTTATCTAATGTTTCCAAATATTATGTCATCATTTAAAAAGTGGGGATTGTTAGGCTAATTTTTAGCCTATAGTTCTAATGATAAAAAAAATCTTTTACTATAAATAAATTTACTTTTAAGGATATTAGTAGTTCTATCATAATGAAATTAGGTAAATGTGAAAGATTAAGAATAATGAAAGGAAAAAAATGAGTATAGAACCAATTGAATTAATTGGCTAATCAAAAATTGAAGAAAGTTGAAGAAAATAAGTAAAGTAGATTATAAACAAGGAATAAAAGTCATTTAATATGAAATAATCATTTAAATTTTCTTATAACCTTATCAGAGTCATTTTAATAAATTAGGATCATTGTATGATCATTTACATGTAAAGCATAATACATAAATTCTTTTATAATGAAAAGAAAAAATACTTTGAACTTTAAAGAAAATTTTTGTATCTTTAAATAGAATTTGAGGAACATTTGAATTAGTTTTAAATTAAGTTTTCATCAAATGATTTTGATTTTATCTTTGAAAAGGCCTGGGAGTTGAAGTTTTGAAACTAGTTTATATAGCTATTTGACTGCTCTAAAGGTTATATGACAAAATGTTAAAGAGAAATTGAACAGGTGGTTTGCAACTAACTAAATAAAGGGTTATAACTAACAAGTTGATGGTGGGTTTCCAAAGTTCATCTTGGAAATTAAAATAATAGTAAATTTCAAGGCCAAAGCCACGAGTACATATTGCAAATGAATCATCTTATTCTAGCGTGACGTCACAAACTGTAAAAGCAACAAAAACGTAGACATTTTGATAGAAACTTTAACATTTAAAATTTATATATCAAGCTAGTGAAACTATATTTACATTTAGAAACGGAATTGCATAAGAGTTTTTAAACCTCTAGAACTAAAAGTAGTTTTGCAATCTTTAAAGATTTTAGTTATTATCCATTTCTAGAGGAAAAACAAGCCCTTTACCTATTATCCATGCCATTTTTCTTATCTTACTAATGTTCCTATAAGTAGTATTATAGATCTAATTGGTGATTCCTAAAGATGCTTGAATTTCTTTCTCATTAAATTGTATAAATTGTTTATCCAAATGCAAGTTTGAAAGGGTTGAAATCATCCGTACTAAAGGAGTAATATCCAATTAAACAATTCTACTTCATTCATTTATATATATATATATATAAGCGGTTACAAAGGTATTGAATACTATTAAAAAGGCTATTAATGAATTAATAAAAGAAATGAATTATAGTCTCTAGAGCAACCAAGCATAACCTATAGACATGATTATGTGAGGGAGAACCCTTTATTCTATCTTAATTAGTTATGGCCTATTTGGTCCACTGGAATAATCTTGATAATTAGTTGTTTGTTTGTTTAGGCAATATTCTTGATAATTATTTATTTCTTTGTTTGGTTAAAACAAAAACACAGAATAACTAATCCTAGGTTTAGTGATTCGTTGACTTTGGGGAATAACGAAAGTCACCCCCCCCCCCATCTTTATCTATTTTGAGCATGTTTGGAATAAATTCCATATATGCAAGACAAAAATATCCTTCTCTACCGCGAAAAGAAAGGCTCATCCATCTCCAAGCTTCAAGTGTTTCTCTTCTCCAAAAACTTCATTTTCACTCTCTTTTCAAGCCAACCCAGTCTTTGATCGTCTGTCCCTCTCTTCTAGGTAAGTTAAAATTGTTCTTTCCCAACAATTTCTATCCCTCTCTTTAATCGTCCCCATTTCTGTTCAAGTTAATTCTTTTATTCTTTTTCTTATTCGACACCAAAAACAGGATATGGAATCTCATTATTTCCAGTTTCTAATGCTCTATTGACATCGGCCAACTCTCCCAGTATGTAAAAGCACACTCTCTCTATCTCAATATTTCTCCTTTTATTGTTTTTGTCTTTTTAAGATTGTTATGGGATGATAAAGTTGCAAGATCGAGTTATGTACAATTCCAGGAAAATTGAGGTGAACTTTACTATTTTGTGTTTTTTATAGGTTTTAATTGGGTGAGAGATTAGGTTTTGTGCTCTGATTTCCCTCTTCATTGAAAATAGCAATTATTGCTAGTTCTCGCTAAATTTTGATTTGTTACGCTGGGTTTAGCTTTTTTATTGTGTATATGTATTTTCGTGTAAATTAACTTTCTTTAATGGAATTGGATGGGGGAATTTTGGTTTAGGGCATGGGCTTACTATAGTTAGATCGAGCTGGTGAAGTAGAATATTAGGGAACGAGAATAATAAGTGTTATATTTTTTAAATAATGGATTGAAATTTAATACTTGTATTCTTGAATCTAATTGGCAGTTTAAAGCTTCTTTTTTCTGGGTTTTGCTCTTCACTCCGAACCTCTCCCTCTTCTATATAAATTTTCCTTTTTTTCTTTTTCAAAACTTGATTTGGTTTTTTTTTTTTTTGCTCTTCACTTTGAACTTCTCCCTTTTCTATATGAATTTTCTTTTCTTTTTTTTTTTCAGAACTTGATTTGGTTCCTTTGCAATTGCTTTTCCTTGGAAATGCTCAATTACAGGGGCTATTTATGGGTTGGTTTAAATGGAAAGCCTCTAGGAAGGAGAAAATGGTTGTATCAAGTCCTTTTTTTCCTAATTGAGAAAGTGGATATTTGAAGCACTAGAGTTGAGAAGTAGTTATTGGTTTTAGTTTCTCATCCATGGGGCTATCGTCCTTTTTCTTTGACCTGTAGAGTGGAATTTGAAAAGTCTGTTCAACAACCATTATTTGCGATGCTAACCATCTCAACCTAAAATATCTTATCCCATGTTTTCTATTGTGGTGTCAAAATCCTCAGACATTGTAGCTTAATGACCCAAAATTTCACTAATGTGTAATTCAAAGTTAACATGCTACTTGTAGAATTGGGCATTATTAAAGCAAAAGTAGAAAACTTCAGTGCTTTTGCCAATTCATAACGAACTAACTTCAAGTTGATTTCTTGGTTTTCAACTCACGCCCACCTCATTCATGTTCTTTGCAATCATTCACAAGTTGATGTTTTGTGATATACTTATTACTGCAATGCTACACAAACCATTGAGTTTGAAAATTATATTGGTCATGTGGTTGTTTATTGACATACAACTTATAGGCTAAGAAAAGATGATATTATATAAAAAAGAGGGTGAAAATATAAGTACATTAATATTGGGTTAAGTAGGGTGCTTAACTAGTAAAGCTTTTAGAAAAGTTGCTAAAATATTGACATATTGTTAATAACATGAATTTGAATAATTTTTGCGGCATCCTTGGAAGTAGCTGCTATATTCAAGTAACATAAAGCATACTTTGAAGCCTTTGTTGGAGTCTGATGACTCGAATTGAGTAAGATCTTTAGGTAGTTTGTTTCTAAACATACTTGAATGATTATCCACTAAAAACTTGGTCAGAAGACTTTGTCTTTATAAGCTTCATAATTAATTTCTTATTATTATTATTATTATTATTATTATTATTATTATTATTATTATTATTATTATTATTATGTTTATTATGTTTATGATTATCCGTGTTGTTATGATTATTAGTGTGTATATATATATATACATATACATATATCTTTTTAATTATTTTATTTTATTTTATTTTTCTTTATTTTATTTTATTATTGTATTTATTTATTTATTTATTTATTTATTTTTATTTTTTATTTTTATTTTTATTTTTATTTTTAACCATTTTGTTACAACTATATGTTTTTCTTTTTATATATCTATTTCACTTTAAGCTTTATCATTAGAAATTCTGAATCTTAGATTCAAACATGGATTCGACTACTTTCAGAGCTATCGTTGGCTTTTCTTATTTTCTGATCAGTTCTTTATATTTTTCATCTATTCCTTTTGTTTGTTATCTTTTTCAGGTAGGGTTTGTGAGCCTCCATGAATCAATTAAATTTTATTGTGCTATTAATTATAACTGTTTTTTTTTTCTTTGATCAAATTTGGGTTTGATTCTTATCCTTAGATTACCCCTAGTTATAGGACAAGAAAGTGTGAAATTAATCAACTTTTAAGAAGTTTTCAAAAAATTTGGGTTTTGGCTATTCCTCTTTTTTCTCATATTCTTTACAAGCTAACTTCTTCAATGGTGGATGTTTTTGTTATCGATGGTCCCTTCCTTTAGCTCTTTTTTGTTTAAAGATGGGCTATACTCTTATACTGGTTATGTCTCCGTCTATGTCAATGTACAGCAAAGTCTGTCTTTTTGGTTTTGGGTGCGTGATTATGGGAGTCCCATTGACAGGCCCCTATCCTACAATGATTAGGTGACCTACTTGGCATTCCACGATGGCTCTCCAGTTGATATTCGAGTCGGCTAGAAAGTTCCCTTGAAGCTAAGCCTATTGCCCTTGTTAAAGAAAAGCTTCAATTCACAATAAAAATATAAATAGTGGAGTTTTTATCAGTTTATTAAAAATTTTGGCAGCACAACGATTGTATTTTGACATCCCTAAAATTCCAAAGTCCCTATAAAAGTTCAAACACTTCTATTATCACACCAATTTCTCAACTTCAAATTGTGGACTTCAAATCCACTCAGATGCAATCTCAAATAGTTACATCAATAAACTTTGAAAAGCTAAAACAAAATCATGCATTCCATTTAAAAAGCTTTATATACATCTATTCTTTATAAAAATGTACTTTGCAAAACATGTTTAAAGATATGCAGTAGTTCTTAAAATATGTACAAGGAAAAATAAAAATGCCTACACAGTAACACTTGATGAAATTGACTACTCATGAGGTAGAGTCCTTACTACTGAAGCCCCTAAGCGTGCACCTGCAAGGTTTTATTTAAAAACAGAAAATAATGGGTGAGCTAAATGAGTTCAGTGAGTATTATTGGTTTCCAATAAAAACATTTTTATAAATATTAACCTCTATAAAAGAAAACAATTTCTTTTCTTTTCAAGTAATAACCAATGTTCTTGTAAAACACATTCTTTTCTTTTCATAAGATCCATGCATATGTAAGAAATATTTTTTTTTCCAAGATCAAGTTTTGCTTTTCTTGTAAAGCATACAACGATTATAATAAATACTTTCATGAACTTTCTTTTTAAAACATAACCTATGACTAATTTTCTTTGCCATATGGTACCCTTAGGTGTAAGGCTATGGAGTTGGTTCTGCATCACTTACCCATAACTGGTTAACCTCTATATACTGATTGTTATGAAGCTGGTTCTGCATCGCTTCCCTATAATGATGCTAGCAATATATATAATCAGTAGTTACGGAGTTGGTTCTGCATCGCTACCTATAATAGTACTGGCACAATATATACTCTACATGTGCAGAGGGCGACTCACAGGACATACTGATAGACACAGCACCACCCATGTTAGTGACAGATGCCCCCGAAACTCCATTATGCACGTTAGGAAGAACTCTGATCGATATAATCGTATGTATTAAGACCTAACGACATACCAAAGGCTATACCATTATTAATACATGAGTATGCCTCATTTCAATACTAATTAAAAACATAGCCAAAGTCCATTTCTATGCCGATTTAAAACATATGCAAATTTCAATTCAAAGCATGTGTACATCTTATTAGTTTCCAAGTGCATTCCAAACTCAATTCAATGCTAAATCAAAGCATATGTAAATCTTATGAAGATTAAATTTTAAGTTCAAATAGTAGCAGTAATGGAATCATTCATAAACATACTTTTCAGAGTAACGTAAAAACCAACTTAACAAATCAATTTAAATACACCCTCACTGTTTGTTGTTTATCATAACCCTCACGTGTTCAATGCTTTTCTTTTATTAATCCCGAGTCTACGATGACAAGAAAATTTTATTGTCTTACTCAGTTATAAGGGAGACCCTTGAAGGGTTCCTAAAAACTGTAACATCCATAAGTTACCACCTTGTTTTACAAATTTTATGAAAAAGGGCTTAGCCAAAATCTTAGCATTTAGTAAGATTAAAATTTTGTTTTCTTTTCATTCAACCATTAAACAACCATCGAACAATGTCCATGATTTATATATGATGTCTTCTTTCCATTTAAATAACGTACATAGTATATACATATTGTTTTGCTTACATTGAACCATTGAACTATGTACAACATACATGTTGCTATTGAACAGCCATTAAGCCACACATATAGCATCTACATGTTGCGAATAAATAACCATTGAACAACATACATACTCTCCATTTACCAAATAAAACTTCAAAATTCACCTAGACACCATATTTTACCCATTATAACTTACTAATTTCTTTAGAACACAATCTCACTCAATTTAATTCACCATATTGCAATCGTGCATAAAGAACCATGGTTATGACCCATGTCCAAAATCTATGCCTCCATTTGTTCCTTAATTTTCACATACCAAACGTTCAAATTAGGTTTTGAAGTTTTCTATTTGTTCCCTTATGTCTCTAGTTTCCATATCATTAAAAATCATGCCATTTCAACTTCTAAATTATGAAACATGTACCAAATATCACAAGATGCTTCAACATAGGGCAGTATCAAGTTACCATAATCAATCTCAATTTTCAATATCATTCAGCTAGAATTAGGTCTAGGTCTCTTCTAGATATTTTTAGAACTACGTCTTAGGTTTGATTTATAGTTAGAATCACCGAATTTGGAGTTCTGTAGTCTAAGTTATGGTAAAAACACTAGGACTGTTCAAGGAAACCAAGAATCTTAATACAGAATTTCACTAAACATAGTTAGGAAAACTTACCACTTTCTTCCAATCTTTTGGAAAACTGCAAGCTTTCTTCAAATCATGCTCTAAACCATGGAAAATCAGCTACACCCTTCTTCTCTCAAGCTTAGCCGAAACCGACCTTTGACTCTCTCCTTTTCTTCTTTTGTTTTTCACTCACGGTTAACTCACTTTCACTGTCATGGTTATCTCAAAAAGAATGAAGATATTGTCTTAAGTTTACTCCTTTAACACATGACACATCTCATCTTCCATCTTGAATCATCAATCCACTATCAGCATGTAAAAAGGCCAATTTGCCCCTAATCACTATGCAAAAAGACCAAATTGTCCCTTAATGAATTTAATTCACCGACCAACCGAATTATAATAAAAAAAATTCCACAATGGGCTTATCATCAAATTGACCATGAAATACTCTTATTATGGTCAATACATATTGATTGGATGCTTTAAAAAATATTTGAATGGGGTTAAAAAATCAATATCCATTATTTTCCAAAAAGGGCATTTTAAGTCCTAAACTTCCTGAATTCCCGAAATCCATCAAATCAGAATTATTTTCAATCCATTTTAGTACCATTAGACTCTAATACTTATTATGAACATTTTTAATTCTTTTCATGGTTGAGTCCCAAAAAATCACTATTCACGCGAAAAATACTATTCACCGAACATAAAAATCTACCATCATTGAAAGGAAAGGTTTGGGGTTTTACACGTCCCTTGGATTAACCATACTTACCTCCATCATTTGCTTACTTGCATTTTTTAGGTGTTTAAGTAATTCACTCTTTTTTCAAATCAATTTGCAGGTATTTGAGGACTGAATTTGTAGGTGAGAAATGACTTTAATTGCACGATTGAATTCTTCAATTCCTATTTTGTTATGCGCTAAAAAATGTGTGAAGAATCTTTTTGATCATTCACTTTTATATGTCAAAATTGGGTAGGGCGATGATGCATCTAATCTTGTGGGTTGTCGGATTCTAGTTTACACCTATACTAGGAGTTATTTAGGTTTTGTTTTTAGAATTTTAACTTTACAAAGCATAGCTAATATGTCTAAAAAGTATACATATAGTTAGCTAAGTATTTTTTGGGTTGGTCTCTTTATTGGAAAATGATCATCTCTGTATGGTACTTATAGGAGAAATTGAATGATTTGATAGTTTATTACTTACTAATGAAATGGCAAAACCAAGGTCATTTCTAGTCCTAGAAAAATGTACTTCCTTATTCTTAGCCACTAGGACCATTATTGTTATTCTTCTTTTGCCTTTCTTTCTATTGTGTGATTACTTTTCTTATCTTTTCTATTTGCCTTGAAAATGTCGCATTCCCTTCTCAGTTCCATCTGCTAGTATATGCTTCTTATGCCTTATAACCTCGTTTAAGTGTCATTGGAAAACTTTTATTGGTTCTTAAGTTAAGTTTTACAAGTTTTATGTTATAACAATAGAGCATTAATGTGTATATGTAACTTTTCTCTCTTAGTCTACTTTATGTCATCAACTAATTTAAATTATTTCATGGTTGTTCTCTTACAACGTACCTTTTTTTAACAAAGTTATGTAAATCCATTAGAAAATTTGTTGCTTGCAGTCATGGCTTGTTTGAGTTTGAGTAGCAATGTCGAAAGAAGAAAAAGGCTTATGGTTGGCTTAACTGTATGGTTGGAGATTTGTAATGTTGTTAGTTGGCTGTTAAGTTTGATGTTAAGTTTATTGGTACTTAAGGCATCTTTATATAGTTATAAGCCAAGGGTTAGATGTTATTTCTTGATTTTTAAGCAAATCAAGATTATGTGAGGTGAATTGTGTATGACAATGTTGAGTCATGTATTTCATTATTTAGGATGAACAAGCAAGCATTTTTTAAACTATGTTAAATGATAGAAAGTATAGGAGGATTAAAGTCAACAAAAAACATGTTTATTGATGAACAAGTAACAATTTTCTTACATATTATTACTCGTCAAATTAAAAATTTTGTTATTAGGAAAAGTTTTAGGAGGTCAAGTAAGACAATAAGTCGATGTTTTCATAATGTTTTAAATACAATGATGCATTTGCAAGATCTTTTATCTAGAAAACTTGAGCCAATACCAATAAACTCTTTGGACCATTGGTGGAAGTGGTTTAAGGTAGATAATCACTCTATTACTTTTATAAGAAAATTTAATGTATATGAATAAGGTTCCTTATTATTGTTTATTTCATTTGAATTGTAGAATTGCTTAGGTGATCTAGATGGAACATATATCAGGGTTAATGTGCTAATTAAAGATAAACCTAGATTTCAAACTCATAAAGGCGACATTGCAACAAATATGTTAGGTGTGTGAACACTTGACATGCAATTTATTTATGTTCTTTCCAATTGGGAAGGGTAGTTGCTGATGTTCGAATTCTTCATGATGCTATTAATAATAGAGACTAAAAGTGCCTCATGGTAAGTTTTTCTATATAATATAGGAAGGTTGTTTGAAATTTTGTATATAAGGTAATGTAAATTAAATAACTACTATAGAGTTTTTTTATATAGGTTGCTATTAGCTAGTCAATGCACATTATACAAATTGTGAGGGCTTCCTTGAACCTTTTAAGGGTTAAAGGTACCATTTGAATGAATGATACCAATGTTACCAGCTAAAAACTCCAAAGGAATTTTTTAATATGAAACATACAGCTACATGTAATATAATTGAGAGGTGTTTTAGGTTACTAAATATTAGGTGGGCTATTCTTAGGATTCCATCATTTTATCCATTAAAGATACACAATTGAATTATTATAGCTTGTTGTTTGCTTCATAATTTTATTAGGCAGGAGATGAGTTTTGATCCTATAGAGCGTAATTTAGGAGATTATTTTCACACAAATCCAGTTGTTGAGGAGGAATCTATAAGTACTATTAACCTAACTAATTCTTAGAGAAATTAGAGAATAGAATTGGCACGCGAAATGTTCAATGAACGGCTAATATCTAGGCAAAATGAAATTTATCATTTTTAGGTGTTCTATTATGTTTAAGTGTTAAAGGGCTTTATATTATTGTTTCTGCAAGTCATTGTACTTTTTTTGTTTATGTTGTACGTTGTTATTGTAGACTATGTTATTCTCATAAGCAGTTGGTGCTTAATGTTAATAAAATGAACTTTTTATTAATGTTTTTATTTTTTCTTTATTATAATAATTTTTTATTTGTCAATATTGCTTTAATTTTTAAGTAAGTATGTCAAAGAATTCCCCATTAACTGTTGATTTTCAAAGTTCCAAAGGAACAAAAAAAAAGTGGAACTATGAAGAGGATATTGTGATAGTTTCTTGCATGGTTAATTTGCATAATATGGGAACATACAATGTTGATACTGGATTTAAAGTTGGCTATTCGAATAAATTAGAAAGATTGGTAGCAATAAAACTCCCTAATTTAAACTTAAGAGTCTAGGATTAAGATTTTAAAGAAAGAGTGGAGCATTGTATATATATTAAAAAGAAAGTTAATAGTGGATTTGGATGGGATAGCGAAAGGAAGATCGTCACTGCTGAAAATCATGTATGGGAGTTGTACTTAAGTGTAAGTATTAAACTTTTATCTTGTTTTAAGTATTTTCTTTAACTACTTTCTCGTTATTTATATAAATTAATAATGTTGTTTTTTTGGCTAAAAGCCTAAATTGGGGCTTAATCTTTTTGAGTTTGGTCAATTTAGAACATTAACTCCAAATCAGCTCATTTAAGGGCTATAATTTCACGGGTCTGTTCAATTAAAGATTTTTTAGGACCAAAATTAAGGCGTGTTTACACGCACCAGTACATGCAGCTCGTTTAGTGTTTACATGCCACTTTAATATACATTATTTAGTATCGACGCTAGGTGAATTTTAACAAAAAATTAAATAATTGCTTAAAAATCTGACTTAGAAAATGAAAGACGCTTCCCTCTTCTTCTTCAACAAAGTTTGTCATAAATAACCTAAAATCGTTGATGAACAGATGCTACACCCAATTTTTCTTCCCTCGGTTGTGTCTTCACTCCAATCCCTGGCCACACTATCACTTATCCCTTCTTGGTAGTCTAAGTGTGATTGGGCGGTAAGGTTTTTGGAGGTGAATGGGCGGTAAGGTTTTTTGAGATCTGAAACATGCATGTGCTGTGATTGAAGATCGAAGTAGGTAATGAGAGTCATGGTCCCTTCTACGTTTTGTATTTAAATTTATGATGTTTTAATATTCACATTATTCCTTTGCCCTAACAATGTTAAATTTACGTAAATAATTTTACTTCTTTGAATGAGTTTGATTATTGGGTTGAATAGCGTGTCGACGATAATTGGTTTTCATGAAAATTTCTATTATACATTTGGATATAGGATATGATCAGGTTTTCTATTATACATTTGGTAGTTATCCATGTTTTGATATTGTGTATGCGTTGAGTATGACATTCATGGAGGATATGTAGATTATTAGGAGAAAATAAATTCAGTTCTGTAGGCATCATTTAGCTATCAGTGGGTGCATAATCAATATTACAACATTGTCCTGTAATAGTTAAGAATGAGCTTAAGTAGTAGTTCTTCAAGGTAATTTGGTTGATTAGAGGATTAAATTTGGATATGATTTTGTTTTGGGTTGGAATTTTTTAAATTTTCAACTTTGGCTCTAGAGGGACACGTTTTAAGCTTGATATGAGGTCATACAAGCTGATTTCTTCAACTTATTTTGATGAATGGGACTATGATGGAGAGGCTAAATATTGTTATTATAACTTGAAAGCGCATAGATGGACTTCATGGACTGATGAAAATCCAGGAAGAAGGTTTTATGGCTGTCAACTCTTTCCGATACTTTTTGGAACATTTTTATGTTGTTTTAGCTAAATATGTTCATATATTTCATTAATGAAATGTTGCTTTTTCTTTGATGGTAGAGTGAGAATGATTGTGGATTTCATGAATGGCATGATCAAAGATTTTGTCCAAGAGCAAGACAGATTATTTTAAAGCTGAAAAGCAGAGAGAAAGTGCTACATCGTCAAAATAATATATTGAAGGATTTAGCAATTTTCCAAAATTGCTCCTTCATCTCTTCCCCTTTATGTGCTCTTCGATGCCAATTGACATAAACATGTCTAGCACAAAATCTATACTCAGCATCTGGACACAAATCAACAATGGCTCTATAAAGTCCCTACAATAGAAAACATAACCATATCATAACAGTTATACTCTCTATGAAAGTAAAAACAAGTTTGATGTGAAAAATTTATCTTTTGTTGGTCAGTCATTATAGTCCAACCAATTCCGGAGCCCAAGTGAGGTAAATCTTCTTTTAGCCTTTCAATGAACCACTTCCATGTGACTGTCGACTCAACTTCAACCATAGCCCAAGCAACAGGAAACATTTGATTGTTTCCATCTCTTCCCACAGCACATAGAAGTTTACCCTTAATTTTGGTTTTCAACCAACATCCATCTAGGCCAAGAAAATGCCTGCATCCATGCCTAAACCCATGTTTAATAAGTTCTAAGCATATGTACATTCTTTCAAATACAGGTGGAAATTTTTGGAATTGGTAGAGACACTGTCAATGTAACATTGCTTCCTAGGTTGATCTGCCTAATCACTTCATCATAAGACCAAAGCTTCCCAAACTCCTCTTCAATGTTAATCGCAACATTGTCTATAATTTTTTCTTTTCTCTTCTCACCATACTCGTGGACACTTCAACACCTAAACAATCTTTAACGTAAAATTTGATATCATCATTCTTCATAAATGGCTCCCTCTTAAGCTCATCCTTTAACAAGTCAGCTAAGATGCTGGTGCTTATCCTAGGATTTGTATATACCCAATTACAGTCATGATTGTTCCTGAATTTCCTAACTTGAAATGACAGCAGCTTCCTATCAAATACTTCATATATATACCAAGGACAGTTCTCAGTCCTACATTTACCTTGGACAAAATTGAGCTTATTTGTGGTAAACATGACAACCCTCTTCGTTTTAATGGACAACAAACTCACTGTACGCTTAAATTGCAAATGATTAAGAAAAATCATCCATAATTCAATGTAAGGCTCAGCCGCATTTTCATCATAAATAGGGTATTTCCTTTTTCTCCTAGTAGCATCATCTACCATTTCATCTACATCACTAACAAGTTCTGTATACTCACCACTTTCATAATATTCAGATAAAACTACCTCTTCTTCATCTTCATCGTTTGCATCACCTGCATCAGCTTCATCTGGTCCATTATCTTCATTTGGACCATTAGCTTCATCTCCTCGCTCTAAACCCTCTTCCACTTCTTCATCCAGACCATTACCTTCATCTACTTGCTTTAATTCATCTTCAATATCTTCATCCAGACCATTACTTTCATCTGGTGGCTCTAAATCCTCTTTAACCTCCATATTTGTATCAACTTCATTCTCCATATCTGCATCATTTTCATTTTCATCCTCCATATTTGATACATTGTCTATATTACCTACATTACCTCTAACTACATTATTAACATCCTCACTATTTTCTTCAACTACATTGCCCTCATTAACCTCATTACAATTATCCTCAGTCACTTCAACAGGGGTATCCACACCATGTTCAATATAAATATCAATACCACCTTTACCCATCATCTGACTAACCATATATAACACACTCGCATTGTCTTGTACAACTCTCAAACCATTACATAGTTCAAAACCAAAAATAAGATAAAATATTTTCTTCACATTGTTATACTTACTTCTTTTACATACATCAAGTAGTTCAAAATAGCTCAGTAAGTTAGGATCAAATTTAATATCATCCACAATACCATCCTCATACATAACATTATCACCCACATTAACAAAACGTCCTGCATGGTGAAACCGCAGAGTTACTTCATCAAATGTCATTCTGTCAAACTGAAAAAACCAACTCTACGAAAAGGAAAACACTCGATCAAAATTTTGAAAGGAAATAGTGAAGTGAAACTTAAAACTTCAAGCCTAGCATAGAACATGATGCTTAACATATTCATAACAATTCCATCAACCAACTTACTAAGTTCTAATGGTTTATTATGGCTCAATGTTTAAATGCAATCCTTATTCAATTTAATTGTTACATCAACTTTAACATACTAGTAATTAGAGTCTTTCAGATAGAATAAAAAATTCAGAACTTTATGTTATCATCAATGATAGTCAGAGTACTACAAACAACAACATAAAAACAATACATCAATGTTGTAATTAAACAAATACACACTCATACGACAAATACTCCCATTAGTAAAGCAAAGGGCAACAGATTTGAATGCATCAAATTAAGATTTTGTACAACCAACTGCTTTTCTATTGTGCTCTGCTTGGTAGGAAAGATGAATTTTTCTACCAATCAAAGAACAATGGAAAAGTAGTTGGTCCTAGCAGTTACCCATTCTGCAACTGACCATTTTCAGTAGAAGATGAAACTAATACCAGTTTGCTTCTATCCACCTCATTTATACTATCTTCCTCGAACTACGCTAAACTCATACTTCTCTAACCTCAAACTTCTTTTTACCACTTCAGCCACTTCTCTAAACTCAGACCTTGTTAAATCAAACGTTTACCACTCTTAAGTCTAATGGCTAATACTATAATTGTAGGACTTACCTTAGTTTCAAGAGATGATGCGTCAACCCAACCCCTTCAATGAAGACTAGAGCACGGATCGGAGGACGATGAAAACCAACCAACACAATGCCTTCAACGAACGATCAACCGCAAATTTGGCGAGGCAACCCTTTGTGAACCCTTGCTAAAGATGCGTGAACCAAGCAAGATTTCGCTTGCACGAAGACGCGAGCGGGATGGTCGATGGTGAAGATGCGTAAGAGAGGGGAGCAACGATGGAATTTAGGGTTTTCTGTAAAATTTTCGTTTCTCTATTTTTACTTTACCAATTTTACAGAATTAATGAAAATTTACAAAATTTTTAGGTTAAAACTTTAAATATTTTACTCTTCTATATGTGGCATTTTTTCAAATGGTGATCGTGCCACGTTAGCTACATGTAACGGCGAGTGTAAACACGTCCTAATTTTCATCCAAAAAAGTCTTTAATTGAGCAGACCTGTGAAAATATAGCCCTTAAATGAGCTGATTTGGAGTTAATGTCCTAAATTGATCAAACTCAAAAAGATTAAGCCCCAATTGAGCGTTTAGCCTTGTTTTTTTTCATCTTGTTAGAGTCACAAAGATTCTGCTCAATTTCGAAGGAAGAAATCGTTTCTATAATGAGTTGACTAGGATCTATGGAGAAGATCGTGCAACTAGAAATGACGCACAAACTGCTGCAGATATTCCTAAAGAAATGAAAAGGCAAGAAGGTCTAGGTGGGACAAATGAAGGTGGTGAAGATGAATACATGACATGGATGAATCCTTTACTCGACCTCAAGCATCAACTGTTGAAAGACAAACTAAAAATATTTCAGCAAAGAGGAGAAAAAAAAATAATATGGGAGAACTAAGCCATGCGGATTCAATTATTGCTACTACTAGATTGTTGGGTGATAACATAAAAAGAAGTGGGAAAAGAATTGTGTAAGAGTATTGGACCGAAATGATTATTCAACAAAGAGTTGAAGAGTTAGATGGTGCATTAGGTGAGATATAGGGACCTACAGATGATGAAAGGATTAGTGCCTTAAGCAAAATTTGTTATAATCCTGCACAAACGCTTGTATTTTTCTATCTTGTGCCTTTTTGAAGACTTAGGTGGGTAAGAAGGTTTCTTGCCACACATTGAAAATCATACTGAAGTTTATTGTATAGTTATTTAAATTAAGGCTTATTTTTGGTTCAACTAAATAACTTTTTAGTCATTTTAAGCCCTAGGTTAAGTTTATTTTCAATATCATTCTAATGTTACTTTATACTATAATTGGGAGCATATAATGAATGCTGACATAAGTCGAACCAAATTCATGAAGTATATGAAGGAAAAATTAGCCACTACATAATTTGCATCATGATGGGTAATAATAGAGATTTACATCTCATAATGGATATTAACAGAAACTAACATCTGAATAGTAAGAAGAAACATAGATAACAAAACCTAGTAGCCAACATATATAGCAGCATTAACTATGTGATTATGATGATAATAATAATAATAATAATAACAATAACAATAATAACAATAATAATAATAATAATTGATTGAATTACTGTAAAGTAGTTTTATCTCTCTTCCTATGCTATGTCCAATTATGATTGAGTTAAATGTATGATTACTTTATATGAATTTATTATAATCATTATTTGTAATATACAATTCATTTATTAATATTTAAATATGTTAAAAAGTGTACACTAGGAGTTAACTTCCTTTTAATAAACCATCCAATAATCAATAGACGTTTAATTCACTTCCCTTTTATGAACCTAAAAACCAAAATCTAGCTTATAGCCTCATTTAACATAGGTACATTCATTTCGCTTCCCTTTTAAATAGCTAGAGGCTAAGATCTACCTTATAACCTCACTTGACATGGGCTCATGTAAGTTAATTTTCATGTTCGGGTAGTTCAACTTTTGAAGATTCTTAATTTTATCTAAGAGGTTAATATTAACTTAAATAACTAGTTAGACATTTTGACAGTTAATTCTTATTTAAGAGATACAGGTTTAGTCAAATAGTTTACCTACATAACTTTTCATATTTTAGTGGCTATTATCGTTTATATGAAAGTTGCTATATAATTATAACTTCGCTGGAAGTGAAGTTATTTATTATCGTGAAATAACATTACCATGCGCGTTGTTGGAACTAGATTCCATGATCCTGCTCCGTTCTTATAATTAGTCTTTTATGTATTGCTAAAACCAAGTAAATTCTGCAGTTTAAAGGAAATGGTTGTCTCCTGTCGTCCAAATTTCAACGTATGAAAACACAATTTTGGTCTTGTCTTCCAGAGTACGTTGCAAAACTGATTCAGCAACTAAGGTCTCTGTCTCTGTCTCGCCTGGTCAGTCAAAGACCTTCAAATTGTCAATTTTAACTCTATATGTTTCAAGGAAGACCGAGTTAGCCCCCGAGGAACAATAGAGATCAGGCAGGCAATGTGCCCAATGGCATTACAGAGTGTAATGTTTCCCATAAATCTGCCTCCATTTGTCCCCAAATAAGGTGCATGTTGTCACGGATTTGGACTTGATTTGAACTTCTTACGGACGATTCATGCAGCACTTTAGTGTCATTCCAGTCTTCAACAAACTCCACCTCTTTCTAGATATTTCTATAATCTCCTTTTCCTCTTCTAAGATTTTGAAGATAATTTTAGAAAATTCTTTTGACTCAAACCTCCTCAAACATGCAGAACCTGACAATGTGCAGTCAAAGGCCGTGCATCGTAAACTTGATTTTATGATCAAATTTTCTGTACCCACTATTCTATATCTACTTTATTCTACACGATCTCACCCTTATAAACATGTAAGACTCAAAAAAATGGATAGATAAGTAAATACACAAAAGATTTTGTTCCCTTGGTTTTAGATAAAACCCTTCCCAACTCTTACGCTATGTTCTTAAAATAGCTATAAATATTAATTACGCGATTCAAGCGAAAGAAAGGAAAATCATTTTCAAATTGATTCAAATTTTTAACAAGAAAAACTGGATTGACCAATGAAAAAGGGCAAATCCGTCACACGGTAATCAATCTAAAGCAAATTCACATATTTTACAGATTTCAAATTCCAATTTCCCATGCTGTATTATATATGTATCTGTACTTTATTATGATGATACACTCTTTAAATCACAATCTTTATAGTCAGGGAGCAGAGTCCCTTCAGAGAAAATGAATTTCTTGGTTGCACCGAAGATTTTGGCCATCTGCAAAACCAAATTTTGAGATGCTAATAAAGATGATGGAAGAGAAGGTATACACTCAGGATGGAACTCCTTCTTGCCAAATGATGGTCCATACTGTGTTAACACTGCCCGACAAAATAAGAACCTGCAAACATAGACAGCTAATATTGTATCACAACCTATCAAATAATTTCTCATCTTGCCTATGGTTCCATGCCCACAATATACCAACTTATGAAAAATATGGCGGTGCAATCTTGGCAGCTCTGTGCCATTTTCTTATACTTAAAGGATGAAAATAGAATACTTGGAATGTACACCAAATTCAAATGCTACACATCTTAGGAAGCATATATAACAATAATGCTTACTTCGATCATCCTAATGCAAAAAATGTACAATGCCTCACATTACTCCCTTTTTATGTTAAAAAAAAAATCATCGTATGAGACACTTGACAAAAAGTTTTCAACTTCCGAATTTTAAGGATTCCAAAACACCATTTTAAGTGGGAAGTTTCAAAATGCCCCATTTTCAGCTCAACTCTACACGCTCATCAGAAAAACTGCTGCTTCATATACTGATTGAAAGGCCAAATCTGTACGACCTTGTGTGATACCAACTAAGGGCTTATCCAGTAAAAAGATATATTTAAACATTTGTTGGAAGTCAAACAAATTCTTTCAACTGGTTCATACAACTCCGAAACTTTTCGCATCGCAAGAAGGCAACAAATACCTCAGCAGAAGTCGCCTTAGAAAAGGATCTCCTAAAATCTGTGCCCAAACTCGATGAAGGTTGTTTGAAGTTGCCAAAGCTAGCCCCCATTCATCTAATGATGAAGAAAGTAACTTCTCTGCCCTGTTATATGTATCCTGAAGCCCATTCAGGCTCGTTAGGGTACCATAAAAAGTATATACCTTTTTAAGCATGGAGAAACATGAAGTTCACACTCTACCATTTCAATATCTGGGCCTGAAAAACCAAGTAGCAGACAGAATGCCTGCAATGGAGTTGAAAGAAAAATGGTGAACAAACTTCCACTTTGGTATCGAGAGGATTCACCAATATGAAGGGGAACTGAACAACTTGGCGATAAGAGAACTGCAGCTGGCTCTCCTTTCTCAGATCCACTTATAGCCTGCACAAATCTATCCTCTTAAGTACAATCTAGAAAAACCACAAGTCCTACTTTTTGTTATAAAACAACTGATAGTTATGCATTACGTGTTTTTCTAAGTATTTGACATATGTTTCTTGCATAAGAGGTTATTATTGTTGTATTTTAGGACTTATTTTGTATCTTTGTGATTTAGCTAGGGACAAAGACAGATGTAGGAATGGAAGGTGACCACCTTTGTGATTTAGCTAGGGACCAAGAGAGGATAAGAGAAGTGGAGGAGTTGTAAGACAAGAACCCACGATCATAGGATTCATGCTAATTTCCACGATCGTGAGATCCCTAACCCGAAGAAACACACGAGTTTCACTTATTTTTAGTTTCTTGAGGCTATATAAAGGCCCAAATTCCTAGGGCCGAAGGAGGTGTCGGGAGAACTTGCCTCCTTAAGCTAAAAAACAGATTTAGAGCCTAGAGAGAGGTAGAAAATCAAGATTTCCATTCCAAATTAGGCAAAGAGCACACCAACTCCAGATTTTCCAGATTTGGGCAAAGAAGATGAGGAGGAACTTGCTTCATCTAGTTCTTATTTCGTTTTTCATTTTTATCATCCTTATTATGGATTTTATAGTTGTTGGGGATTTAAATGACAATATGAGTGGCTGAGTTACTTGTAGAGATTACTTTTGAACTACTTATCGAACTCCTACTTTGTTGATTTGAATGAATGATGCTTTTGATGAATGTTGGGCTTATAACTTACAATATTGAGAAATTGAGTTGGGTAAATTGTGCAGAGTTGTACAATGAGAATTAGCACTTTATAGAACTACATTCATCAAGTTAATTAATTAGTTAGAGAGAAATCTTGGCTAATTAGTTGATTGTCCATAGGATAACTTCATAACTAGTTCAATTGGTGGACTAATTCTGTAGATTGAGAGGTTGCTTAATCATTTCGATTTAATTTGGCTAGGGACAATTTAATTACACCTTGAGAGAGGGTAGTTAATAGATTAGGAAATCTTAGGTGAGGCACAATTCAATTGGCAAAGTAAGAGGAAGATAAGATAGGAAAAAAATGATCTCTAATTGTTAAATCTTGAATTTCAAGTTTCTACACTTTTGCTTTATTATTTGTTCATTGTTAGTTGTTTGATTTAGTTTAATTTTTCAGTTTATATTTATTAAAATTGGTTCTCAAACAAAGCAGCCTAAATTAAGTAACGTCTAAACACAATTTCTGAGTGATCGAAATCTGTTCTTTACTACAAGTTACACCCGTATACTTGCAATTTTGAGAGTAAAACTAGTTAATTGGTTTTGCATTTAACATCACTAGTAGAAGCAACTCTCAAAAGAGAATCAGTCCAAAAGTAAGCTAACTTTTGCAACTCATGAAGCACACAAAAAACAGAAGTAGTTGTTGAAACATAGTTCTTTTATCACGAACCATGGCTGAACTTAATGGCAAGCAACCTAAGTTCAAAAGTCAATAGCTTATTTCAACTTTCAAGACATGAGTCCAAGAAGGTGATAATCAAGCTCAAAGATTTAAAAATAACTTTAGATCATATTTTTCTTATCAAGTAAATATATGAAAGACTATACCAATAATGAAACTAATACCAAGGTTTGGGGTTGAATGTTCACCTTGAATGCATCACTTCCATCACTATCAATAACTATAAAGAGGGGTCTCCTTGTAAATGGAATTAAATCACTTGGATAAATGCTGCTATTTCCTGGAAAACTCAGCATGAGAACAAATTAGATTTAACCAAAATTTTACACAATAATGTAATGACCAGAATGAATTAGATCGCATGTTCTCTCTAATTGAAAATAGTCATTACTCTTCATTATAACGCATCAACTGATACTTCAATAATTTGGAAAAATAAAAAGAAGAATGATACAAGCTATGCATCTAGAAATGCAAAGCTCCAAACTTCTTCAAATGGAGATTCCAACTACACAGGAACTGCAAACTAAAAACCTCAAGCTAGTTGACAACTTCTGTTAAACTGCAAGGAAAAATGGGAGTTTGGTACATGTACATGTGGTGGTTTACAAATCACATGGTTGGGCCAGATTGTTTAGGAATCACATGGCTCTACCTGTAATGTTATTAGGTGCAAAAGTATGCGATAGTTGATAGGGAGATGAAGAATGTGGTACATGGCACTACATTGTTTTGCAGGGTGCAGTATAGAGGGGCAACGGTTATCAAATCACAAAAAATAATTAAGACTGAAGAGAAGAGCTAATGTAAAGTGAAGTCTGGTAGGAAAATTAGTGCCTGAAAGAAAGTTCAGCGCAGTATCTAAATAGATACCTCCATTTCCAGTTCTACCAAAATATAAGCATTCCCCTTTACTCTGCTTGAAACAAAGCTTTGGACTACTAGGTGAGCTGAAGGGGGGAGTGCAGGCACCATCTGGACACATGACATCAGATTGAAAGCTTCTCCCTACATTCTCTGTTGTATTCATGGAGCTACAAATATTTACAGCTCTACCTGAAGAAAGTTGAAGATAAGTTGAGTATCAACTTCATATTTGTGCAATACGAAACTGAGAAAATAAGGAAAATCATGAGTCTTAAAACAGAGAAAATGTAACACCTGCAGCTGACAAATATATTAGGAGAACTCCATCAGGTGGTAACTCCTCTGCAATCGTACCCAGAACCTGCATGAAAAGTGTAAACATGTTGACAGGGTGATATTAACAGCACAACCACATTGTGTTTATTAGCAAAACCATCCTAAATAATAGCAGTTTCCCTCCTGCAGTGTTTTCTAAACCTTAATTTACTTGCACTGTCAATAATATCAGAGAAAGGTATTCATTCACTGGCCTACTTAAACAAGAGATGCATTTCCAATATGCCTGACAACACAGAAATCATCTACAGCATGATATACTATTCATTACCGTGTGACAAGACATGATCACTGGTCCATGAACTCTAAACACCTTTTACGTGGCAAACTCTACAGCACATGGACTGCCTCTTTCGATGAAGATGTTTAAGTTACACACTCATAACCTTAAGCTCACAAGCAAAGGACCAAATAAAATCCACAGAACCGTGAACATCTGTCCTTCATGAAGATGTTTAAATTACATCAAACAAGAACCTACTGCTCTCTGTCTCTCTCTGTCTTAAGGAACCCATTTATCCAAATAATATAAGTGACGTTTAGGTTATCAAATAATTGGAATCTAATAATTTCCCAGGAGTCAGTGCAGCTGATAACATCACAGTTCCTAAATACAAGCAACTATTTTAATGCTCTATCTACTCAGCAATGTTTGTGCTCCACCTGAAACAAAATCTCTCAGAGACTTACATGGAAAGCCTATTATTTAAAAGATTTACAGAGCACACAACAAACTTAAAACATTGACATTACATATACTCACTGCCAAAAATTGTGTCACAGATGGACGATACAACACAGCTTTTCGTGGGTTCGGAGGTAGAGTAGGATCAGCTATATCATGGGCATAGTTAGGACGAGCAGGGCTTGCACCACCATTATGACTCATTTTATTGCTACTCGACTGGTAAAATGAACCACTTGGTTCCCACTCCAGGCATTGAAGCATCCTGAATGTGTCTAGGGTGAGCTCAGAATACTTGACCTGATCAAAAGAATGAACCCAGTGATGGAGAAAAAATCAACCATATTTGGTAAATAATAGCAATAATACAAGTGGAGAACAGCATGGTTCTTGTCCTACATATATGATGAAGAAAGAAAAGGATAAGACATGAATAGCTTACCTCGTTATGATGGTAAGTGCTGAGGATTGCATCTCGTAGTTTTAAGTTTCTTTTGGTTGCAACATGTGGTAGGGAATCTGGATGAGGGTCCAATACAAGACTATATCTCAAGGGCCTGATATTCATAAAAGCTGAGTCAGCTTTCAAAAATCTAATAATTTCCTGAACCACCAGCTTCCACTCTTTAAAATCAGTTTCCTGGAAGGAACAAAATTTAAAAGTCATTACCAATTACTCAAATCTTCTCAAAGGAAACCAATTAAACATAAGGGAAAACACAAAAGGAATGTACCTTGGCAAATCTATAGACATCATAATGTTCAAACAAGAGATAAGAAAAAGAGCGAAATGAAAGACCTGAAATGCCCTCCTGCAATCATCAGCCAGAAGTTTAAGCTGATTAACCAAGTAATGAACCATTTCTCGGCGGTTCAAAACCAAGCACACCATCAAAAATCTAGCGAAGAATCTCAACTGCTTGTTGGCGAGATTGAGATCTTGAAACAAAGCGTCCCTGAAATATTCGCGAGTGAAAATAGCCTCATAGAAGATATAGGACTGGGACAAATAACTCGCATCGCTGGTTCGCATGTACTGGCCATAGTAAAGTTGAGCAATTCGAGAAGCAATCTCCCCAATCTCCCATCTCTTGACCCCTGCTTCCACCAACTTGTGCCGATTCTCCTGCTGAAACTTCCACAAATGGGTGTACACCTTGAACACCTTGTAGAAGTATGTGTCATACCTGATAAATATATGAAAAATTGATTATCCATAAACGGAAAAGACAGATAAACATCAATACATAGACAGACGGTCAGACAGAACCTGTTACGGTCATAGTATG
Source organism: Erythroxylum suave (assembly GCA_027563595.1). Classification (NCBI taxonomy): domain Eukaryota; kingdom Viridiplantae; phylum Streptophyta; class Magnoliopsida; order Malpighiales; family Erythroxylaceae; genus Erythroxylum; species Erythroxylum suave. Next base: position 16,852,931 of record JAOSBN010000006.1, read on the forward strand.
GCAAGTCTCTGATCTTGGAGAACTTGTTATCAGCTTTTTCAACCAAAGCCCAGTAGGCTTCGTTGACTGGAATATTATTATTACTCATCAACTGTTGCTGTTCGCTCATTTCATTCCTTCTCCATGCGTTCTCTGGGGGGGACTGGGAGAAATCTGAGGACTTGATAGTCCGGACCGGAGAGACAACCAACCAATAATACAAATATAATTTTACTTCACAGTTTTCTCACATTCAAAACGGATGCTTAGGAATGTCGATGGAGCCGGGCTACGCCGGACAATTTTATTGAAAATATTATCGGGCCATTTCGACCCAAGGTTTGGATGGGTTAAAAAAGGTTGGCTCGTGGTTTTATCTATGTAAGCCAAAATGGCCCGTCGATAGGGCAGTTCGTGGAGAGGTCTATAGTTCGGCCCATCTAACCCGCCGAGGCCATGGGCCACCCGCGGGCCGTTATAGCCCGATCTTTTAATACAATTTTTAATTTTTTATAAATAAATTTAAAAGATTGTTATTGTATTTTTTAAAATTAATAAATTATAAACTTTTTTATTTTATTTTTTATATTTACAATATATGTATATTATGCATATATGTATTTATGTTTTTTTTAATTTATTTTTCATATTTACATAATATATGCATATATATATTTATATTAATTTTAAAATGAATTAATCACTTTATTAATCTTAATGTATCAATTTCAAAATAA
>JAOSBN010000006.1:16853746-16866413 GCA_027563595.1 Erythroxylum suave
ATTATGAACTACATTAATTACAAATTTTTAACTTACTTAAACTATTTATTAATTATTTTAATAAATAATTAAAAAAATTGTGATGTGCGGGTCACGGGCCACCGGCCCGCGGTCAGCCCATCCATTATTTCACAGCCACGCGCCCGTCCACCCTCGGCCCACGGGCCGACTCGCGGCTCATCCATCTCAAACCGCAAGCCCGCGGGCCATACATTCTTGGCTCGTGGCCCGACCCATGGGTCGGTCAACCCAGGTCAAAACTCGTTGACTGACCCATGGGCCGGGCCGGGCCGATTTTGCCATCCCTTTGGGGATGCTTCTTCCTTAATCCCTTGTTAACCACGGTGTTGCGTAGTTTAAATTAAACTGAAATTTAAAGATAATGCAAACGGTGCATATGAATTTTTTAAATAATTTAGCAAATAGAAGGCAAATGCAATCATAATTAAAATTACACATTTACTAATATTATATATTAATCAAATAAATCCTTATTTCCACTAAAGGTAAAAATCATATAATAATGTTTTTGTAATTCAATATTTAAAATTGTTAAGTTGACATATATTATTCTTATAAAATAAATGTATTAAAATTTAATATTATATAAACCAACATAATAAATGATAATATGTAAAGAGAACAAAATGACGCGTGTAACAATATAATTTAAATATAAATAAAAACATGACATTAATACCAAGTAAAAATATACTGAATGCCAGAATAATATAGTATAACTTTTTGTAAGATGGGGTCGCTTAAAATTTAAATATTCTATAAATGGACATAATTGTTGATTTATGCCCTACATCCATTCAGTTTGATTGTAGTTTACAGACAATTATTTGAAGGCATTATTTATCTTGTATACATTTAGATATATATAATAAAGTCAATGAGATAACTATAAATTGCAAATGAAATTATAATAAAAAAATTCATATTGCATTTATGTATTACCCCTAAATTGTTTCTAGTCATTGTTTTATTAAGAGTAGGCATCACTTTTATGTTTTTTTTAAGAATAATTATATTTAGCCTTAAATGGCATATCAAATATAGTTACAAAATAAGGACCCAAGGTCACTAATGTGAAGTGACCATCAAAGATTACAAAATAGGATTGCTAATGATAGGAAACTAGATATTCTAAAACGAAAGGAGGTATAGCTCATCCTGAAGTCTTTGCTTTTATCCCAATATTTGCAATTTTGCATTTTGATGTGTTTTATCAATTGCTTGTAAAAATGTTCCATATGGGGTCTTTTGTCTTATAATATTCCATGATTTATTACATCCTATATTGCTATCCTAAGGAAGAAAGTACCAACTAGAAGCATTTGTATGCAGTTTCGTTGGTCCTACTACTAGTTGAATACTAATCATTAATGTTGTCTAGGCTAGTTAAATCCTCAGATATCAAACATCTATTTAGAAGTGTCCTTTAGATATCTTTTGCAACATCTCGTTTCCATATTAAGGGTTAGAGTCCAGAAATACCGTACATGAGAATTAGCAATGAGATAATAGAGAAATGCACTTCATGCTCATGCATAACATAGCATACATACATGTGAAATTGACTATTGCACACATTACAATAATTTGTTCATGCACTCAATTGACATTTTCCGGGTATAAATGATTGATTTAATATGATTATGATGTGGATAGTGATTATTTTGTTCTGAAAATCGATTCGGTGAATTAAATTATCGATTTAGAATTTTTGGAGAATTTTGAGAATTTTCTAGAATTTTTGGGTATTTATGGACTAAGAAAAATATCAAATGACAGAACAATCGATAAATGGTAGTAGAAATAAATATCAAATGGTAGTAGAATTATTGAAAAGTGATATTGGGATTTAATGACACATTTCATTTAAAATTAGGAGTAAATTGGATTAGAATTGGGAGACAAATGAACTAGTATTTTTAAAAGACCCAAACTTGGACCATAAGAAAGTGTCATATGGCAAATGACATGTGTCACTTGCCACACGACTTATTAAGTCCATGATTTTTGTTAAGTGAAAGACTAACTTTTGGTCTTTCACTTGTCATTTGCTTCTCTCTCTTCGTATGTCTCTCCCATCTTCATCTTTTTCATTTCTTCTTCTTCTCCATTTTCGATTCTTGCTCTCCCCATTCACAACCTTGATTTTTGTTGACAATAAAACCACACACTTCAAGATTTTTATTATCTTCTTCATCTTGCTACAAAATGACCTAAACCAATCATTAAATGAAGATAGACGTGTAAAGAAGGAAAGCTAGGGTTTCTTGGAGATTTTTGAAGATCTTGAAGTAAACAAGTAAGTATTATGTTATTGCTCTTCTTGGTTTGTAAATGAAACTTATTGATGATAGAGTAGGGTTAAATGAGCATAAAATGGTGTGTATATATATATATATATGTTGGACGTGAATGAGGGGTATGTTAATGTCTTGCTTTTATGTATATGTTGATTAGAGATTCAAATTGATGAAGCAATGATTTAGAGTTAGAATGAGTCCTAAAATAGGGTTGAAAGAAGTGCAGAAAATTGATTTATGAATGAATGTTATATGTTCTATTTTTGGGTTAATGATCAAACATAGATTATAAATTGTTGTGTATGATATTGAGTTGAAGTGGAAGTAGGAATGAAGAGGAAATAATGAGGATATAAGTTAGAAAAGATAGATTAAGTAAAAGAGATAAATTAAGATGGGAATGAAGTTAACTGTGTGCTGAAATATGCTAGATGGAGTGTTTTACTGAACATACATATGTAATTTGGCTATATCTTGATTTGTAGAAATCTAAATGGGATGAGTTTTGATTTTTAGATTAAACTAGAGGTATATGGCTACAATTGTTATGAAGGAACCAAATTTTGATTATGTCCTTAAGAGTCTTGAAATTTTGGCTTGAAGTAGAGAATTGTGTTTAGTTGAGGTATGAGAACTGTCTATATTATTTTGACTATAACGTGCATTATACTGAACAAAATGCATGAATTTGATTTCATTAGAAACTTAAGACATATAGGAACATTTGATTAGAAGAAAGTGTTGCCTAAAAACCTCATTGTCTAGGTCAAAATGGTCATACAAAACTAACATAAAAATCTCTCAAGAGAAAAAACTGGGAAAACTGCAGGAATAATGGGAAATCATTTCTGTCACGATCGTGACAGGGGATGTCACTATCGTGGGAAGTGATTTTTCATGGTAATGTGGTGATTATGCAATGGTTGAACCTAGTAAAGATAAGGTATATTACTATGATGCTTTTGGACTTAATTGGGGCTTAAAAGGAACATAATTTAATGTTGGAAGAGTTGGTTAAATGTATGATAAGTTTTGGTTGATTTTGATGTTATACCTTTAAGGAAAAGCATGTTTGATGCTAATGCATCTAAATGTGAAATGTTTAGAGTGTTAAATGAGGACATAACATAATGAATGAATTGTTTTATGCTTTATGAATGAGATATGTTATGGAAAAAGGATAGGATTACATGAAAGATGAGATTTAATTAAATGTGATAAATCAAATGATTATAGGTTGATAGTTTAATGCGATCAAATTTGGTATTTGAATTAGTTTGGAATGATGTTGTGTTAGAGGAAGTGAATTATGGAGAAATTGGAGTTATGATGTGTGTTGAATTCGGATAAATGAAGGAAGAAAAATATAGGGCACGATTATGACCTGACGAAAATAGTTTATGTCGAGATTGTGGCCTTTACCACACAATCGTGGCTAGCTCCAAAATGTTTCTGTCACCAGACTTATGGAGGTAAAGAGTTGTCCTTTGATTGTTATATGAACGAATCAATACTAAGGTGTTTCCATATGAAGTAATTAGACTTGAATCAAATCTTGAATGACCTTAGTTGATGAGAAATGAGGTGATTAAAGTGAGTAAAGTGCTTTAGATATTAATTGACTATGAGATGTGAATAAAGGAAATATACCCGAGATTGTCAATATGAGCATATATTATACATTACATATATACATAAGTGTATAACTGAAGGCTTATGAAATTATGCAATAAATAATTTGTGTGCAATATGTGTATTGCAAAATGTTGTTATAAAGGATAGAACGTCAGCATCCAGTTGTTTCCAGATCAAGGAAGCTAATGCTAATCTGGAGCGTACTGTGAGTTGACCTAGATGGTCTTACTTTAAAATGATTATTCTATTTAAAGTTCTATATTGATTTATTTTAATTTTAATACTATTGTGATAATTCCAAACTTTAATAGTCCGACGATTTTGATAAATGTGAACATATTGGAAGTGCTTCCTTGAATGTGAATGAGAAAGAAATAAGTGTTCTCAAATAAATTGTTGAATGCCAGATATCGATCCGACGAGAAATGAGAAATGTGAATGTGTTGATTCTGGACAATAAATGTTTAAGGCATTTGATGCATGAACAAAATATAGGAAGTGCTACTTGAATATGAATTAGATTAAATAAATGTCTCTCATTGTGAATGTTGAATGCCAGACCAAGTCCGATGACCAACGTGAATGAGAAAGTATGCAAATTTGATGGATTGAGAATGATGATTAAAAATGTGAAACGCATGGTCCTATGAATGCATGAAATAAAAAGGTAGTTGTGATAGGAGTAGCCACCGAAAAAGAGCTTAAAGCTTAGATATCTATGGTAAGAGCCTATGGCTCGATGTAAATAATAAAGTCGGGTATCCACAAAGGATACGGGACAAAATGATAAAGCCTAGTATCCACAACGGATACAGGACAGAATGATAGAGCTCGGTATCCACAACAGATATGGGATAGTAATAAGAGCACTCAGTCACAACAATGTATTAAGTGAATTTGAGTTTCATACACATTGCATATATACATGAATTACATGATTTGAATGAAATTGAAATGTGGAAGCAAATTGCTTGAAAAATGTGAAAATTTATATATGTTATAGAAGTTACATGTTGAATTAATGAAGTAATGTGCATTATGTGATTACATGAATTGTATGTGTTATGTGATTGAGTGAGTCATCAAGGATGGTCTACTCACTAAGTTCGCAAAACTCACCCCAATTTGCAACATATTTTTCAGGCTCAGAGAAGACATCCAGTTAGACCAACTGGAGTCTAACCATTGCATTTAAGAAGAGATAGAGTTCGGGATCAGTTGGCATCTGCATATATTTTCTGTAAATTTTGTATTAAATTTTGTATTTCACAAGATTCATTTATTAGAAGAATGAATTATGTTTGTAATAATAATTTTGATCAAATACATTTTTTTGTTGTAATGGGCACAAATGATTATTGAAATTTTGACAATGTGTTTAATGTTTGATCCAATGAGAATTTGTAATGTCAATTGTGATTGGCAATGTTTTAAATCAAATGGGCCATTTATGATTACTGGTTTTCCAACAAATAAATGACGTGTGTTGTTTAAAAAAAATTAGTAATGAAGGTATTTAACTGTTCTACTGAGTTACTTTCACAGGGTGTGTGTCCAAATGTCCTTAGAATGTACGGATACGTGCTCAGTGGGAGTGGGGTGCTACATCTTTGATGTAGTTGTAATCAAAGAATAAATGCTTTGCATTTTCCTCAACTTTTTGACAAAGAGAGCACCAACTAGTACAACATAAGTATTTGGCCATTTCATCAACAATCTTTAACTTGTCCTTTATTTCAATCTATAAAGTGGTGGCAGCTTTATGATTGAGATAACTAGACCATATTACTTGATCTAAGGTATAATAGGAAGATCTTTGAAAATTAGTTTTCTGTTGGAGTGATTAGAGAATTGACCATCTCTGGCGTGCTTCCAAATGTATTTGTCTTACTCTCCACTAATATGAATATCTAAGATTTCACTTATAAGAGAGCTATAATGGATGGTTGCATTAAGGTCTCATTATACGAGAGGGCTTTAGCAACTGAGTCAATTGAATGTATAGAAGTTCCGAGTGGAGTAGCTTCAATGAAATTAATAAGAGAACCTATTGAAGACCAATTATCATACCAAAAACTAATAGATGCTTCATTTCTTACAAGAACAATGAAGTCATTCTTCCATTTATCTCTTAATCTCAGAATTGATTTTAAAGAGGATTAAGGGAGTTGTTTAACATCTAAAGCCCATATGCTTCTCTTTTTGATGAAGTAAGTGTATATCCATTTAAGTGATTGTTTGTCAGTCATAATTCTCCAAAGTCTCTTTATGAGTAAGATGGTATTCATGACTTTAAAAGAATGTATGCCAAGACCTCCTTCTAAAACTGATGCAATAAATTGTACTCTCCTTGTTGTAGAGAGACGTCTGAAGCTCTAAGATAAGATTCTACTCTTGATTTTGTCAAAAAGAACATTGAAATCTCTAGTTTTCAATTTATGAGAAGAGATAGGGATGCCAAGATATTTCATTAGAAGTTCTTCTTAGTAAAATCTGGTGATGGTAATTACCATTTGATGTCTGCTAGCAACACTTCTGAAGAGGTAAATGCAACTATTGGAGCAGGTTCCTTATGAAAGAAATAGTCAATTTTATAGGCTAAAGGATAGAGATACTTAAACAAAGGCGTGAGTTCTTGTTAGTGTTGGATCCCATTTTCTGGAACCCAACTCTTGCGAAATCATAAAGCGTGAACGTAAACCAATGATGTCTTTTTAAGCATCATTGATTTCTTAACCTTGCTTTGATACCCTAACTGTTGGATCCCGATTTCGGAACCCAACTCTTAATCATAATCGGTTCCTCTTCTTGGTATCAAAATTGAAATATCATAATATAATACTTTAGCTATTTCCAATAACATAACACTCTCAATTCTTAATTAGTTGATATACCAACTCCACCTCTTCCATACACAAATTCACATGTCAAATCTATACACAAATCTATATTTCTTTAACATCATAATTTTAGAGTTGTACAAACTTCAATGGGCATCCCGAGCCATAATACAATATTTCATAAAATCCCAAAATACATATAATGCTTAAACTATAATTGCTCAACAAACAACTAAAGCCTTGTTTTACAAAAGCTAGCTTATAATACAAAATTATGCAAAATCGGAGTTAGGTCTTGACTCTCATTCACTCCATCTTTTTCTTATCACCTGGACATGGGGAGGAGAATGGAGGTGAGCTTAATGCTCGTAGGTAACAGTTTATAATAAAAAGATAAGCAAAAGCTTTTGAAAACATTTTACTCATCATAGAAAACTTTCATTGAGTTTATAAAACTTATATTTCTCAAAATTCTTGTCAAAAGTTCACAATAATACAAATCATGTATGCATTCATCATGTCAATCATATTATAAGCACATAAGCATATCAGAATGGTTTGGGTAAGTCCAATTCATGATGCATTACACATTTTCTTATAATGGTCCTGTGTAATCGTAAACTTAAGGGAGTCCTTGAAGAAGCTCCATGCCACTAGCGGACAGGTGGGAGAAGCTTATTCTTGGGTCAACGTGCACGTGACGGTTCTTGAGAGACTACCACAAACCCACATAACTCATATATTTCAAAAGCTTGGAAACTTGATTGCCCAAAATGGCACATTTTCTTGAAAACTTGCATTTTCGTATGCTTGCTATATTCACCTTGAAAATCCATTCTTGAAAACAAGATTTCATAAACATGTATCTTTTCAAAAGAATCCTTTTTCCAAAATCTTTTTATAAATCAACAATACAATTCATGTAACAAACATATAACCGTTTCACAATTCAATCAAGAACAAATAATGCAACACTTATAATGAAATTTAAAGAAAACATTAAACTTTCTTGAATTTAAAGAACACAATTTGGGGCTTATTTGCTCTATTATAAACATGCACCCACCTTGTTTTCCTTGCTTATAGCCTTACTCAAACATGCTTCTATTCTTGTTCCTCTTGCCTCTTTGATCCCTTTATACAATAACAAAAATCCCACTCATTAGGGTTTCCAATTGAAAATCCCTCAAGCATAAATCACTGAAATTGATTCTAAAATACTTAAACCCAACCATTTTCTAAACTCCATGACCTAAAATCCTTTAAAAAATACATAAGTCTCAAAATGGTCTTACCTTCGTTCTTCACCAAATGAAGGGATCCTTAGCTCAAATGGAAGCTCTTTTCTTGCTCTTCCTTTTTCTCTTCTTGGACAGCTTCAAAATCTTTCTTAAAAACTAAGGAAAATCAAACCCTAGCTTATTTTCTCTTCTTTCTCTTTCTCTCTCATTTTTGAATTTCTTTACTGCTTATCCTTCCATTCATGTTCTTCTTCTTCATTTATAAGCAAGACAACACTTCTTCTTCCAATTATACCCTTACTGATTGGGAATTGTCCTATCTGCCCTTCCATTTATGCCTTATGTCTTTTATACTTAAGTGTCTTGCCAACAGTACCCTTGAACATTCTGACTTAACACTTTATTCTGGAACAACCTTCTCTATTGTCTTACGTATCCAATGGTTCAGTAATTCCACTCATTTGAGTGTTTAGAGAAGAAGTCATGGCCAGAAGAAATCAAACATGTTTTTGTCCTCAATCATACTAAACTTGTCTTGGGGACAAATGGTATAACTTTCACTATACTTCAAACAATTACAAGTATTCTTTCTTCTTTTCCAGACCCTCTTCAGGTTTCTTACACAAAGTATTCTCTCTGCTAATGTAGACTCTCCAGGCTCTCAGCCTTTTCTTTCTCTCACTAGAAAGATAGTATGAGTTTTTGTCATAGTAAGGTTAGCTCTCTAACTGCATTCTTGATTCTTGATAACCACTTCTTGAATCTTAAAAACAGTTATTTAGTTGAGTTCTGTAACTAACTCTAACTAAGTAACTGTCCAACGTACAGACTTAACTCCTTCTTTGTATCGTCTGTGTTTTTAACTTCGTCTGTGTTTTATCTTCTGTAGTTGACTTTCTTTGCGTGTGTTGACCACCTATCGTTTGTGTTCTATTATCTGCCTTTCATTGCGTCTATCTTTCCTTGCATCTATCTTTCCCTGCGTTTGTGTTATGACGTGTCATCATAGACGATTCCTTACGTCTGCCTTTCCTTGCGTCTATCTTTCCCTGCGTCTGTCTTATGACGTGTCCTCACAGACAATTCCTTGCATCTGTCTTTCCTTGCGTCTGTCTTTCCTTGCGTCTATCTTTCCTTGCGTCTGTGTTATGACGTGTCCTCACAGACGATTCCTTGCATCTGTCTTTCCTTGCATTTGTGTGTGACGTCATCACAAACGATACTCTTCCTCTATATTTTTCCTTTGCGTCTGTGTGTGACGTTATCACAAACGATACTCTTCCTCTATATTTTTCCTTTGCGTCTGTGTGTGACGTCCTCACAGACGATACTCTTCCTCTATATTTTCCTTTGTGTCTGTGTGTGATATCATCACAGATGATACTCTTCCTCTGTATTTTCCTTTGCATTTGTGTGTGACGTCATCATAGACGATAAACTTCGTCTGTGTTTTCCTTGCCTAAAGCCTTATACCTTATAACCTTAAGTGTCATGCCTAATTGCCCTTACGCAATCTTACAACTTTAATACTTCAATTCAATTAATTTATGTCATAAAATCTTATCAACATTGACATAATAATTAACTCCACAAAGTAATCCCTTGAGGACCTCATAATTTATTTAAATTATGCTTATTCCTTAAGAAAAAAAATTAGGGGGCCAACAGTTAGAGAATAAGTTTACCTAACAAACCAGATATAAGAAATCCATTTAGAACGTTTCTTATATATCTATGGAAATTCTCATTGTGATGATAGTATAAGTGTTCCTTTGACTTGAGGTCTCCAAAGTTATCTTGTATAGGAATTGTTGAGCAAGTCTTATCTAATGTAAAACCCTCAATATTTTGCAAGTATATGAGTCGTAACTTGTAGTAATTGAAGTATCAATACCACAAAGAATTAGCTAAAACTAATTGAATCTTAACTTTGTCTAAGATTGTAAAAATGTTATTCAAATGAAAATAAAAATAACCAGAAAATTAAGCAATCAAATATGAATTGAATGAAATTAAAATTATGAAATTAACAAAATTAAATCAAATAGAGCACTAACCACTTAACAAATGAGATATCTCAATAAAACAAGATCAATCAATTATGAGAATATAGGATTCATTATATCCTCATTTTGCTTAGGTGTTGATTAGATGAACTGTGCATGTTTAGGATTTGAATTGTGTAAAGTGATTATATGTTTATGTTCTTGAGTATTATACGGTTTAGAGCATGTTATTGGACTTTAATTTTATGTGCTTGAGGTATTTTAATGTGTTTGTTAGTGCTTGAAATCAAATGAAGAAGATCGAGTAAAGTTAGAGAAAATTTGGAGGAAGAGTGAGGCCACGATCGTGGCATCCCTGTCATGGTCATGATAGAAGTGATCCAACCAAGGGTGATGATCGTCACTAAATAGGTCACAATTGTATTTAGTCACGATCGTGACATAAGCTATTTTCAAAAGTCGTGATCATGATTGGGTGTGTCATGATCATAATAGAAGCTCATTTTCAAGGGTCACAATCGTGACATACTTGTTATGATTGTGACAGGTGTAAGATAAACATTGGGATCTGCTTGAGTTTTCATTTTTGAAGGGTTGTTTTAGACTTTTTCACCTAGGTAAACCCTAGTTTTTATTCTTTCCTTTTGTTATTTTCATTGAGCTTGATGTGTGAAATGGATTGGAAGATGTTATACACGTTGATGATATTTTAATTTCATATTAGGATTTGCTTTTAACTTATTTTGTGACTTGAACACTTTTGATTTCAATACAATGTTTTGGGTATTGTGATATTTGTGTTTGCTTATACTTTGACAATAAATCGACAACGTCAGTCGATAGTAATTTGATTAGGTTGGATAATGAGATTTAAGAACCTAATAATTCATGCAAATATCTAATTGATAATTTTACAAAAAGAGATTTTGTGTGAGAACTCGATTATCCAATAGATCGTTTAAGAACTAGTTGAAAACATTAGGCTGTTTTTGTTAATTGAGAGATTGCAATTATGAAATTTCGTTATTAATTAGGGATTATTAATTGGGGTTAAATTATTAGGTATTGAGAGAGAATAATCAAACCCTTAAGAAATCTAGGATCGACACGAAATTGAATTAAAAATTGTTAAGGGACCAAAATGAAGATAGAACGAATCATATACTTTCACACTTGATCATCTTTGTTTTATTACGACAACCCAATTGTTAAGTGTTTTCAATTTTATTTGATTGTTTAATTTCTGAATTTTATTTCCTCTCAAATCATATTTCACAACCTTAGATAAAGTTAGGTTCATTTAGTTTTAGTTAATTTCTCATGGAATGACACCTCAATTACCACAAGTTTACGATCTATATACTTGTGGAATATTGCGAGTCTCAACAATGTATAATTTAATCATTTTGTCATCCAATATTATAATTGGACAAAGTATGGATATAGTGTCCACTCTTTTGAATTTAATCATGCTTATTCTTGTTAATTATTAATTGATTTATCTGGGTAGAGAATTCGTTAAATCACTACTAGTCAAGAATAATAGAATATTTTCTCTAATTATTTTAAAGTGACAAATCATTTATTGAATTTCTCAACTATCCTTGATAGTTCCTACTGCATCCAAGTATTATCGACTAAGCTACCTTAAATAAGACAGTTCATAACTAGCATAAAAATATATTAATTTTTATATGAGATACCTTAGTAATATCAAATTTAAGGATCAATTATACAACCATCATTATTAGGAAATCTACAGACACATAACACTACAAGAAAATGCGAGAATAGCGGCGAAAGTTTTCCGACGGAAACATTACCGCCGCTATTTACCGACGGAATTGAAGGTTCCGTCGGTAATATAGCCACATTTGCGACGGAGAAACACAACCGTCCGCATAGAATTTTGGAATCAATATTTGCAACGGAATATAGCGACGCCAAGAAAAACAGTCGGTAAAAAATGCACCAAATGTTCGCGCATTTTATTACCTACGCTAAAACACCGACAAACTGGCTATGGTCGGTATATGTACCAACGGAAACCATATTTCCGTTGGCAAAAAAGAAATTCTGGAATACGAAAATTCTCATTTCGACGAAAGGGAAGATACTGTCGCAAAATACAACTATAACGAACAAGTTCACCAACGGACCACGTGCGTCCGTCGGCGACTTTGTAAACTTAACACCGACGGAGAGATCATTCCGTCAGTAAAGGCCGCTCAAAACGTGGTTTACCGACGGATCGAATCGGTCCGTCGGTGAGTTGATAGCTATCTCACCGACGGAAAAGCTGGTTCCGTCGGTACATCGTCTAGTCAGCAGTTTCGATTCTTCCAGAGGGCACGTTTACCGATGGAATGGATTACTCCGCCGGTATTTGAGTTTGTCCTGCTTAAATCTGCCGCTCGTTTACCGACGGAACACCCAATTCCGTAGGTAACTGTCGGCACGTACAGACGTTTGTGCACGCGTAACCCTAATTTACCGACGGAATGTAGTATTTCATCGGTAAACATGCAGCTTTATAAGCCCGCCCCACCCCCCTTTCCTTCACCCCTCTCACTTGTCTTCTCTCTATTCGATTTTGCTCTGATCTTCTTGAGGTAAACTTTATT
>JAOSBN010000006.1:16866513-16883491 GCA_027563595.1 Erythroxylum suave
AAATTAAGATATTTTTATTTTTAATTATTATTCAAAATTTTAATTTAACCGAATTAAATATTTATTATCAATTATTTAATGAACTAAATATAATTTATATGTTACAATATTAACAAATTAAATGTAATGTTTTATAATTAAATATAATGAAAATATAAATTAAAAAAATTAATAAAAACCATTACCGACGGAGAAGCTAATTTCTGTCGGTATATTGTTATCGTATATATCGACGGAAATTAGTTATCCGTCGGTAATAATGAAGACAATTTACTGACGGTAGGTGTATTTCCGTCGGTAATGTTGCAGACGAAACGTTTTGTCGGTCGTTAAGTTACAGACGGAACTTGTTTGGCCGGTCGGTAAACTTCACTGACGGTACCCCTTTTTCTGTCGCTAAAGTTAGCGACGGTCGATAGATTTCCGTCAGTAAAGTTAGCTACGACCGTATCACCGACGTTTTCGCACTGCCGGTATATTCCGTCGGTAACTTTAATACCGACGGAATTTTTGGTTATTCCGTCAGTATTTTCTGTCGCTAAACTGCAAATTTCTTGTAGTGTAAGTAATATTCTATTTACGATCCTCATAATCGGTTCAATTTAATGAAATTATTCTCTAATAGGCACCCACACATTACTTTAAGTATATTTATGTTTTAATTTATGAGATCAATTACTTTATTCACAAGAAATAAACATAGCATGTGCTAGTTTTACCATTTCATCAATATCTCATCTTAATAAAACTACTACTAGGAACAATTTGGGAATAATACATAAATGCAAATTGTTGGACCCCATTTTCGGAGCCCAACGTTCGGACTCATACTTGAGTACATTACTTTGTAGTGTCCTTTTGATAGAATCTCATTAGCTAACTTGGGCTCACCTCCATTCTCATAACATCCCAAATTTTCATATTTGAATACTTGATATACGATAATCCATTCTTAGGTTTATATCCTCAACCGTCACCCTAAACAAATCACTCATCTTTATCTCTTATTTTCACATCAAACTAAGTACATTTCAATCTCCATTAAAGCCTAAATATGTCAGAGAAAAGCATTGATGGGTCCTCAATTTGCATATGTATATGATTTGGTACAATTAGCATAACTTCCACTATGGGTGTCGGATTATGGTCATTCAAGCATGGTTTCGAAGAGTAATTCGTGTTCTACAACTTTCGTGAAGACCCCAAAGAGAGATTCTTGCTATTTAGAGAGTCAAAATTTGCACATTTTAAAATCTGTCCCGAGAAGGTCCGCCTAACGGACATCAAGTCCTTTAAAACGGACATGAACTGAGGTGAGACACCAAAACACCCGAGAAGGTCCGCTTAGCGGACATAAAGTCTGCCTAGCGGATAGTTACGAGCCAAATTTCATATCTCTAACTCCTATAAGTTACCTATGACCCATCTTATGCATATCTATCATTCCTAACTCATTTTCCTCATCATTTTCACTTCCATTTCAACTCAATATCATTTACAATCAATTCATAATCCATGTATGATCATCATCCCAAAAACACAATCATTCAACTTATACATTCATCATAAATTTTTTCATACACCTTATGCAACATCACTAACTTGTAACAATGATAACTTTCAATTCCGATCTCCAAAATTTACAAACTATATATCATTGGAAAGCTAAAAGAATGAACTACAATTTTCCAAAAGACAACTTTGCCTAAATCAGTCTAGATCAGTACAATTTTTCCCCTAAAGTCAAAACATAAATTTATACCCCTATGAAAAACTTGAAAATTGCAATGTACAACTTGGAAAGTTATGAGCATAACCATTCAACTACCAACTTTACTTTATTAAACTCCCTGATCTCTACTCATTTGACTCATCCCTTACAACTAATTCCCATCATTCACAAAACCCTATCTTTCCTTTTTCCATAATATATCACTTATATGCATATATATATATATATATCAACAATTCATATTCAAAGTTCATCAACTCAATTGGATGACGTCTTCAAGTGTACTTAATTCCACTCATCCTTAAATAATTGATATTCCAACTCCACCTCATCCATACACAAATTCACATTTCAAATCCATACATAAATCCATATTTCATAAACATGTATCTTTTCCAAAAAGAATCATTTTCAAAGTCTTTTTATAAATCATCAACACAATTCACGTAGCAAACACATAACAATTTCTCATGTCATTTAAGAAGCAATAAATGCAATACTTAGGATGCAATTTAGAATCATTAAACTTTCTTGATTCAAGAACACATTTAGTGACTTATTTATTCTATTATAAACATGTACCCACCTTGATTTCCTTGCTTATAGCCTTGCTCAAACATGCCTCTTCTTTTGTTCCTCTTGCCTCTTTAATCCCTTCACTCTTCACCAAATGAAGGGATCCTTAGCTCAAACGGAAGCTCTTTTCTTCCTCTTCCTTTTTCTCTTCTTGGATAGCTTCAAAATCTTTCTTGAAGACTAACAAGAATTAAACCCTAACCCACTCTCTTCTTTTCTCTCAAACCATCAATCTCTCTTTCTCTTTCTCTTTCTCTTTCTCTCTCATTTACGTTATTCTCTACTGCTTATCTTTTCATTCACGTTTTTCTTCTTCATTTATAAGAAAGACAACATTTCTTCTTCCAATTATGCCCTTAATGATTGAGAAATATCTTGTTTGTCCTTCCATTTATGCCTTATGCCTTTTATACTTAAGTGTCATGCCAAAAAAACCCTTAAACATTCTGATATAATACTTTATTATAGAAAAATCTTCTCTATTGTCTTACGTGTCCAATGGTTCAAGAATCAAGTCATTTAAGTGTCTAGAGAAGAAGTTGTGGCCAAAAGAATGAAACATTTTTTTGTCCTCAATCATTGAACTTGTCTCGGGACAAATAGCCTAACTTTCACTAGAGATGTTGGATTTAAATCATCTTAGAACGATTTCAAAGAGGACTTATAGGACTATAACTCTCTTGAAGACCTTAAAGACAGATTTTATCTTCTGAAGGGTCAAAAATGAGACAAAAGATAGGTACAGACAAAACCAAATGAAAAGGCAGACCAAATGGAAAAAGACATATAAAATGGGAAAATTTCTATAACTTTCCCTACAGATATCGGATTAAGGTGTTCTTTATATGGTCCAAAAGAGGACTTCAAGATCTACAACTTTCATGAAGACTCAAAAACAAATTCTATCTTCTGAAGGGTCAAAGATGAGCCAAACGATACAAAATGAATAGTATACAGAAGAAGAAGTCTCGGTCACTTGGACAGAAAGCAGATGAATGCAATAAGCAGAAGAAGCAATAAGTGGACAAATGCAAAAGCAGACGAAGCAATAAGCAGAAGAAGCAATAAGCGGACGAATGCAAAAGCAAATGAAGCAATAAACAGAAGAAGCAATAAGTGGATAAATGCAAAAGCAGACGAATGCCAGATGTAGACGAAGCAATAAGTAGATGAAATTCGTCAGAAAGTAGAAGAAGCAAAAAGGCAAACGAAATTCGTCAGAAGGTAGACGAAGTAAAAAGACAGACAAAATTCATCATAAGGTAGATGAAGCAAAAAGGCAGACGAAATTCGTCATAAGGTAGACAAAGCGAAACACAGGCGGAAGCAAAACACAAAAGAAAGCAAAACACAGACGATGGGCGATCAACTTAAGACGAAACAAAGTCAAACACAGACGATACGTCTTTACAGATGATAGATGAATACAAAAACATAGACGATAGGTGGTCATCTTAAGACGAAGCAAGGTCAAACACAAACGATAGACGAAGACAAAAACACAGACTATAGGTGGTCAACTTAAGACAAAGCAAAGTCAAACACAGACTATATGTCTTTACAGACGGTAGACAAATACAAAAACACAGACGATAGGTGGTCAACTTAAGACGAAGCAAAGTCAAACATAGATGCTACGTCTTTACAGACGATAGATGAATACAAAAACACATACAATAGGTGGTCAACTTAAGACGAAGCAAGGTCAAACACAGACGATACGAAAACATAGAAGAAGCAAAAAGACAGAAGATACATCTTCCTTTATAAGGACTATAACTTTCAGCTTAGATATTCAAAAATTTATACTATATAATGTTGAAAAGCTAAAAGAAAGATCTACAACTTTCTATAAGGCACATTTGCCTAAATCAACCTAGATTAATTCAAATTTTCCTAATCTTTCTTTAACACAACTCATACCAAGATCACCTTTTCTACTTCATTTATTCCTTATTCTCATCTCCATTTCAAATCAATATCATCCATAAGGAAAATTTAATCCATGATTAATCATGACCACCAATAATAAAACATACACATATGTACATATTCTTCATCAACTTACTACACAAATTTAATTTCATTTTTTTTTCATTTTACTTCTAACTTTCACCTTAATTCTTCTCATTTCAAAATCTCTTATCCACTAAAAGCACCAAAGCAAAAATATGAACCTCTCCACATTTCTCATTTATTAGTTCTAGTCTTCTAGGAAAAGTTCGGAGTCCAACAAAAATTGAATATTATAATTATGATCTCATCACAATTTTTTACATAGTAATTACTCCAGAAATTTTACCTTTTATATTAAAACATCAAATATAATTAATATAATGCATAAAGATAAGAATACCTTTATTAATTAAATAAATGTCATATATTAAACTTGCAACCAATTAGTTGGCTACAAGGACATGTTGAAAATTACATCATATTTAAATGTTGAAGTCCAAAATTTTAATTATTTTTTTTGGAAATAAGTCATTTTTTTTGTAAAATAAGCCCAACTTTAATTAACTATTTTGATGATTCTTTTCACTCTTTTATTTATAATTACTTCTACAAAAGGTAAAAATTAATTATGAAACCTATAATGAAGAAAATGTAAAAAACTTATAAAAACTTATAACCTAAGTAGTAATATATAGAAATTGATTGAAATTAATTATGAAACCTATAATGAAGAAAATGTAAAAAATTTATAAAAACTTATAACCTAAGTAGTAATATATAGAAATTGATTGAAAAATATATTTATTACTTGATGCAAACGTTCGCATAAATAAATAGCTATGTATATTTCCAAGTTAAAATCCCTTGATATGCGAGATTTAGAGAGGTTCAATAGTATCTAATGGAGAAGTTATTTTTGATAAACCCACATATAATGCGTTATGAATATATTACAAAATTATAAATGGATATGTATACATATAAAAAAACAAAAATGCAAAAAAATAATAAAAGAAACAACAAAAAAAGAGTAAGGCAATATAAAATAACGAACGTACAAAAACATGTCAAAATTAACAATAAATGTTAAGTTAAAAATCCTTAAAGACCATTATATATATAGTTATTTATTTATTGCATTACCATATTTTACTTATTTTTGACGAATTTGTTTCAGGGCTTTATGATATTCCCTCAGCTAGTTTTGAACAAGGTTTTGAATATCATTTCGTACGGGTTGGCATTAAGCGGTGTGCACGGTAAAGACTGGAGATCGGAATGAAATAGAGGTGCTTATATATTGGGTGTAAATATCAGTCGGTAGTGATGTGTTCCGTCTGGTATCAACCGGTATTAGAAATTTAAAAAAATATAGGGATTTATTAGCAAAATTTTCAAAAAAATTTTAAAAAATCCCCACCACTTTGAAAAATTAGTTATTTGGTTAAACTTTTCTTGTGATTTTTAAATTTTTATTTTTAAAATAAAAGAAATATTTATATTACTCATAATAATTATACATTAATTAAAACTTATAAATAAATTATTTTATTTAAATTTATTTTTCATCTTTTATATAATATTTATTAATAAAGTATAAATAAAATATTTTAATTTTAAAAATAAATAATTTTAAAAATATTATTTAAAAATTTATTTGAAATTCATATATTTTAAAAATATTTTTAAATTTAATTATGTTTATTATAATTTATTAAATCAATTTTATAAATTAAATTAAATTAATAAATTTATAATTTTAGTAATAATTAATTTCAATTAATTAAATATATAATATATTTAATTGATAGCAAATTAAATAATATATGTTTTTGCTTTACGTTTCAATTCTACTTGGTTAATTCCTTATCATGAACTCTTTTTGTAAATTGTAATAATTTGAGAATTAGGAATATTTATTGTTCTTTTTATTGAATGTTTTGATGTAATTATTATTTTTATATAATGAAAATTACAATTGTAATATTTTAAATACTTTGTATTATTTTTAATTTTATATTTATACGATGATGATTGTCTTTTTCATATAAATTGTGATATATGTGAAATATCTAAAAATTATTATTATTTTATATTAATTATAATTATTATAATTTTTAAATATAAAGTTAAAAATATATAGTATAACTGTGTAATATAACAATAAACTATTTTACAATTTTTTTAAAATTCAAAATTATTTAATAAATTTTAAAAAATTACTTAAAGTAATATCCAATATTAATCAGAACCCAATTTGATGCTACCTCGAACGCGTTAAGTTTTGAAGGAGTCGAAGAAATGACGTCGAAAAGGGGCAGTTGGCGGCGACCAAGTACAAACACAACAAAGTGCAATTACAACCTCTCGAATTAAGAATTAACCTGAAAGTCACATTTTGTTTAACGATTCTTCCTCCGGCGTGACTCACCCATTTCTCAGTATCTCCCGTTTTCTACTTCAAATAAATGTGGTCAACAGACTCGAGAGACGAGAGTAAAATGTGATCACTACGACCATTTTTTCCAAATTTAATTAGAAATTAGGCCTTGTTTATTTTTCCTTTCACTTTTTTTATTTTTATTTTTACATTAACAAAAAATTATTTAGTTGAGTATTGATAGCTTCCTATTTTATAAAATAAAAACCATAAAATATAATAAGTTAGTTATTCAGATTTATTAATAAGCATTATACACTTATTAATTTATTTCTAAGCATTATAATTTATTAGTATAATTATATTTAATATTAGTAACTAAATAAAAAATTTTAAACTAAAAACCGTGGTAAAGAATGCGAAAAAGCACGACGAAGAGCAAACAGAAACCATGTTGTTTACCCTGAACGAAGAAACAAGAAATAATAATTCAGAGACAAGAAAAGTCATAGTGACAGGGAGTCTCATGTTCACACTCCAGCACTCCGTAAACTCGGAAAGCGATAGTCACTGTTATATCATACAATTGCTGCATAATTTGACGGCGAGAGATTGAAGACAGTTTCTTTTTTTGGCTCTCCTACGCGCATTACGAACGCACCGTCTTGCTTCCTCAGTAACCCTGTCTCTCTTGCTATTATCTCTGCACGAATCGACTCCGAGAGAGATCTCAATCTCTGCAATTCTCATGTAATTTTCTTCTCTGCTGTGGATTCCATCCAATCTGGAGAAATTCCTGTACGTGCCAGCTGAATTTCCTTTGGCGGCCGGTCAGACCTGAAATTTTCTCTTTCCACCAAGTTATATTTGATTCTTTTACTAACTTCCTTTGTATTTACAGTCAGTATTTCTTGTTTTCTTAAGAGTTTTCTTGTTCTTTGCTTTTGTTTAATATTGTGCCATAACTTTTTGCATAGTAGGTTATCAAACTTTTATTCACCGAGTAATGCGTTAATTTAGCTGGACGAAGGAATTCCTTCGCACAAGTTATTGCTGTATTTGTTAACACTGAGACTGTCTTTGGCGTGTATAGAATCCACTGTGCTAAAAGATTAGAAGATAGCGGTTAGGAAGTCAAAGTGGTTAGGAATTTGGGCTCTCCTGATGTAAGGATTGGAGTGTCTATATTACGAAGTTGGTTTTAAACTGAATGCCTCAGCTATTGGCCGTTTTAATTTTCGTTGTCTTGAAATTTTCAATTTCTGTTATACAAAACTTATGAATATATGACCACTCTAAGAAATTTACTCCACTAAATGGATTTTTGTGAGAGGTTGGGTGGACGAAGAAGAATGATTCTGCTTTGTCGTATATTGACTAGTTAATTGTATAAGAAGACTAATTTATTACAAAATTCATTTTAATTTTGTCAGAATAAGTTGTTGATGGGAACAATTGTATCCATCTAGAGTTTCATGTCTTTTATTCAGTTACTTCATTTGGCAAGATGATTCATGAAAATATTCAAATGCAGGCTTCTGGATTATTCTATTCTATCATTTGAGAAATTATGCCAATACTTCCCTTGTTTGCTCAAGCCCTGATTATAGTTGATTTTTTTATAACACTGCAACTCTGATTATGTGTGTAATTACTTGGTAGTTGTGCCGGCTCACCTCCTGTGCAAGCGGTAGTCTCCACAATCTTGAGTACCATCTGGAAAATGAGAAAGCAAAAATATGTCAGAAAATGCATGAATTAGTTGGTGATCATGGAAACATTTAGCTTTAATGCAATCAGTGGTAGCCTAGAAGAGCACTTAAAACAGCAAATCAAATGTCTTCTAGAGAAAACTCCATGCAAAAGCTTGTTGGTGTTGGGATTCAGGCTCAGATCTCTGATTCTTTAATTATGTACTGCAAACATTGAAAATCCTTTCATTTGATTATGATAAATTGGCAGTTAACCTTTTGTGTAATATGCTGCTCATTTGTTCATTTTGTTTATGATTTTACTAGGCATAATACTGCAGCTCATGATACTTTGGGGAAGTTGAACGGTAATGAGAATATCAAATATTTTCAGGACAGAGCAGCGATGGTACTGAACTTTTGATTTCTGCATAAACATTTGCTTCTGTAATTTCTTTTAGGTTGATATCTCATCTAATGTGATTCAAGTTCATGTAATAGGAGTTTGATTCACAAGTGAAAGCACAAAAAGAGGAAATCCAATTTCTTCGAAAACAAATTGCTACTGCCTGTGTGAGGGTAATGCATTGATATCTGAGTCTTTACTTGTTTCTCCTTGCTGATTATCTTGGCTAATTTTGTCACCGTTTGACATGACTTTGACTACTGTTGAATCAGGAAGTGCAATCAGTGAATGAGAAATTCATTTTAGAGAGGAAATTTTCTGAGTTAAGAATGGTTTGTGAGTTGCTTTTGTAATGAATTTTGCTTTTTGAATGGGTTCCATGCATTATACAAAAATTGCATATGCCATCCTAGATTTGTGCAACTTTTTTTCCTTTGTTACAATAGGAAAACTGTTGTTCGAACAGGCAAAGGATGAGAAGCACCACGAAGCAATTACTTCTTCCTTAGAAGAATTGGCTTGTAGAAAAGTTGATCTTGAAGAAAACTTAAAATTGGCAAATGATTTGAAGGTATTACAGCGGTACTGTACTTCAAATGTTAACACTTTTCTTCCCTCTGCTATTTCAACATTGGTAAGTTATTTGAATCACGAAATAAGGCTAAGCAAAGAACCATTCACAATTGGTATCTTGAGATTTTCCCATGCCCTTTTTGCAAATAATTGTCAATGACATACTGACATTTAATGTGGTATGAGATGTTCATTCAGTCTATACAGTGTTACCTTCTTGAAATTTCACATAGCATTAGAATTTTAAAGTCACTGCTGCTTATTTTTTAGACTGGTGACATGAACCTGGGTTTGGACTGTAAAGGCAAATAAAAATATGCAGAAGTAAAGTTGAACAGGATGAGTTACAAGATACTGTTGTTAGACAAAAGGTTTTCATTCTTTAATATCTGCTTCCACCACTCAAAATCTGTAAGAAAACTTTATTTATTGTCCCTATTTTCTTCTCCAGTATACCATTTTGCGTTTATGACTGCACCCCTGTCGCTGCTGAAAGGTGGAGTTAGATACAGTGTCTATAAAAATTTGTAGACTGAGTTCAACGCGGCAAAAGTTTCATTAATGGCGAAAATTTTCACTAAAATTTAACTTCGATTTTTTTTTCTTGGGACCTTAGATGGCAGCTGCCCCTGCTAACCCACACATGGCTCTGCCAAGGTGTGAAAACCTGAATCTGGTAACTAAATTCCACAAAGCTTACATGTACCAAAAAACCTTAAAAATATTTGGAACACTTGGTTCAGACTTAAAGCATAGAATTGAAGCTACCTTATCTGATTTAGAGTATAAAAGAATTAGAACAAAGGGGGAACAATCTCTTACTTTCGGAGAAGTGTGACCGGTTGCATTTCAAGGATAATTCAGGGTAGGGGTGGAAAATAAGCAAAGAGAGGTGCTTTGATGGAAAATGCAATCGATTTGGTGAATATTGGCTACTCTCTATTTGGCTTTGAGGGAGTTTTATATTATCTTGTGGATATACCTCTGCAAATTATTGATTTCTTGTAAAATCATAACGTAAAATTAGAATCTTCTCAAGGCTGCACTGACAGCAATTATATTCTCGGCTGACTCTCTCTTATTATCTTTACTTTTTTCTAATTTCTTTACCCCAGTTAGATTTGCCTTCCCATCATTTGGCTCTGTCATTCTATCATCTTCCTTTTAGTTGACATTCTTAATAATGGAATGTGACAAGTTTTTCTTCTTCCACTGCAAATTGTCAAGATTCTGATTTTGCTAGAATATCTTCGAACCTTTTGTATTTGTTGTTCAAGTAGCTTGAAGATAGCGATGGTGTAAATTACTTACTATTTCAAAGTTCTTGGAACCTTTCTCCTAGTAGTTAAGGGAGTCCCAATTAAGATATCCAAAAAAGAATTGAATCGTACTCTTATTTAAGATTCTTTATCTTAAATAAATTTAAATCTTAAACAAACTAAGGCAATATATCTAACTTATTATTAGTTCCTATCTAGGAAGGAAAACTTGGCATCAAGTAAATTTTCTCCCTTGTTGCCCATGTTGTCACATAACTCTCACTATTCATTCCATAAAATTAAAGTTTGTGGTTGAGTGATTTGTGCTCTTCTATTTCGTTTATAAACCAAGATTTTTTGTATTAATTCATCTTGACTTCTCTGACGTTGTCATTGATGTAGAGTATAAAAAAAATGATCATACAAGCTTGGATTCAACTTCTGAAATTCAGACTCAAAAATTCAAGCGCTGAAATTGATCTTTCTTTTTCTTTTTGCTGCTTTTTTGGCTTTTAAAAGGGTGTAATACTTATGTAGTTGTTCCAGTATGTACTTTTTTGGCTTTTTTGGCCATTTAAGGTAAAATTTGCCTCGACGGTTCCATAATGAAACTGGTATCTCTACTGCATAATATCATGAATATAAAAATTTGTTGCTTCTTGTTGTCAAAAGTAGTACTCACAACTTCTCCTTTATTTGTATGCTTTGTTAATTTTGCATCTTTATTCAAATCTTCACCTTCAATCCCTCACTACATCAGGATTGACATCAACCTGGCTAGTTGTTTCCTCAACACCAAGAATATCATCAAGTTTTGAGCTGGAAAGATCTGAAACCTTTGATAGTTGCAGCTAACTGTTCGGTTTTTTTAGCATGCTGTCCTATTTTTTCACCCTGTTGTTCTTGTGTTTTTAATTATTTTTCAGGTGTTTTGTCTTGTTGTTTAAGTGTTTCATCTTGTTGTTCAGTTGTTTCAGCTTTGGGGTTTGCCTAAGAATCCATTCCCTTCCTTCTTTCTTCATCTTTAACACTCTGATACCAAATTGATGTAGGACGAATAAAAGAGGTATCAAACTAGTGGCTAAAACTAATAGAAATTAAAGATCTAGGCTGTTTGGCGTTTTTAGGATACTGGAGATTTGGCTTCAGGTTGAAATTTCAGTAACAATTGTTGAAACTTCAGGATTGGAGCTGGAAACTTAGGCTGGAAAATTGTTAGATTTGTAGTGAAGGAAACAATAAATGAGTTCTAGGAATCTAGGGTAGGAAAATGGGAATTAGTTCTATCAATCACTCTTAAAAGAAGGGATCACACATAGTTGAAAGCTTAATGTTTGTAGAGAAAATTTAGGCTGTTTATTGAAAGACAGAGTACACATATGTATAGAAAAGTCCTTAGATTCCTTATTTTAGTAATAAAGGAATTCTTAACTAAGATATCCAAAATAAAGTTGAATGCTACTCTAATTAGGATTTTTTATCTTAAATATGCACAAGCAGTGAACAACTAAGGACAATATATCTATCTTATTATTAATGCCTATTTTGAAAGGAAAACTTGGCATAAAGTAAAATTTCAACTCTTGTTGTCCTTGTTGTCTCATCAACTTCCACTCTTCATTCCACCAAATTAAAGCTTGCGATTGAGTGATTTGCCTCTTTTATTTCATTTGTAAACTCTAAACTCTTTTGCGACCAATACAAGTTAGGTAAATTTATGTTATTTTATGACTTACTTAGGGCCTTTCAAATTGTGTTTTGGCGCAAATATTTTTATCTATTGGAAACTCATGATAATTTATTGACAAATTTGCAAGGAGACCTTTATATGATATTATTTTCCAATCTAACAATCTCTTTTCATTTTAACATATACATCCTTTTGCCCATCACTATTAGCTACAAACACTATGTTTTACTTTATGCTTACTAGTGGACACATGGCAAGCCTTTTGTAAGTTATTTATATGTGGATTGATTTATATGTGGGTGTGTAATAATTGCATTATCAACACAAGCTAGATTAGCTACTTCCTTTCATGGAATAGTTACCTATGACATTTTAAGTGTTGCGTATTTCAGTCACGAATGTCTTGATTACTAGTAAACTTAAGATTTGATATTTAATTATTCTATCAAGTGGTGTATATGATTACTCCCAACATATTTTCTGTTACTTCTGTCTTTTTTTTTAATTGTCCTTATATTGGCAAAACTGATTCTATAGGTTGTACACGGGGAGACATGTATTTTCATGTCATCCATGCTTGGTTTATTGTCTGAATATGGAGTTCTGCCTCGCGTCATAAGCACCTCTTCTATTTTGAGCAATGTAAAGGTACTGATGGATTACCACACAATCAATAGCCATCTCCATTTATAAATTTGTCAAATGCTTCTTTGAGGAATTGGATCATGTTACTTGATTTTCACATTTATTGTATAGCTTTCTTTTCTATTTTTCTTCTATAATTTGTGTCCAATAGTTGGAAACAAATTGTAGAAGCTAAAGAGAAGAAAAAAATTGATCCATTGCATTAAGTGTTCTGTTGCATGATTATCTCACATATTCTAGCAATGCATGAGTAACACTCCTTATTTATTGTCTGAGGCTTGATGTGCTTTGATTTAGTTATTCTTATCTTCCAAATTCCCATCTTTGTTTCCATTTATTTCCTTTGGAACTAATTATGCTTTACGGAACCATTTACTTGTGGAAAAAGGAAGTGAGCAACTTCTACATGGAATGGAGCAATGTTCAAATATCTAATGGTGCTATCGTATGAATGTTTGAGTCCTAACTGTTCTCTTAGATATCAGCTTCAAAATATATATGTTTGCTTACAATTTTTTGGTGGGATAAAAGTTTCAATAGTCAACCTTGAGAAAACAAAGGTTGTAAACTACTCCAGTCCCAATTTTTGTATCGAGGCCTTAATGTTCCCTTCTTTTTCACGCTTCTTTGTGATTTGTCAAAACCAAAAAGTGTTGAATACAATATTTGGATTTGTTTTTATGTTCTTTCCATTTATTTCTATGCATGTTGGATTCTCTAGGATTGTGTTTTGTTTCCTTGATAATTAATGTGATATAACTTTGCTTTGGATTTTGCAGCAACTACATGATGAATTGCAATGGAAGGTTAGAATTTCACATGTAAGCTTTCATAATATTTATAGTTATTGATATTTGTTAATTGTAGGTATAAGATATTTACTAAACATTCATTATCATATTGAAGATACAATTAATTAGGGGATTATTATTGTAAATCTTGGAATATTCTAACATCTTATTAGGTTGGTCAGATCAAGAGCTGTGAACTTTTTCCTAGTAAAATTTCGTCATGTTGGTACAATTTTGTGTCCTCCCAAGAAATTCTAATTGTTTAAAGAAATACTTTAACAATTGAAGTCATAGGAGATTATTTTATTGGGAGATTGTCTTCTTTTGAACTAATTATCTCTTTTAACAAATTTTTTTTTTGTCTAATAGAATGCATAAATAATTGCAGACATCACTCATCTCATGTGCTTACTAGGATTTGAACTTTTAGGAACATATTTGATACGAATCTACCTAGGAATAAACCCTAGAGAATCCACTAATAAGTTTGAATCAAACCTAAGAAAGATAAAATAGATGTAGAAGAGAATTGGCCCATTGATTACAAGGAATCAAGAACCAAAATCATTAAGTAATTGAA
Organism: Erythroxylum suave; assembly: GCA_027563595.1. Classification (NCBI taxonomy): domain Eukaryota; kingdom Viridiplantae; phylum Streptophyta; class Magnoliopsida; order Malpighiales; family Erythroxylaceae; genus Erythroxylum; species Erythroxylum suave. The sequence continues at coordinate 16,880,793 of JAOSBN010000006.1, forward strand.
AGCCACAAATAAAGAATTCTTTGATAAGTTTGAAGTTCAAAGAAGAACAATGAAAAGAAGCACTCCCGACTCTCAGATAACAAAGATATCGAAAATTGCTTCAACTGTAAAGAAACATGCCTTAAATACGAAACCAAAAAAAAAAAAAAGAGGGGGTTTCAAGTGGGTATGGCCTGAGACATGGTTGTGGGTTAGGTCGGATTGGTTACAAATATTTTAATGCCAGTTGACACGGTCTAGGACACTCGTATTTGAGACCATAAATTCTTCTATAACTTTGTGAAATTAGATGTAGTCTAGTGTGGAAAAGAATACTTATATATTCCTTTTTGAATAGATAGTATATAGTATTGTATAGGAAATTACAAGAGATAAAATAGGAATCTTGATTAGATAAACTATCTAACGAAGTCCCTTAAATCAAGGGATTTCAAACTTATTCTTCTAATCTATTTACAGCTAATTTATATCTCAACGCTCTCCCTCAAGCTAAGGAATAGATGTCTTCCATTCCCTTCTTGAATACAAGATCATAGAAACTCGAATTTTTCAGTCCCTTTGTTAGAATATCAACTACTTGAGGTTTTGATGGAACATAAGACATACAAACTAACCCTTGTTCCAATTTTTCTTTAATGAAATGTCTATCAATTTCAATATGTATAGGATTATGAGCAATATTGATGGCTGACTTATTGTCACAAAATAGTTTCATAAGGCAGTCCCATTTGACTTTCAAATCGTCTAGAATAATCTTCAGCTATATTAGTTCATACCATCTTTGAGCAATAGCCCTAAATTTTGATTCTGCAGATGACCTTGCCACCACATTCTGCTTCTTGCTCCTCCATGTTACTAAATTACCTCCAAGAAAAGTGCAATACCCTCTAGTAGATCTTCTATCCACTAGGGAACCTACATAAGGGAACCTACATAGTCAGCGTTGGTGTAGGCTTTTAGAGCAAGAGTACTATTTTTCTTGAACAAATTTCATTTTCTTGGATTGCCTTTCAAGTAATGTAGCACTCTGTAAGCAGCCTGAAGATGAGGTTCTCTTGGATCATGCATGAATTGACTGGTTACGCTCATCGACTATGCTATGTCTGGCCGAGTGTGAGCAAGATATATGAGTCTACCAACCAATCTTTGATACATCCCTTTATCAACAGTTGGTTGTTCTTTAGCTTCTTCCAACTTATGGTTTGGATGCATAGGTGTAGATACTGGTTTACACCCTATCTTCCCTGTTTTTGCCTATAAATCAGTCACGTACTTTTGTTGAGATATAAAAATCCCTTGTGTGGAATATGCCACCTCAATATTGAGAAAGTACTTTAGTTTTCCCAGTTCCTTTATCTTAAATTCTTTTACTAGTCTTCACTTCAATTCATGCTTCTCTTTGTCATCATTTCCAGTCACTATAATGTCATCTACATAGACTAAAAGAGCAGTAACTCCCCCTATAGTCGAATTTTTAATGAAAAGAGTTTGGTCACCTTGGTTTTGTCTATACCCAGACTCCCCCATGACTTCTGAAAATCTCCCAAACTATGCTCTAGGAGATTTTTTTAACCCATAAAGGGCCTCTTTAGATTGCATACTTTGTTGTCGATGCCCCCCTCAAATCTTGGTGGGATGTTCATACAGATTTTTTCATCTAAGTCTCCATGGAGAAATGCATTTTAACATCATATCATAAGAGTTGCCAATTAAAGAGGGTAGCTAATGATAACAGAATTCTCACGGTATACATTTTTGCAACTAGAGCAAAAGTCTCCTGATAGTCAATCTCATAAGTTGAAGTGTACCTTTTGGCCACTAATCTAGCTTTATATCTCTTAAGAGGTCTATTAGCCTTGTATGTCGGTGTGAAAATCCGCTTACAACATCCCTCCATTCCCTTTTTGACAATGCCTCATAAACTGTGTTAGGGACAGTAATGGTGTTTAAACTCACAATAAATTTTTGATAGGCTGGTAAGAGGCGCTTAAGAGAGAAATAGCGAGATAGAGGATAGAGTGGTCGCTTAGTGCATTCTCTTACGCCTTTCCTAACAACAATGGGTTCAAAATATTATTTAAAGGTGAGTCAGAGCTTACTATGATTTCATTTTCAGAGTTTGAGTTGGATTCTTGGACCTGTGTTAGTTATGGAACGATAACCTTTCTCCTTGAATACATCTAAATAACACTGGTTGGGATACGGGATGATACAGGTTAAGTAGTATTATCGGGAAACTCAAATGTAATTGGTTCAGAAGGCCCGATTGTTTCAACAATACGAGTTTGAGGAGAAGAAAGGTCAAGTGTTTTAAGTAGTTCGAAGGACTCACAATTGCTATCTTCTGTCAGTAAAATCTCCCCTTGAAGAGAGGACTTGCAGAAAAAGGTGTATTTTCTGTGAAAGTGACATCTATAGAGATATAAAATTTTCTAAATGACAGGTTGTAGCACTTGTATCCCTTTTGAGTAGGTGAGTAATTGAGGAAAACACATCTGATGGCTTGAGGGTTTAGTTTGTCTCTTTGTTGGCTATGAACATGAACAAAGGCCGTGTACCTAAATACCCTGTGGGTTGTTTGGTTTAAGGAATAGAATAGATAAGGAATAGAATAGTTATTCTTACAGCCTGTTTGGTTCACGGAATGGAATAGATAAGGAATAGAATAGTTATTCTTTGGAATAGAAAAGACGAGGAAT
>JAOSBN010000006.1:16890048-16926233 GCA_027563595.1 Erythroxylum suave
CTCTCGAAATTGCCAGCACCATAGATTGTAATAAGCAAACTATCAGTAAAAATACAGTATACGAACTCTCTATTCCTGAGAGTTCTAACATTTTCTTCCTTGACTAGTTTTCTTCCTTTAATTCATCATCCTCAACTAATGCAAACCCACCTAGGAATAAACCATAAAGAACCTACGAAGAAGTTTGAATCAAATCCAAGAACCATATTCACTGAATGGTACAAAGAAAGATTTCTTTCATTAGTTTGAAATTTAATGAAGAACAAAAAAAAAGAAGCACTCATAACTCTCAAATAACAAAGATGTTTAAAGTTTTTCCAACTGAAAAGAAACATAACTTAAATATCAAAAAAAAGATCAGGGTTTGAGTAGGCACGGCCAGGGACATGACCAAGTGCTAGGTCATGTAACCAAACAAACATTTTAATGCTAGTAGGCACAATCTTGAACATACTTGTGGCTGATATTGTAGATCCTTCTGTAACTTTGTGAAGTTGGATATGGTCTAAGGCATGCTTGTGTTGGAGATAATGAATTTTTCTATAACTTTGTGAAAATAGACATGGTATGGGTCATGCCTATGCTGGAGATTGTGTTTCACAACTAATTTTTTTTCATAAAGTTATACAGGCTTGTACATGGTTGTGTTGGGGGTCATGTTCACATCTAAGTGTTCTTTAACCTTAAATTAAGCTAACCAATGCTTGTCCTTCAATTTGGCTTGATCCCAAAGCGTATCCACTTCTTTCAAAATGTAGTTATGTGCATTTGAAGTCTTTTCTTTCTTACTCGCATAATTGGCCCGCTTGGCAAACTCAAAAGTATCAAACGCAACTTGATTTCTATTAGTGCTTTTGTCAAACTGTTACATATAATATTGCATTGTTCCTCTTGGTGTAGTTTTAGATGCTGCTCCTTCACTCCTACACTTGTTTGAATCTAAGGAATTTTTTATTAATACAAGTCACCGCCATACTTGCTCATACTATTTTTCCCTGCCCACATCAGTATTTCTTGCAACGTTGTTGCTTCCCACCTTCACCTGTATATTGTCCATAAATGATTTTCAAACATTATTTTCGTGTGATCTTAACCGCGCTAAGGTCCTTATACATTGTGAATTTGACAAGTGTCAAGGTTAATTGTAAACTTTATTTGAGTAAAATTGAAATGATGATGCACATGGACTTATTCTCATCACAATATAAAATCAGAGAGTTAACTTTTATGATAGGAGTCTCCTTTGAGAGTGATCTCAAGATAGGGCCATAACCATTCTGGTACAATAATGGGTCAAGTTTCACATCAATTCATTGTAGTACTTGCATGTAGTCGAAGCAATTACTATATCATTGTTGTCTTTTTTCTTGAACTCTAAATCACACATCAACTTGGATTTATAATCATCATCGCTGTTTAAGTTTATGATGTACTGTTTCTCTTACTACAGAGTCAGCACATGAATTTTCCTACTAATCCTATTAGAGACGAACAACATCTTGATTCAAAACACAATTTACCAAGATATATGCCCGATAGTCATCTTGGACATAAATCAAGTTTAATACCTCACACTGAGATGCCAGAGCAATTATACAACAGCAGCATGCAAGAGTTCTCTTTCAATCCTGATGGGTGGTTGGTCCTACATCTTTATTTCTGCTGAATGATTTAAATAGTTTTCTTTTGTTGGGTACTAATGTAATTGTTGGATTATTATGAATAGTTACTTCTTATAGATATTTTTCAGCTAGGTCCGAGTAAGTTACTCAGTTTACTGGTGCAATTGCAATATAACGTGAACTCGCATATTTTCCCAATTTTGTGATTTATGTGGGGCCTATTCAAGTTTGAGACATTTTTATTTTGTAACTGGATTCCAGGGTATGAAACAGAAACTGTAGGAGATACATTCTCAATCATTTTGTAATTTAATTATTTTTATAAGGAGCTAATTTGAACAATTTTTGTTCTCCTCCATCTTCATGAACCACTTCTTGGAATCTGTCTATATTTCCTCATCCCTGTTTTCATTACCTTGTTTATCCCAAAGAACTGAATGCTTATGGATTTGTATGATTATTGGCTACCACCTTGAATTGCTTCAGCTCCTTGCTTAAATTTTGGTCCTTAATCGTGGAAATGTGAGTATAGATTAGATCTTCGTGATCTACCTGTCAGAATTTCTCTTGCAAGCTGTGATTTCAAATCATATCACCTGGAATTTGACTAAAATTGTTTGCGTCCTTGGGTTTGCTTAAAATTTTTCTCAATGTTCTCTGTAAGCTTGACAAAATTCATACCAACTTACATAATTGTGTATTGTGGTTGATATGATTAATCCAATGTGTTCTTTTCATGCCTTAATTCACGGCTGGTTATTGATTTTGGTCTTATCTAATTCCTGTGATGCCTTTTTGTTATTGTGCCATGATGTATACTGTCTTATTCTTAAATTTGTTGTATTGCAGGAAGGTTCCTGATCTGACCTCCAATAGATTTATAGATAAAGGTGTCTCAAATGCAAAAACAGGAGAAGTAAACATGGACGTGCTTCATCAATCCAATGTGAATGATGAGATTGCTTCTATTTCTGAAGGTATCTTAAAACTGAATATGATCATGATCAATTGGGTTATGAGCCCAGTGATGGTAGCAAACTTAATTCGTATTCTCAATTCCAGAGGGTCCTGGTATAGAGGGCTTTCAGATTATTGGTGATGCTACTCCTGGAGAGAAACTGCTTGGATGTGGATATCCTGTACGTGGAACTTCTCTCTGCATCTTTCAGTGGGTTCGCCATCTTGAAGATGGAACTACACAGTATATTGAAGGTAAGTACTTAAGGAAATTTTTACTTGTAGTAATCTCTAGTTTAATAATGTATACATATTCATAATGTAATTGAAAATGCTTGACTTAGGGGCTACAAACCCGGAATATACTGTCACTGCTGATGATGTTGATAAGCTGATTGCTGTTGAGTGTATACCAATGGATGAGCAAGGTCGACAGGTTATTATTTGAATAATAATTCTTTTACAACCTAGTAAGGATTCTCTAGTGTTATTATGTGATAAAAGCTAATTCAGCAATGAAAATGAACTAATGCATACAGTATTTTATAAACAAAAGCAGAACCAATATTTTGACATTCTTCGTGTAGATGTGTAACTTGTTTTACATAAAACTGTTCATATATGTGTACCTGGGTGTGCGTACTACATTTTAGTGGTCTTTGTAGTAGGTAAGCCCTGATATATGTCACACCAAGGCCCCAATTTAGAATTTAGGTTCTTTGTTTTTGGTATCTATAACTTCTGTTGCATTAAGGAATCTCCGCTAAGGAAACCAGAGATAAGTTTCTCATTTGGTGATTGTCTTACATTTGTCTCTCTGTGCATTCTTATTAGGGAGATCTGGTGAGGCTTTTTGCAAATGATCAGAATAAAATAAGATGTGGTAAGTGTTAGAAACAGATCAATATCTGTGGGGTATTAGGTTCTTGGCAATCTTGTTTATAACATTAAACCGGTCTTGATGACAATTATTTTTAGTTTTTATCACGCAGTTTTTCTAAAGTAAATTCAATTTGTGGCTTTAAGAAACTTTTATGATTGGAGGTCGGCGTGCTTTTGCTTGACACGCGCTACTTTAAAACTTAAATACTCATTTTTGGGATTGGTTATACTTTTATATTGTTAAACATCAAGGTTTTTTTCTGCCTTAAACTAAAAAGTATAACAAGCTCCTGTTTTCATTTCTATTTCTTTATTTTTTGGTCAGAAAATTATTCTTATGCTTCTTGGCTTTATTGCCAAGCCAGCAAGTAGAGTTAATGTAACAGTTTGCTTTCTGCCCCCTCCTCTTGAATGACTGAAACATTGAGATTTTTGCCTTAAGGCATTCCTCTGCATTTTGGAAACATTTTAATCTATGTTGCAGAACAGTAAGAGCACTCAACATCTGTTTGAATTAATCTATTGGACACTGTTTCTGTGGAGCTTGGATCAAACAAGATTCTAAGTTGATTCACTTCTTTAGTCTTTTATTTATTTTATTTTATTCCCTACCTTTGACAAGTGACATAGAGCAAATTCAAAAAGGTGCTAAGTTGATTTTAAGCCTTCGTTTCTTTACTCTTTTGGTTATTTTTTTTATTTTTCATTTGACAAACACCATAAAGACTTATTATGTGAATTTTTTGTTGACCTTTTACCTCATGATGGCATAATTTTCAACTTTAATTATCTTGTCATGCAGATCCAAATATGCAAAGAGAGATTGAGACATACATTGCTAAAGAAGAAGCAACATTTAATATTCTTTTGCTGGTAACTTTATTTCTACTTAATATGTATGGGGACAATCTGTCATTACTGATATTGGAAGCTACATTTAATATTATTTTGCATGCAAGTTTATTTCTATTTGACAGTGTTGAGTGTTATCTAGATAATGATAATAGTATTTTAGTCATTAGCATATTCCGTTGGCATCATTTCTTCTATGCTAGCAACAGCTGTCAGCGTTCTCCTCTTCAGCATATTCTAATGTTCCTTTGACCCTACATCTTTTGCCATCTTTAGGCTGCCTAGTGCCGCCACCTTTAGTGACAGCTTCTATCGCTTTATCTTCTTAATTAGGATTTAGTAAGAGCCAAAAGGAAAAGACTGCAACTATTTCATAGTTCTAGAATGATCTTCCCTCCTTTGCACCCTTCTCTGCACAAGTGTTGTCTTCTGCATCCCGCAAACTTATTACTGCAGTACTTATATGGTTTCATAATTAGTGATTGAGAATCACCTCACTGTCCTCTCTAATGTCTCACTTGCTAAGCAATCCCATTGAACTTGCATTGATGTGTGAAAATAAGAGAATAGTTAAATGAGGGCTTGATAATAACTCAAGACCCTTGTAGCCTTTATATAGAACCAATTACATAAGGAAAAGATCTTGCGAATAAAGAGAAAATCACACAATAATGAGATCATACTTTTCCTAATATAGATATTTCCTAAAGTCTAATATAGATCTTTCCTAACACTTCCCTTCAAGCTGGAGCATACATATCATAAGCTCCAAGCTTGTTATATATAGGTTTCAACTGAGACCCCATCCCCACAGTGCCTTAGTGAATAAGTCAACAAGTTGATCTTCTGACTTGACATGTGGTGTCTCAATCAATCCTTCTTGAAGCTTTTTACGAACAAAGTGACAATCCACCTCATTATGTTCGATTCTCTCATGAAAGACTGGATTCGAGGCAATATGAATGGTTGCTTTATCATCACACATTAACTTCATTGGGGCGAAGTGCTCGAAACCAAGTTCTCCAAGAAGATGCTTCAACCAAATCAACTTACATTTAGTATACGACATGACGCTGTACCTAGACTCAACAGTAGAATGTGCAACAACTAACTGCTTTTTACTTTTCCATGACACCATCTTTCCACCCAAAAATACATAGTAGCCTGAAGTAGACCTTCTGTCATAAGAGCCTACCCAATCTGCATCTGTATACTGTTGAATCCAAATGTGTCCATGATTTTTGTAAAGAAGACCTTGCCTCGGAGAACCTTTCAAATATTTCAAAATTTTAGTAACTGCATCCCAACGACTAGTTCGCGGAGATTCCGTAGTGGCTCACTACACTTGTAGCAAACGAGATATCTAGACGAGTAGCAATCAAATAATTCAGTTTACCGACAAGTCTTTGATACCTACTTGGATCATCCAACTGCTCTCATTTATCAGCATTAAGTTTCACATTTTCCATGGGGCTATCAACTGGTTTTGTTCCCAACAAACTTGTTTCCTATAGAAGATCAAGGATGTACTTTCTTTGAGATAGATAAATCCCCATCTTTGACCTTGCTATCTTGATACCCAAAAAATATTTTAGTAAACCAAGATCCTTTGTTTGAAATTTGGTCTATAGGAATGACTTTAAAGACTGGATTCCTACTTTATCATCTCTAGTAATAACAATGTCATAAACATAAATGATCAAAAGAATTTTACCAACCTTAGAGTGACAATAAAACATAGAGTGATCCACTCCATATCAATGTAGACAAAACTTCATAACCACTATACTAAAGTGCCCAAACCAAGCTCTTATTGATTGTTTTAGACTATACAAAGATTTGTTAAGGTGACACACTAAAGAAGTTTCCCCCTGAGTAACAAACCCTGGTGATTGCTCCATAAAAATAATCTCCTGAAGTTCACCATGAAGGAAAACATTTTTTACATCAAGTTGATGAAAAGGCCAATTATGGGTGGTTGCCAGTGTAATGAAAACAGGAACAAATGTCAATTTGGCTACAGGAGAAAAGGTTTCAGTATAATCCATACCATACACCTGTATATAACCCTTAGCTACCAAGCGAGCTTTCAAACGATTAATCGTGCCTTCAAAATTGACCTTAACATTGAACACCCAACGACAACCCATAATTGTCTGGCAATGTGGAAGAGTAACTAAGCTCCCTGTATTACTAGCTTGCAAAGCCAACATCTCTTTTTCCATGACACATTTCCATCCAGGATGATCCAAAGCTTCTGAAGTAGACTCAGGTACAGGTATAAAAGACAAAGTGGATACAAAAGTAGCATATCACAGTGATAATGAGTTATAAGAATCAAAGTTTGAAATAGGGTGAGATGTATAAGTCCTTCTTCCTTTATGGAGAGCAATGGGCCAATCAAGGTCATCATATGATGGAGTTGAAGAGGGAGAAGACAAATGGTGACGAGCATGAATCTTAGTCATACTTCATGATGAGTGCGTCGAGTATAAACCTACAAACTTGCAAATCAAGGCGAGATAGACGTTCCAAATGAGTAGGATTAGTGTCAGGAGCAACATAACTGGGAGTTTGTTTGGGAAGGAACAAAAGGAATTGGTAGACACTCATCAATGTCAGTAGAGACAAACTGCGCATCAGAAAATTATGGTGTCTCTTTCAAAGAATGTGATAGGACCCGGAAATATAGTAAGGAATATGTATCTGCTATTGATTTTCTTAGAAAGAATACAGCTGGTATTCGAGGTACAACACCTCCAGCCTTAGGCTCATACACTGTTCTATTCAGCTGATTCACTATTCTGTCTATTTCTTATTTATATTCGAATCTGTAGCTACTAACAGATTCGGTTAGCATGCTGACAACCTGATGATTGGTTGTCAGCCTTACCAACTAACTAATTATATAGTAATAGCCTATACTACCCTTAGGCCCTTTTACTCCCTTGCCTTCTTATTTCTCCTAACATAAACCTGAGTCACCTTTGGTCTATCAGAATGTAACATCGGAAGATACAAAAAACTGAATAAACTAGGGGCTGAAACATTCATACCCTTTTGCAAACGAGAGTTCGCGAGAAAATTGCACTTTATAGCTTTTGGATCTAATTTATCTGTGTTAAGCTGAAGTTGATGAGCAAAACAAACACAATTGAATACCCGAGGATTAATGGAAGAAGGGTCTTGATAGGGAAAGAGAATTGAGAATGGAGTTTTACCCATTAATACAAAAGATGACATTCGATTGATAAGAAAAAATGCAATGAGTACAACATCTACCAGAAACTTTTGGGTACATTCATGTGGATTAAATAGTATGTTGGATTTTTTGCTCAGCTACCCCATTTTGTTCAGGAGTGCGTGGGCAATAACATTGATGCTGAATACCTTGTTGTTTCAAGTAGCTGGAGAATGAGCTAGAGAAATATTCTTCAGCATTATCACTACGTAGAATATTGATTCGAGAATTAAACAGATTTTGAATTTCAGTACCAAAAGAACAAAATATAGAGAATAGTTCTAAACAACCACTCATTAGATATAACCAAGTTATTCGAGAGAAATCATCGATAAAAATGAGCAAAATTGAAATCCTAACCTAGACTTGACATTACTCGGACCCCAAATAGCTATGTGGATTAACATAAAACGTCTTTCAACTCTTTTATCGACTCAAGTGAAAAACTAAGTACGATGATGTTTGCCAAACTGACACGACTTACAATTTAGACTAGAAATAGAATCTAACCCTGACACTACTTTCTTGAGATTTTCCAGTGATGGACAACCCAGTCGATTATGGATATCAATGGGAGGGATTGACACTGGGCATGTGATGTATGATTTCAACTCGCTAAAATAGTACATTTCATTTGATTTACGCCCTTCTAAAATTGTCATCCTGGTCTTCAAATACTATATAATGACATTATCATGGTAGAAGCATACAGAACAATTTAGTTGTTTAATCAATTTGCTCATAGGCATAAGATTGAAAGGCAAATTCGGTACAAATAATGGAGTCGTAAGCCTCTGCCACGTCCTCCTCTACCACCAAGACTACTACATCCTCCTCGAATTTCCCTATGACTTCCTTCAACTTGTGAACCAAATTGTGCTGCAAGTGCTGACCTATTAGAGTTATTCTTTGGTGGATTTGCCTTGGTCATAGAGCGAGAGAGTTTGGAATATACTTCAACTAAAGATGGCAAGTCTACTCCTAAGATTTGTGCCCACATAGGCTCAAATTCGGGTTTCAATCTAGCCAAAAATGTCATATTCATCAGGTGCTCTCTTTGAATCTGCATCTCCATAATATCAGATGTGATCGGTAATAGAGAATTCAACTCCTCAAATGCACGTTTCACTTTCCCAAGGTATTCAATCAAACTTCCCTCCTGTTTGGACTGAAATAAGGCAACAGAAATATCATACATGCGAAGCATATTACTGGAGTAAAGAAGCTTAGCATTGTTCCAAGCTTGCTTACAAGTGCTAACATGGGAGAATAGGACTGAGATTTCAGTTTCCATAGGATCGAGAAGAATATGTAGTAATTGTGCCTCATTAGCTTGCCAATTTTCTAGTATTTTTTTGATTAGTTGGGGGATTAGATGTAAGATGTGAGAACTTACATTCTTAGAGTAGAAAGAATAGTTATTACCATTGAAAAATGTGGTCAAAGATATGTATATCTCATAATATTATGATCTGATCATAATCAGATCATTTAGATTAGATAGCAATATCTTGTAGATATATAGTATCCTAGGATTATATTTCCATATCTGTACAGATTTTTCTATCTTATTCTGTAAACCTATTCATGTATATATACACTACAGTCTCTAATAAAAGAGATATATAGCGATTCACATGGTATCAGAGCCACGTGATAGTGAAATCGAGGAGACAACCCCAGAAAGTCAAGAAATGACTTCCAATATTGAGGGATCCTCCACGGCAATCCCGACTGGAGGTCAGTCATCAATGGTCACCGGTGAGGGAGTTTCAGTTAACATTGTGTTCGATAAACTCAATGGAACAAACTATTGAGAGTGGGTTCAAGCTATGAAACTCACCATTGGAGGAAGAGGAAAACTGAGCTTCATCATCGGAAATGGGAATGTTCCAGATTCAACAAACATACAAGCGATACGACAATGGGAGATAGATAATTCCACGGTTTCATCAACTTATCAATGCCATGATACCACCTATCAAAAGGACCTTTATGTTTTTGCCAACAGCCCTAGAAATCTGGGATGGAGTGCGACATTCCTACTCTGACGAAGAGGATGCAACACGGATTTATGAGATAAAAACAAGGTTGTGGCAAATGAAGCAAGGTGATAGAGAAGTTACAGAATATTGGGTGGAAATGATAGCATTGTGGTAGGAACTTGACCTGCTGTCTGATGAAGAGTGGAGGTGCAAGGAAGATGCAGTGATGTACAACCAGAAGATTGAAAAGGAGAGAGTCTTTGAATTTTCAGCTTGTCTCAATAAAAACTTGGATGATGTTCGTGGAAGAATCCTAAGTAGAATTCCTTTGCCTACAGCTAAGGAAGTATTTTCTGAAGTTAGGAGGGAAGCAGCAAGGAGGAAAATCATGCTAAAAGAGGAACCAAAAGAGGAACTAAATGGAACTCTAATATCTTCAAATGAAGCTTTTGCCCTATTATAGCGTGGTGAATCCAGTAGGAAAAATCATAAGAAGTGGTGTGAGCATTGTAAACAAAGTGGCCACACGAAAGATACATGTTGGGACGTTCATGGAAAGAAGTGTTGTGAACACTGTAAACAAAGTGGCCACACCAAAGATACATGTTGGGACATTCATGGAAAGCCTCTAGATTGGAAACCAAAAACATGAAAAAACCGAGGCTACCAAGTATCTAGTGAGGGAGGAAAAGAAAAATCTGAAGGTAGTCAAAAACAACAAGGAGGTGAGCTGAATGTTTCACTAGGAAAACTATTGGAATTGCTGCAGAACCTTCAAAGTGGCAGTAACCAACAGAAGGCAAGCATAGTTGCCAATGCTACTGTGAGAGGTAATGTCCTAAAAACTTTTTTATCCTCATGCAGTAGGAAGAAGTGGATAGTTGATTCCGGAGCTTCGGATCATATGATAGATGATTTTAATATGTTTCATTCATGTGTTCCGTGTGCTGGACATGAAAAAGTTAAGGTAGCAAATGGTGATTCCTCCTTAGTTGTACGAAAAGGAGATATCAAAGTAACAGATTCTATGAAACTAAATTTTGTTCTACATGTCCCTAACTTAGAATGCAATCTTCTATGAGTCCGTAAATTGACAAAACAAGCTAATTGTAGTGCTCATTTTTTCCCTACTCATTGAGTTATACAGGACCTGTCATTGGGGAAGATGATTGGCAGTGCTAAAGAGGTAGATGGGGTGTACTGCTTTGAAGATGAAGATAGAAAATCTACTCCTTATAGCTTAGGTAATAGTGTGATTGTTTCTAAGGCTGATGAACTATTGTTATGGCATAAGAGGTTAGGGCACCCAAACTTTCAATATATGTCACGATTATTTCCAAATATCTCAATAAATAAAGATCTTTGTGTTCAGTGTGATGCTTGTGAGTTTGCTAAACATCAAAGAAGTTCTTTTACAAGATCCAAATACAAACCCACAAAACCATTCTCACTTATCCATAGTGATCTTTGGGGTCCATCTCGTGTTCCTAATATAACCAATTCCAAATTGGTCAATACATTCATTGATGACCATACTCGTTTGTGTTGGGTGTTTCTTTTGAAAGATAAAGTTGAAACCTCTATTGTATTCATCAATTTTTATCAAATGATAAAGAATCAATTCCAAACTAGTATTCGAATCCTTCATACTGACAATTGTACTGAATACTTTAATCATCATCTTCGGACATTCTTTCAAAAACATGAAATTGTTCACAAAAGTACTTGTGTGAATAGTCCTCAACAAAATGAGATTGCGGAAAGAAAGAATAGACATCTTCTTGAGGTAGCTAGGGCCTTGATGTTCACTAGTAATGTTCCAAAATATTTTTGGGGGGATGCTCTTCTTACTGCTACCTATCTTATTAATAGAATGCCGAGTCGTGTTCTTTCCTTCAAAACACCACTTCAGAAATTTCAAGAAACCTATACTACCACTCATCTTGAAACTAACCTTCCTTTAAGAGTTTTCAGGAGCACAACCTTCCTTCACAGTTTTTTACGCAATAAACTTGATCCAAGATCCAAAAAATGTTTGTTTCTAAGATATTCTGCTACACAAAAGGGGTATAAATGCTATGATCCTATCTCAAAGAGATTGTTTGTTAGCTGTGTTGTCTCTTTTTCCGAGACAGATTTCTTCTATCCTAAGTCTTCGATTCAGGGGGAGTATTGGAGGAGTTTGGGAGTGATGAATCTCAACCTCAACCACCTGAACCTATATCTGTTCCTGAACCCATCCTAGTGCCTATGTCATCTCCTATAGAGACAAATCCTAATACAGAAACAGCTAGACCTGATCATACACTCAAGGTGTATTCTCGGAGGAGCAAAGGAAGCAGTAGACTTCCTATCCCTGAAGCTATGCCAATTTTTGAACTAGTGCAGGTCCCTACTGAAGAGAATCAGAACAGTGAGGATCAAGGAGACAATGCAGATTTTAGAATGGCCAATTGCCTTAAGGAAGAAAGCTAGATCATGTACTATACATCCAATTGAGAGGTTTGTCTCTTATAAAGCTCTATCTGCTCAATATAAAGCTTTTATTGCTAATCTGGACAGAATTGATATTCCAAAAAATGTTCAAGAAGCTCTTCAAGTTCCAGAATGGAGAGAAGCTGTTTTCGAAGAAATAAGGGCACTTGAAAAGAATAAAACAAGGGAAGAAGTTGATCTGCCAAAAGAAAAGAAACCCGTGGGGTGTAGGTGGATATTTCCAGTCAAATATAGGGCTGATGGCATCATTGAGAGGTATAAGACGAGATTGGTAGCTAAAGGCTACACTTAGACCTATGGGATGGACTACAAGGAAACATTTGCACCTGTGGGCAAGTTAAATACTATAAGATTATTGTTATCAGTGGCTGTTAACCTTGACTGGTCACTTCAACAACTTGACATCAAGAATGCTTTCTTGAATGGAAAATTAAAGGAAGAGGTGTATATGAAACTTCCTCCAGGCTTTGATTAGGAAGGAGGAAACAAAGTATGTAAGTTGAGAAAGTCTCTATATGGATTGACACAATCGCCACGAGCTTGGTTCGAGAGATTTGCCAAAAGTCCTTAAAGCTGAAGGGTACACACACAAGCACAATCCGATCACACAATGTTTTTCAGTAGTAGAGAAGGTAAGAAGGCAATTTTGATTGTGTATGTTGGTGGTATTTTCTTAACTAGTGATGGTGTAGTGGACATCACAAGACTTAAGACAGCTTTAAAGAAAGAATTTGAAGTTAAAGACTTAGGAGAAATGAAGTATTTTTAGGGCATGGAAGTAGCAAGATCAAAGAAGGGAGTTTACATCTCACAAAGAAAATACATTCTTGATCTCTGAAGAGAAACTGGAATGTTAGGATCCAAACCAAGCACTACTCCTATTGACAGTACAAAATTTGGGGATGAAGATGATACACTTGTCAATCGTGAAGATTATCAAACACTAGTGGGAAGACTAATCTATTTGTCTCTTACTAGACCAGATATTGCTTTTGCCGTGAGTGTTGTTAGTCGCTATATGCATGCACCAAGGAGACAACATTTAGAGGCAGTCTACAAGATCCTACGGTATCTAAAAGGTACTCTAGGAAAAGGGCTGCTATTCAAGAAAGGAGATCAAAGAACAATTGAAATATATATTGATTCAGATTGGGCAAGTTCGGAAGAGGATAGACGATCAACCACTAGATATTGTACTTTTGTGTGGGGAAATTTGGTTACTTGGCAAAGTAAGAAGCAAAAGGTGGTAGCCAAGAGCAGTGCTGAAGCTGAACTAAAAGCTGTTGTAAAAGGAATGTGTGAAAGTCTTTGGTTAAAGAGAGTGTTGATAGAATTGGGAATTGGGTTTGAGATACCTATAAAACACTATTGTGATAACAAGGCAGCCCTAAGCATGGCACACAATCCGGTCCATCATGAAAGAACAAAACATGTTGAGGTTGATCGACATTTCATCAAAGAGAAGATAGAAGATGGGACAATATGCCTAACATATGTCCCAACAAAGAAGCAGACAGTTGATGTGTTTACCAAAGGACTCCAACGACAAGCATTTGAAGAGTGTATTAGCAAGTTGGACATGATAGATATCTATGATCCAACTTTAGGAGGAGTGTCGTCAAAGATATGTATATCTCATAATATTATGATCTGATCTGATCATAATCAGATCATTTAGATTAGATAGCAGTATCTTGTAGATATATAGTATCCGAGGATTATATTTCCATATTTGTACAGATTTTTCTATCCTATTCTGTAAACCTATTCATATATGTATATACTACAGTCTCTAATAAAAGAGATATAGAGCAAATAAGCTCTGATTCACAAAAAATTGTTTGGTGATTCACAAAGTTGAGTAACCCATTGTCAGAACACTTGTCAATGCTTTACTACTGGAATTTGACATCTCCCAGGTATATTTGACAGAATTCTTGGCTAAACGAACACTAGTGACACCACTGACGATGTTCCAAAACATACGAAAGACTTTACTACTATCAAAATACCCATGTTTTCGTTAGTTTTGACATAAAACAAGACCAGAACTCCATTCAGGACAAAGAGGTGAGTTGACCCATCAAGCTACTGTTGCCGGTGGTTGCCAGATGATGACCCGTGATGCCCATGCGGCGAGTAGGTGATTTTCTGGTGACATTGCATGTATTGTGGTGGTTGTTGGCACCTCCTAATTGCTTCTGTGTGTTTGGTTTTTGGTTTTGGTAAAGTGGAGATAAGTGTTTTGGATAGGTTAGAAGATGTTGGGTTATGGTAAAGTAGATTTTGAGGTTTGGAAATTAACTCATACTCCAATACCATGTGGAAATTAGAGAATAGTTAACTGAGGGCTTGGTAATAACTCAAGACCCTTGTAACCTTTATATGGAACCAATTACAGAAGGAAAAGATCTTAGAAATAAAAAGAAAATCACACAATAAAGAGGAGATCATACTTTTCCTAATATAGATCATCCCTAACGTCTAATATAGATCTTTCCTAACATGATGCTCTATTGTTGGCTTTCTACCGACACCACCAAGGTTTGTTTATTTTGAACATTTACTACCTTATGTCATGCTATATGGAATTGGGCATCCCATATGTTTGACACGACCCCACTTACATCTTTGATGTTATCTGTGTTATGATGTTCAGAGCAAAACATGTTGGATGTTATGGTTACATACAGCCACATCATTTTCTACAAAAGATAATTTTTTATCTATCTAGACTGCTCTATAATTTTTTATCTATCTGGACTGCTCTACTGAAGCTCACGAACCTGATATGTGATAATTAAGGAATACTGCTCACAGCATCCAACCCAATTTAGCATGAGGGGACAAAGCACATAGAAGTGGATTGTAGCTTCATTTGAAAAAATGTAATATCCAAAGTATTAGTCACTGATTGTACAGCTTTTTGATGTTGTACTTGACGGCTCATGAACATGTAGACCTATTGTCTCACAATTGATCCACTGATCTTTTTAGGAAACATCTTAACCCTCCCCTCCCACCTGTGGTATAAAGGAACACCTGATATTGCCCATTCCTTTTTCTGATCTGATTTTGATTGAGCAAAAGTTGAGTAAGTTGGGATTTGGGTGGAGTGGAGACTGCAATTTTATGTTTCAACATCTGGAACCATATTATGATTGTGACATTAAGAATTTTATATATTGGAGATTCTGTGTTTTAAAATTATGGGATTTATATGTTAACTTTGTGTATTAACAATGTACATCTTGCGTATCGTTTCGATTTTAAAGGTTAGAAGTGAATTTTTCTGGTGTTATCTTGATACTAGCAGATAAATTTTTGAGGTTGATGTCTCAAGTTAGAGTAATGGTCATCTTCACATAATCTCATTTCAATTCAACTAGATGATTCCTTTTTTCCTTGCTTCATAGGTCTACCATGCTATATAAAAAATCTGATCTGCTTTACAGAGGATATGTTCATTATTGTATAGCTCTTTTTTGTTTTCTGAAATGGATTTAGAGTACACGGAAAATTCCAGCATCATGGTGTTATTGAATTTGTGTAATTCATATTTGTTCCTTTTATAGACAGACTATCCTGACAATTGGAAGCCGACAACTTTGATTTTGCAACGGTCATGCTACCAAATCAAGAACAGTACTGAAGAAATTCTCATAAAATCAGAGATATTCTCAAAGAACTTGTCGGTTTGTCCTTTACTTTTCATCCTTTTGTGCTTATTCTTTTTCTACTAACCTTTTCTTTATCTTCAGCTTGTTTTCTTTGCTTCCAACAAATGGAAACATCTTTTGGGCCTCTGGTGAAACTGTATTAACAATATACATTGAACAGTTAGCTAAATATTGGGAACTCTTTGATTTGATTAGCTCATAATTATCATTTTCACGTGATTTAAAGAAGTTTTTGGGCAAATCTTTATTATTTACGCCAACTCCTCATTTGACATGACAAATCAGGATTGTTTTCTTTTTAATTCTTATATATTCCAAAAGCACTTCCACTTTAGGTTTGTTAATTTACAAGCATGCATCCACAGCTTCTTGTCTTTGAACTTTTCATACTTTCATGTTCTTGATATATGTTGATTTGTTACAGATCAAAATTCCTTCTGGCCTGTCAGCACAATTTCTTCTGTCATGTTCTGATGGATCTTCTCATCCTCTCAGTGCATATACCGTTAGGTCAGTGTTACTCAATTAAACTTTTGTGACCTGAGGATAAACCGTCGCCTATGTCTGGGATTGTACCGGTTTTATTTGTCTGGGCTTTTGTGACAGAGAGTGAAAATATGACCAACGTGTTTGCTTTACTCGATTCTTAAAGTGTATTTTCCAGCAGTGGATGGTGCACTGCATGAATCATCAATGACGAGTGAAAATACAAGTAAAGAGAATGGTGAAATGGTTAAAAATGTCCATGATCTTTGTCTAATAATTGTTGCTTTCAACTTGTTAATTCAGGCACAATATTGATAGAAAGAATTGCAAGATGAATGATACTTCACGCTAACATTTTTCATGATCAATGAAATTTCTATGACAGACAATTAGATAAAAGGACTAGTTCTCTTTTTTTTTTTTCTGATTTCTTGTTACTGATCTACCTTTTCTAAAATTAAGCAGCACGGTTAAACTTGTCTAGAGCTTCTGTAATGCTCTCTTGTGGCTCACTCGATTGGTTTCTATTATATCATTTTACTTTTATTGCATAAGTTTACACCTTAAATTGGACAAAGAAATTGTACTTATTTTGTGAAACTTGAAGCATGTTACTCTCAATTCTGATCCATAAATATGTTGGAGATTATTTTGAGTCATGAAATTTTTTTTGTAGAATGCGAGATACTGTGGTGTTGACAATGAGGATGTTCCAGAGCAAGGTAATAATTTTCTTTCCTTCAAGTCTGCTCTTTAACTTACATGGTCACTTTCTGTGAAGTTGGAACTCAAACAGATTTTTTTGCAAAATTTATCGGCATATTTTTTTTCAATTTAGCAGACGCAGACATTTTCCGATGTCATTAGATTAGACATTCAATGCTGCTACTTCATTTTTAAATCATCTTTTTGAGCAGTAATTGAACAATGTCTGTAGATTTTCCACTTCTATAGGAAAATTAAGGGTCATCAAGTTAACACTAACACTGCTATTAAAATGGACTTCAATGCAAGTGTGATGTTTGTCCATGGTGTTGTAAAGTAGCAACTGATGATTTCCTCAAATCAAAATTGTTAACGAAATGAAAACACGTGTTTTAAAAATAAAATGTGCAATTTCTATAGCAAAAGCTACACATTTCTCTGTTTTCCTTTGGAACTTATGTTTTCTATTGTGAGGTTCATCTTACATATTAATCATCATGGATTTCATGGTTTAGTTGACAAAATTTCAATAATTGTCTACCTTGTAAAACACTATACGGTGAAAAAGCAGTTTCATTCAATATACTGGGAAGATATACTATTCGGCATCCATAAATTGACAATTCAAACTAGATGCTATAGTAGATTTAACCAGAATCATAATACTGGTAAAACTTTGTGTAAGATATCCAAGTGTATTCCTTCCCAGTTTGTATAGCTGAGCATTTATAGGTATCAGTCAATGTGCAAAGAAGAATATTTGTTTTTATGTAATGTCACTTATTTTTGTGTTTGGAGGTTGGTGGTGGCTTTTTTTTGTTTTGTTTAAGAGTTACATTGTTTTGATTGTCCCCGTGTATGTTTTGTACCAAACAGGCCTTGGATGAAAGAAGAAAAGATAAAGCCTAGAACCAAGAAACTGTCATAATTTATTACAGTGACTTTGGCCACTATTCTTTCTTGTAGAAGTTGAGAAGAGAATAAACATGTCCAAACGTCCGACACGCTACTTCATCGACTATAGGAACGACATTTTAAGTAGTTTTCTTCAGCGTATCTTGTGGTTACATACATATATATACCCATTGCAGACGTTTCATGGTGGATTTTACAGTGTTATATTATAAATCTGTAGCCTTTGTAGTTTCTGACAACGTTGTCTCATTGTAAGTCCCAGTGAAATTTTGTTTAACAGATTTCTGAAGAATAAAGGAGTTTATCTCATGTTGTTTATGTTCCATGAATGGGTAATTTCCTCTGAACAGGCTTGGGGATATTTCTTTGGATTCATCCGCTACTTAGTGAAGGTATTCTTTTGTCAATAATCATCTCATTATTGAGTACAGGGAAGAGTAACTGTAGGTCTAAAGAAAACTTTTTGTTACGTGAACTGAATCCTATATATAACCGCAAGGACACACGTAATAAGTTCTCAATGACTAGAAATTGAATATGTGAATGTAAGATCATTCTTGCCTGTGCCACAAAAATCTTATCTAATTGGTAATTGTCCATCTTGGTACACATATTACAAGTTATGGTCCACCCACTGATTAACTAGCTGATGTTTGGTAACAAATCACTATTAATAATAATTTATGACGAGTGACGTCTTTGATCAGACAAACTATCAGATAATCGACTGCGATGATGGTCGATCTGGGTCATCTAGGGAATAATCACCAATTCATTAGGCGGTTCTCGAATCCTACGAGTAGAGCTGGACCTGTAATTTTGGTATATTGTGTATGCACATAACAAAAGGCAGAAAACGCACAGGTTAGCTTGTGTGCGGCTGAAATAGGACACAACGAGGCATTAGGCTGTAAAACTTCATCCTAAATACTGTAGTGATGTGTTTTGCATGGCTAAGGTCTTTCTGCTAATATGTTAGAGAGGCAAAAGACCCAATTCTTTTCTGTTAGTAGCGCGCAACACAATGTTATGCTTTTTATGCTTTCTATATTTTTTTGAAGCAATATATTTATCATCGGGTACTACTTGGAACGACAATAGACGCAAGTCGATTCTAATCCTTTCCTTGGGAACTACACAATGCTGTGCACAAGTACACGAACGGAGTGCGGAGAACTTCTGGACCAATAAGATGTCAGATCGACTTACGTGACCATTTCCTCTCAAGTTCTTGACAATCCTATTCCTGTCGCCGCGGTTGGTTGAAAGTATGGTGACTTCCACAGGAAATGCAAAGAGGGCAGTGACCAATCCTTTACCAACCAACTAAGCTTGGACGGTACTACATCACCAACTTCGATAAATAACCACTCTATGATGTGAAATAAAATCCGCATGAAAGAAAAAAAAATCCAAAAGCAAAGACCCCACATACAATGGTACAATTAAAAAAAAAAGAAAAAAAGACTAAAGGAGAATAAGGAAGGGAAAGAAAGGAGAGTGACAGTGTGACACATCAACCTTCTATCTCCTCTGCTTTGCTTATCTTCCCATCTAAGCTCTTCCCCTCTTTTCCTACTTTCTTTTCCTTTTCTTCCCTTCCACTTTGCTCTCTCTCTCCTTCTTGTCTCCTCCCCCTTCTAGAGATGGTGGAAACAGTAGCAGTGTATCAGAAGTTCTGATTCAGAATTGAGCAGAGCTATCATGACTTCTGTTACCAGCCAAAATCCATGGCCACCATACGATGCATATAGAGATTGCTCGCAAGGGATTTGCAGCGTATACTGCCCACAGTGGTGTTATATCATTTTCCCGCCTCCGCCACCTTTTAACATTGAAGATGATGGCTCTGGCACCGACTTTTCACCTCTCATTATAGCTCTCATTGGCATCCTGGCAAGTGCTTTCATATTGATTAGCTATTATACCATCATTTCTAAGTACTGTTGGAGGCGAGGCCAAGGAGATGGTAGATTGGAATTGAGTGAAAATCGCGATCAAATTACTAGCGAGGCTTGGCAAGTTACCGCAAGTGGATTGGACGAGGCAGTCATAAAGTCCATTACTTTGTTTAAGTACAGGAGAGAAGATGGTTTTTTCGAAGGCACGGATTGTTCTGTTTGTCTAAATGAGTTCCAGGAAAACGAGAGTTTAAGGTTGTTGCCAAAGTGCAGCCATGCATTTCATGTTCCTTGTATCGATACATGGCTAAGGTCTCACGCTAGTTGCCCACTTTGTCGCGCCAGTATTGTGTCGGCCAACATTTTGCTGCCACAACCAAACCAAGAAATTCCTACTCAGAATTCTAACGCAATCTCACTTCAATTCCAACATCGAACTAATGATGCTGTTTCAGTTGTTCAAGATTCACAGTCGGGAAATTTTCGTGAAGAGTTTCTTCTTACTCTTGTTGTTGATGATGAAGTACCAAAGAACTCAACTCAAGATGTTGAGGGTACGGAACAACCTATTGACATTGAAGTTGGACAAGATCATACAAACCAGATGATAAGAAGGTCAGTCTCATTGAATTTTTCTGCGTGTCAAAGCCAAACTTCTATTGCTGATATATTGCGTGTAAGTGAAGAAGATGATAGTGATGACTGTCAAGTAAGAGATTCAGAGAAGTTGGCTAGAAGTCCTCTGGCGACGAGGAGATCCATTTCAGCTGGAAGGTTAGTTTTCACAAGGTTTGAGATAGGTAGGAGCTCGGAGCAAATATAGTATTTTCTTCATGTTTTTGATGTATAAACAACAATCTTTTAGTCACAAGATTATACAGACTTGGCTTTATAATTTGAAGATCCAGACATTGTTTTCAATCCATTCTTGTTAATTGCTCTATGATCAACTTTTTTCCAAGTCCGTAATTATGTATAGACCAATTTTTTTCTGATTGTAGAAGAAAAAGACACCTAAGTCGTTTAACACTAACAAGCGTATGTGAAGTGCCTACTGAAATTCGGCGAAGCCAAATGTTCCCGTCTCGTTTTTTCCTATGTAAAAGCACAAAATTCTTTTCTTTTGCCGTGGCTGTGGGTTACTCCTTGGCAGTCTAGATAATTATATATCGAGAATCTGTGGGCTTAGCTAAACTGCCAATGGGGAAACATCTCTAGTTAGTATCAAGTTGGGAAAAGCTGTGGAAGCACCGGGGACCATTTTACTAACGGCGACAATATGAGATGTTTTGTAGTAGCTGGCTTTGCCTTTGATAGTTAATTCTGCGAATCTGCCCAACTTGACTCACCATTTTCTCTTTCCACTATTTATTTTATTTTAATTCATGAAATCATTTGCACCCTAACAAAAAATAATATCCCAAATTTCAAAAATAGACCATCTTAAATATTGTAATGAACATTGTCCTAAATTTGATTTTGATAATATCAAATATCTTTCTTTGTAATTTTTTAAAATTATAAAATAGTCTTTAAATTTTATATAATATCAAATATCTTTCTTGTAATTTTTTTAAAATTATAAAATAGCCCCTTCTATTATATAATTTTTTATTTTCCTTCAATCATGTATCAAGAAATCATATTAACATAAATTTGATTTACCAACTATCTTTTTATTCTTATTAATATTTTTCACTTATTTTTATATAAACAATAATCATTTGTTTGATTCTAATATAAATATAAAACTTTTTATTTAAAACTAGGGGTGGTACCCTGAAGAAGATGAATACCCTATTTTATTAAAAAGAAAAGTGACAAATATAGAATAAGGGGCATGAGACAAGTATAGAATAGGGTGCATGAATCTAACCTGCCTCGAAACAAATGGAGTTGACATTAACAAATAATCTAGCACTAGATGCCAATAATCAAAGGTGTGAAAATTGAAAGAAATTATATATTTCAATATCGCTAATATCTATTACAATTAAACAGTTCCGACTATTAATGAAGTTAATGAAGGCAAGCTTGACCTATCTAAAGTAAGTGTACCTCTCAAGCGATGAGGCATCAGTGATTGAGTGCTGTAGGTGATCAAACCTTCCAATGAACATCACAAGTTTGCTAGGAAATTTGTTGATTGATTTGCCTCTCTATAACAATGAAAAAAACCATTCACAAAAGAAAACCTCAGCATCTCAGCTAATTAATCCGCCAACTTCCATGGAATCTAAACTCTACCAAGGCACATGTCAACCAAAATTCTAGAGCCTAACTCAACTATCACTCGATAATTGGGTGATAATTTAGCACAAAGCTTCAATCCTTACAAAAGAGATTGTGTTTTTGCTTCTAGGCTTGTAACATGATGCATAGGGAAAGTGAATGCCAATACACACATTCCCAACTCATCTCAATCAATCCCACCACCTCCAATTGGTCTTAGGTTTCCTCTCAACGAACTATCAGTATTAAACTTCAGAAATCTCAGGGAGGGTTTACACCAACTCACTAGTGAAACCTTGCGGGGCAGAACATACCTTTCAATAGTCTCCACCACATTTTGCCATTGTTTACCTGAAATGGTTAAAGAAAGAGAATCTTGTAAAATATAAGAGATATAATTAATAATCTCTGAGATCACCAAAGACATAGGAGGAGGCCATCCATCAAATTTTGTTGAGCTAAACATCTTCCAATTATTCTAGCTAATAAAGGATGGTAACATACGAAAGATCAGTCTGGATTGCCCCTAACTAACCACCAATGAATTAACATATCTCTATGCTGAAAACATGGATATGCTACATAATGAAAAAACTACAAAGTTGCTTAGCCCAATCACCAAGAAGGAAAATTTCATCTAGAGATTCTTCGAAACCATTATGACAGCAGTTGCATCTCAAAGGTCCAAGAATCCCTAGACTAGGTAAGGAAATATCCAAAGGAAGCCTATTTTTCTATCAATGCAACATAAAAAATGATACTTTAAGAGGAATCCCTTTATGCCAAATATTACAACCAATTATAGTTCGTGTACCCACATCTTTAACATGGTTATATGTAGAAGTCATTGAGAAGTCCCAATGGTGGTATCATTCCAGATGAGTTTATTACAAAGTAAACAATACAATCATGAATTTGTTTACGAATTTCTAGCATTCTTTTCCAAGTTTGGGAGTTCGTCAGCCTAGGCTAAATCATCTCTGAATCGCCTATAGTTCTATACTTAGCTGCTAAGAAGGATGCCTATGAAGAATTACTCACTAGATATCTCCACCACAACTTGGTCAAGAAAGCCAAGTATATGTCAGACAAACACTGCAAAGTAATACCATCTTCCTCCACTGGGCAACACGTTGTTTTCCACGCTATCCAATGATGCTTAGGCCCTTCTTCACCTATTTCCCACAAAAAATCTGAAAATATTTTTTTTCTAATTTAGTCAAAATCCCTTGCAGGGTTTGCTATAGTTAAAACATGCAATGGAAGAGATTGTAAAACTTATTGAAAAAAAATTCAGGCTTCCTCCCGTTGAAAGTAAACTGCTTGTCTAGTGAGTTATTTTTTGAGTGATGTTATGTCTAGTTTCTATTGCTTTTAATTGCCTTCATATCTTCATTTTGGTTACAAATTCTTGTATTTTGATCAAAATGAGAGATGAATTGAGTGAAAATGGTGTGAATATTGCAAGCATGTTAATTGGATTATTTTGTAAATTTTGCATGAAAAATGAAAGTTCACGTAAATAATTTGCATGAAAAGAAAAGAAAAACAAAGAAAGGTGGTGACCAGCCCTCATAGGGGTGTCAAACAAAGTCTCCCCAGTGATATATTTTTCCTTTAATTCAACAACTTATTATGTGTCATCTGTAGGAGGGATAGCTCAAAACTCTAGACCTAGGAGCATACTACAAATAGAAGGAGGAGGTGGTAGCACACTAGACTATAGAAGGAGGAGGTGGCGGCACACTAGACTATAGAAGGAGGAGTTGGAGGCACATTAGACTATCTTTCATTTTATTCTTCACTCTTTTCACATTTCGAAGGCACGAGGAGAGATAGAGAAAGGAGAGAGAAGAAGAGAAGAGAACTGAGGGAGTCCGTGAAGAAGAGAGAAATAAAGCAGAGAGCTGGAAGCAGAAATGAGCCTTCAACTATCTGGTGCGAACAAGCTGAATTAAAAGGTGAGAGCTGACGTGGGAAGCTTGAGAGAGACAGGAGACCACCACACCTCACTCACTCGATCCCTGTTTGCTTGCTCTGTTATTCATCTGTTGTAGTGTTTTTGTTATTTACTAAAATTGTTATTTATATAGCTTAACTAACTGTTATTAATTTCTTTTCATAGTTCATTTAGCATTCACTGTTTTAATGCTTTAATACATCTGTTAACAGTAATATAAGGCTGAAGTGTATGGAGATGATGAACTGTGTTTATGTTATGATGGGCTGATCTCTTTTTCTTAAGGATTAATGTAACTATTTTAGTCAAATATGCATGATTGAGGGATTGTGTTGTTGCCTATAGTTTCTAAATTGAATAGATGTAATAGCATGATCAAACTCGCACCATTTTAGTATTAAATGAAGGATCGAGAGGAGAAGTTTAATATGGAGCAAGAAACTATAGACGCTTAGGTTAAGAAATAGAAATATATTAATTTAAGCAGTAATTAGTAGTTAGACTTCTATAATTAATTCAGATGATAACTAGTTGAATACAAAAGTTAAATTAGTTCATTATTTGAGTTGATTTAGAACCTAACTGTTAATTTTAGTAAGACAAATTTCCAATGATTTTCCCTTAGTCATGTATAGGAGATTAAATTAGTGAAATTAATTTTCAAGATCCTTCCATCTCGATTAACCAATTTGTCTTTACTTCCAGTTGAATCGTTTATTTTTCATTATAATTTTGTGACTTTGTTAACACCTTTTGGGGAGACAACCCTGAGTAATCGCTACAACTACCTCGTATACTTGGGAGTAGGATGGCCTAGGTAATTTTTAGAACTTTTTGGGCACAACAAGATTTTGTGCCATTGCTGGGGAAGGTATTTAGTGTTTTAAACTTGAATTAGTTTTGATTGTTGTTATTTGTTTAAGTGATTTTGATTGTTTGTGTTTGTTCATTCATGTATGTTTTATTGTCTTACTTTGTAATTTTTGTTATTAATTTAGTACTTTTCGTAGTTAGTTTGTGCTAGGTAGGAGAACCTTAGGTAGTGAATTCACTTGGTTTATGCTAGGAAGGAGATCTTTGGATAGTGAACCCATCCCTTTTATTAATATCATACATCAAAGACGGAGACCTTAAGGGGACTCTAAAGATAATCGCGAGGATCAAGTGAATAACCACAAGATGGGTGAAAGGCAGTTAGTGATGAAGGAGCATTCTAGACGGATGATTGGTACTGCCACTTCGTGTATGCATTTGGGAGAGGTAGTTAGGAATTATGAATTAAAGAGTATCTATTATAACATGTTGCCATTGTTCTATATTGCCATCGTTCTACAGGGTTCCTAATGAAGAAACTTTCAACTTTATTTGGGAATTTTATACCACTCTCTAAACCTTTCCGTTGGATGAATTAAATGAAGATCAACTCATAATGAGATGCTTCCCATACACATTGAAGGATTGGGCTAAGACATGGTTGATAACCCTTCCTCAGTGTACAACAAATTCATGGGAAAGTTCTATTATCATCAAAAGAAATATGAGTTGAGCACCAAGATAGCTACCTTCAATGAGATAGAGGGAGAGCCATTTCATGAGGATTGGGAATGCTTTAAGCTCTTGCTGATACAATGTCCACACCATCATTTTCTGCTTCACATGCTAAACCAATTCTTTTATGATAGGTTGATGCAGCAGTGCTAGTACACGGTGTACAACATAGTAGGAGGAGTTGAAGGAGAGAGGACAATCGAAGAAACAAATGAAATCTTCAAAATATTGGGGGCAAATTCTTAACAAAAGAGCATTAGGGAAGAAGAGTTAGAGTTCACGAAGTGAACTCTAATCAAGAGTTGACTATGTAGTTAGCTGAGTTGACGAGGTATGTAAAGATTGTAACTAAAAGGCTACGCCACAACATTCCAAATCAAGACGTACGTGGTATTTGTGGAATGTTTGTTCATGGAGCTAATGTTTGTTCGTATTTTTATTAACTTTGGTTGATGGAGAAGAACAAGTTAACTCGCTTAATAGTTTTTAACCAAAGGAGTGTGACAGCACGTCATAACGTTATTTAAAATAAACTCCATCTACTACTGTAGTAGTGGTGAGTCTAGGTCAATCCCACAGAGAGTGTGTGTAAAGCTTATGAAATGAAATTAATCAGTGTTTAGTTTTTTTTTTTTGGGGGGGGGGGGGGGTTGGTTTAAAAAAATAAAATAAAAAAAAAATAATATAATGAAAAAAAATTAAAGAAAAAAAACGAAAATGATGAAAGTGGTGAATTTGTTGAGAATCTGGTTCTTTGGTTCAATGTCAGCCTATGCCCTAATTTAAACATTTTTCAATGATTTGTTGTTCTCAAACCTCTCCTAAAAACTATTAATCGTGGGTTAATAATTAACTCGAATTTTTTCTTAGGTAGTGTTTAATCAAGATATGATAGTTAATTAAACCTAACTACCAAATAACCTAAAATACAATCTCTAGATTCAATTGGGTAAGACCATTTTGAATTTGGAAAACTGATTAATTAACATAATAACCACAAATGATGTGTCGTTTAACCTAGGTTATTTTATCCCTAATGATTACGAACCATTCGTTTCCAAATATAACAATTATGGATTATATTGAAATTCTAACAATGAGTTTATAATAAAATGATCCAATGAACACATTCGAATAATCTTTCACAATACCCAATGGGTTCATACACAAATAATCAAATGATAACAAGAATACGATTATGCATATACAAAACCTAAATCAATTAACATAGGATAACACAATCAATTCAATAAAAGAGAAAGAACAATAAAATCAAAGAAAGAGTGCTTAACTGGGTTATCAGTACCGATATCCCCATTGAATCGACAATGAAAAGTTACACATCTATGGGTCTCCTCATGGTGGAGAGCCTACCTCCATCTTCATGCTATCCCGAAGCCCCCGAAGTTCCCAAACTCCTTCATGTTGGGTTTCAATCATACATCACATGCATCAACTATTAGAATACACAACGGAAAATAAAACGACACCCAAAAAATATAGAATCAAACATGTGCCATTAGATGTGGTAAAACAAAACATGATATTAAAATGTGTACCTTACAATCTCCTTGATTCTTCTTGTCTTCACCTTTTCAGGTTGTCGTAAACTATAACAACCAAAGGAGGGTGTCTCTAATGATATCCATACAAAGAGCGAAGCCTAAAACCTTTTAGGAAGGATGGCTACAACACACACAAATTGCTAGCTTTGTGGTGTGTTCCTTGAGAGAGTATTTTAAAAGTTGGTGAACAAACCAAAAAGACACTTTGTATTCTTACAACTTTTGCACAAAAATGGAGTGTCTTTGACATCCTTTGGCCTCCCTCTAACCCCCAACATCAATGGAGAGTTAGTTGGGGGGGGGGGGGGGGGTTTTAGTGGCTTTTAGTCCCCTTTAATTTAGAACGAAAACATTCACCCCCTTCTTTAAAGAGTAATTTTTTCATCTTGCTTATTAAAGGGTAATTTTGTGTTCTTACCTAATAAGCAATATTTACATGCATCATATGATTCATAATCAAATGACCCTAAACTACCACACTTTTTTAGCTTAGTCATACATCTCTCTTATCTTGGATCCTCATCCAAAACCATTTTACTCATACTTTGCATCTTCAATGCGTGTGACCCATTAGGTTCCCGGTTATGTTGGCTACTTGAATTAATACTTAATTCAAGCAAGTCATGAGCGATATCTAGCAATACGTTATGACTTCCAATTGACCAGAAAGTCAGTGGTTTGACTACAAATCCTTTTATAGACAATGTTCCTGTGCAATTCATCTTTTCACCATTCTATACCCCACTTGGTTCATAGTATGGTTAAAGTGTCAACTCCCACTAGTCTAACTACTTCACATCTAGCCTAAGTGATGTTAGTTCTTGTCACCGAGGCTTATTACTTAATTGGATATGTTATTGAAGACTATCTTCATGACATTTTCACTCTGTCCAGAGATTCCCTAGTAATAACCTTGACAAGAGGCCGTGGATATCATTTCCTTCTATCAAGAGTAGTGAATCCTTTATTGGCTACTCAATTGCCTTTAAATACCTCAAGTTGTACTCAATCACCACCCTATGAACAACCTCTAAGAGGCAACGATGAATGGAGTCAAAGTACAGTATAAGTATCTAAGATATCTTTGAGCACCTCATGTCTAAGAATATTTGCACCATTGCTATGACGATACTATTGTTGAGTATAATTTATGAAAAACAAGCTACTCATTTTACACTCAAAAACTGTAAGTGTACGGGTTGTGACTTGTAGTTAGTAAGCAAATATCGATCCCACAGGGATTAGTGCCCGGAAACCACTTAATTTAGACCAAACTTTGTTTAAGAAACAAAATTGTTTTTAATGGAAATAATCTAAAAAGTTATCAAAATTGAAATACTAACAATGAACAATAGACAAAATCAAAATGCAAAAAATTGGAATCAAGAATTTAAAGACTATAGCTTACTTTCTCCCTATTTTGTCTCCCACCTATTTTATTAATTGAATTGCGTCTCACCTAAAATATCTAATTATATTAATTACCCTCTCTCAAGGTGTAACTAATTGTCCCTAATCAATTTAAATGAAGTCGATTAAGTGATCTCTCAACCTACCTAATCACTATACCAATTTAACTAGTTGTTAGTCTATCTTATAGATGATCAATTGACTTAGCCAAGACCTCTCTTCTAACTAATCAATTAATGCGATGATTGCACGTTTATAGGTTGCCAACTCTCATTATACAATTCTACACAAATAATCTTACTTGTTCTCTCAATTTGTTGCAATATACAAATATAATCAATAATAATCAAAGACAACTTTCATTCAATCCAATAAAATTGGAATTTTAATAAAATAGGTCAAAAGTAATACCTAAAACTAAATCAGCCACTCATAGTCTCCATAACATCATCAACACTTAACTAATCTATCTTATAAAGATTAGAAGACATAAAAATAACAGAAAATTGAATAAGAAAACTTCTTCTTTTCTTAGCCAAAATCTGAAAATTTTGGTGTTGATGTGCTATTTTCCCCAATCTTGATGATAATCCTTGAATCTTCACCTTCCTTTAAGCTCAAAACTTGTATTCTTTACTCAAGGAGGCTCTTTCTACAGAGGGTTTTCATCCTCTTTCATCTACGGAGGTATATTATGTTATATTGTCCAGAAATCCTAAAGTTTAATTGAGCCCCGCAAAATGCCACACACTAAAGTTCCCACAATGGTGGGAATTGGCATGATTGGTGGATCAAAAACAATTTCATGCTTGGTTTGGTTAAATGGTAGATTTCAAAAACTTTTTCTGAAATCAAAACACAGTGGAAACATAAACACCGAAACAACATGCTTTTAATCCATACATGATACAATATAAAGAAAATAAATATAACAAAAACAAGATCAGAATATTACCGACTCCTTGCTACAGCTTCAACTCCTCGCTGCTATGTCCTTCACTAATCTGATCTACCACTTGTTCCCCTTGGACAACTTGGTTATCAAAATCCTTTTTTGGGAAAAGAGAATAAAAATAATGGAGATCTATCCTTTGCTATATTCAGCTAAAAGAGAGCAAGTGGGGATCTTCTCATTTTTCTATGGCCAAACGTTTAGGAGAGAATTCTAGGAGAGCAAAAGATCACCCACATTCATTTAGCATCAAATGCTAAAAGATGCGTTGTCCACCTTCCACTCCATCACATGTTCGGTTTTTTAAGACAATGAAAAGCTATAATTCACGCACAATTCTTTCATGTAGAAAGGCTGATTGAATTGTGTCCTTCCAAGTCCAACACTTGATGTTATCTATCATCAAAATGTTTTCATGTAAGGTATTTAAAAACATCACCCATTAAAACCATTTAATGATGAGGAGCATGACCTTAACGCCCACTCCACTACAAGACTTTCACGCTTTTATTAATAAAAGACATAACCGAATTCTACATCTTTGTAGAATTTAGTTTTGCCTTCCTTTTTTTTAAAACTCAATTAGTCTAATTGATTAAATCGAAATCCAGCCCAATATTAAATATTCCTTTGAGCTCATAATTAACAATTAATTAGTGTAAGCCCAACATTTAATTATAGGCTTAAGACCCAATTTAATTAACTATTGATTAAATTGTTCCGGTCTTATTGGTCCGAATCTAATTCGTCCATTTCTCTCAAAACTGTCTCATTTTCTTTCCGATAACCCCCGTTTATTTTTCTTACTTTCCCTGATAACCTTCTTAGAAGCCAAGGGAGGAATCAAATTGGACTTAAAGAATTCAAGCACCAATAAGCTCAAAATTAATTTAATCTCATTAGAATTAATTCCGACTTATTAACCAAATGTCATTCCACTAAAGACAATTGGTTGAACTTTTGAATTACTTAAAATGTGTTTCAAAATAATAATAATTAATTCGATGTCCAATCGCAAACTCTATTATGAACCATATTATAGCCATCCGCACAATAAATGGTAAAATTACCGTTTTGCCCTTATGTTGTTTTTCTTTCTAGATCTCCTGTCTCACTCTATATGGTGATTAACATACAAGATTATTAAGACTTGATAGGTAGCTAGTCCATCAAACTACTGGCGCCAGTTTAATTATTAATCTTTGTAAAACATTTAGAAGTGATGATATCACTATAAACTCTTTATTTGAGTGGATGTTCCCTAATGCATTTTTCTCTCTAGGAGGCTCTTTGTACAAAGGGTTTTCGTTCTCTTTCATTTATGGAGGTATATTATGTTATATAGTCCATAAATCCTAAAGTTTAATTAAGCCCTGCATAATGTCTCGAATTAAAGTTCTTACGGTTGTGGGAATTGGCATGATTCCCACGATCGTGGGAATTTGCAACAGAATGTCTCCTCTTCTTTTCTCCTCTTTGATCTCTAGCTCAATCTCCAAGCTACTTAATCTTCCTTCCTACATAAAAATAATCAATTCTTACCCTAAATTAACATGAAACATAAAAGAACAACAATGAAGAGCGAACCAAATGAAAACATACAAAATGAATCCTAAACTATAACGATAATCACTATTATGCAAGAAACAATGCCAATTACTTAGAAAAACATAGATTAATGCACAACTATCAATTATTACTGTCACTAGAATAGATTATCCATATAATTGTCTTATGGTAGGTCATCCAATATACTTACTACTTTTAACAAGCATCCACATATTAACTCTAAGCAACTCATGCTTACAACTTATGAGATCTACTGCTTGATCTAATCAAGTAGTATAACACGTGCTAGTTTGTTTAGATTAATAGTATCCCATCTCATTAATCCTATGACTAGGGATAATTTAGACACTAACGTGATTACACATAATAGGAATCTCATTATCATGATCTCATCATGATTTCCTTCATGTTATGTGATGTATCAAGGACTTCATTAATTCAATTTAAGATCACTATCAATTCATAAAGAACATGAACATCAAATTAACGAAAATGTCTTTTTATTAATCATAAAGATTTGTACAATAAGTGCTAAAGGCGATTGCCTTTAAAGTACTTCTCTAACAAACTCACACTTGCACTAAAGCCAATCACCTTTGTATCCAATACCAAAGGCAAGTATATAAGAATCATATCTCTTTTTGGGAATCGACTTAGTCAAAGGATCATCAATATTCTTATCAGTAGGCACTCTTTATATCTTGACATCATTTCTACTAATGATTTCTCTAAACGAATGATATCACTTGAGTACATATTTAGATTTTTAATGAGACCTTGGTTCCTTTGCTCGAGTTATGATACCATTGTTGTCACATTACAACTATACTGGGTCAACAATACTTCCTCTGCTACTTCTGAAGTGACAATGTACTCTGATTCAGTTGTTGAATCTGTAGTTGTCTCTTGTTTTGAACTCTTCCAACTGACTACTCTACCATTCAGTGTAAAAATATATCTAGATTGGGATCTGGAGTCATCCCTATCGGATTGGAAACTGGCGTCTGTATACCCGCTCGCAATAAGATCTCCTTCTCCATATACCAAGAATACATCTTTAGTTCTTCTTAAGTACGTAAGGATATTCTTGATATCCAGCCAATGACCATTACTAGGATTCGACTGGTTTCTACTTGTAACACTTAGAGCATATGATACTTCGGATCTTGTATATAACATAACACACATGATTGATCCTATAGTTGAAGTATAAGGGATTAAATTCATGTCAGTCCTTTCATCTTATTTCTTTAGATATAAGGATTTCAGGAGTATAATCCCATGCGTCCTAGGAAGATAACCTCTTTTGGACTGCTCCATGCTAAACCTCTTTAACATCTTGTCTATGTATATAGATTGAGAAAGACCAAACAATTTCTTAGATCTATCTCTATAGATTCATATCACCAAAATATAAGTTTCTTCTCAAAGGTCTTTCATGAAGAAATTCTTGGACAACCGATTGTAAAGTTAAGACATCTTTTCCTATTAGTAGTATGTCATCTACATACAACATAAGGATTACAATTGCACTCCCACTAACCTTCTTATACACACAATGTTTTTCCGGATTTTGTGAGAAATCAAACTCTTTGATTGTCTCATCAAATCAGATATTCCAACTCCTGGATACTTGCTTCAATCCATAAATGGAATTTTAAAGCTTGCATACCTTTTTGCCATCTTTGGATATGAAACCATTGGGTTGTGTCATGTACACACCCTCGGTTAGGTTTGCATGAAATAAAGTTATTTTCACATCTATTTGCCATATCTCACAATCATAAAAAGCATCAATGGTCAGGAGTATCCTGATGGATTTAAGCATGGCTCCTAAGCTAAATGTTTCATCAAATTTAATTCCTTATCTTTGACGATAACGTTGTGTTACAAGCCTAGCTTTATACATAACTATATTACCCTCCATGTCAGTTTTCATCTTGAAAACATATGCACCCTTTGGGTTTTATCCCTTCGGGTAGGTCAACCAAATTCCATAGTTGATTTTCATATATGAAATCCATTTTAGATTTCATGGCTTGAAGCCATTTGTCAGATTCCGAACTGTTTAGAACTTCTTCATAGGTAGTAGGCTCATCGTCTTCTATTAGTAATAAGTCATTATTTTCACTTATGAGAAATCTATATCTCTCTGGAACATGACGTATCCTACTTGACCTACAAACTTCTTATTTTTTATAAAGTTGAATTTTGTTTCATCATTATAAACAACAGTCTTAGGTTTAGGTATTTGATCTGTGTCTGTTTGAGCATCTTAAACTTCCATAAGTTCGATTTTGCTCCCACTGTCTTCTTTTAGAAGAAACTCTTTCTCTGAAAAGACAACATGGTTTAAAACAAACACCTTTTGTTCCAAAACATTGTAAAACTAATATCCAATTGTTTCTTTAGGTTATCTTACAAACAAACACTTATTAGATTTAACTTCTAGCTTATCTAACTAATTCTACTTCACATAAGCCGGGCAACCCCAAACTTTCATATGAGAAAGATAAGGTTTCTTATTAGTCCACATCTTATAGGAGTAACATCAACTAACTTTGAAGGGACCCTATTTAACTCACAAATAGTAGTCTTGAGTGCATATCCCCAAAAGAATTTTGGCAGATCTAATAAGCCCATCATTGACCTCACCATGTCCAACAATGTTCGGTTTCTCCTTTCTACGACACCATTGTGTTGCAGCGTGTAAGGTGGAGTCTAATGGGATACCATCCCATTATATTTCAGATAATTTAGAAACTCTTGGCTTATGTATTCACCAACTCGATCTGATTAAAGTGTTTTAATACTTCTGCCCAATTGTTTCTCTACTTTATTTTTGAATTCTTTGAACTTTTCAAAGGCGTTAAATTTGTATCTCATAAGATATACATACCCATATAATGAATAATTATCGATAAAGGTAATGAAATATATGAAACGACCTTTGACATGTATGGACAACGGACCACATACATTTGCATGTATTAAGTACAATAGTCTAGTAGTTCATTCACCCTTTCCTTTAAAGGGTAGCTTTCTCATCTTGCCTAATAAGAAAAATTCACATGGGTCATATGATTTATAATCAAATGACCATAAACTAACACATTTGTGTAGTTTAATAATGCGTCTCTCACTTATATGGCCAAGGCGACAATGCCATAAGTACGATGAATTCACATTATCTCATTTTTTTCTTTTATTGTCATTGATTAATTAAAAACTAGATTAGACATATCTAATATGTATATTCCATTGCATAATGTACCCATATAATAAAGCATTCCATTCAAACCATTAGATCAATCATTATTCCTAAAATTTAAATGGAAACTAGCTTTGTTAAGACTAGAAATTGAAACAATATTCTTAGTCAATATAGGTGCATAAAAACAATTATCCAATTCTATTATAAACCTACTAGGGAGTGTCAATACGTAAGTTCCTATGGCTAATGCAGCAACTCTTGCTCCATGGCCCACGTGCAAGTCCGACTCTCCCTTGTTGAGTTGTTTACTACTCCTGAGGTCCTATATATTAGTACATATGTGTGAGCCACAATTGGTATCCAATGCCCATATGTTATTATTAAAAACGATAATAATATCAATAATAAAAATAACTGAAGTAGATGGGGTATCTGATGCCTTTTGCTACTTTATTGACTCTAGATAGGCCTTACAGTTCCTCTTCCAATGACCGCCCTTGCCACAGTGGAAGGATGTTCTTAGGGGTAGTCTCTTTAGTTTTCTTCTTGACCACTCCTCCCTTAAGCCTTGTGGACTTCTTCTTCTTCTGGTTCTTCCTGCTCGAACTAGAAGAGTTCACCAGCATCACACCCTTATTATCCTTCTTGATAGATGTCTCAACTATTTTGAGCAAGTTGATCAATTTAGGAATCATGGTGGATACTTGGTTTATCTTATAGTTAGGCATAAATTATGAATAACTATCAATCAAACCAGTCAAAATTAAGTCTATACTTAATTCACGATCTATCAGAAAACCTAAGGAGGCTAACCTCTCAATATAGCCATTCATTTTTAGTGCATATTGTACTAGAGATGTCCTCTTAGCAATTTTGGAGTAGAAGAGTAACCTCAAGGTCTCGAACCAACCTTTCAGACCTAGCTTGTTCGTTAAATAGCTCCCTCAGATGATAGACTATGATATGAGCATCCATAACCTTATGCTACTTTTGGAATTCCGATGGCATAGTGGCTAGCATTATACAGCTAGCCATCTCACTATCATCTAGATGCTTTCTATATGCCTTCTTATCACTCTCAGAAGCATCAGCAATAAGGGGATCAGGAAGTGGTTCTTCTAAGACACAGCCTACTTTTTCTGACTTATGAACTATTCTTAAGTTCCTAGGCTAATCTAGGAAGTTGGGTCCAATTAACTTATTGGCTTCCATAAGTGAGTGTAGGTTCACACTAGTGGTCATGATGTCGATTCTTGTAACCTAATGCCAAAGAGAGAAATGTTGTTAGACTATATGTAAATGCATTTCAATTAGGTCTTTAATAACATGCAGTATGACTCTCACTATTTTCTTGCGAATTCATAATCCTCAATATGAATATGAGAGAACTTGTATAGAAGTTCTCTTAGTGGGTTGATATCTAAATATCTTTACGAATGATCTTGGTTTGCCCAAACAAACCACCCTAGGTCAATCGATAGGTATCGGTCATACCAATTACATTTATAATGAAACTATCGAATTTAGTTCTACCAACTGTTAATGTGTGCACACACATTGGACTATCAACTCTTGATGCATGTACATTTGATGTACACTACCCAACTTCATTTCTGTCCAAGTTGACCTTGTGTTTGCCTAACAAATCAACTCTTTTTGTTAAAATCGATCCATTAATCTGGAAATCATATTTCTATGGATTGAACACATTCATATAGAGCGGGCTTGGGTTTGCCCAACAACCCTAACGCTAAAAGAACTCTGGTTCTAATGAAAGGTGTTAATTTTAATATTCTAAGTGACCGATTTCTACTTAGGTCTCATCTAACTAGGAAGGTCTTGTACATATCACATAGACACAGACACAGACACAGACACAGACACACAGACACAGACACAGACACAGACACAGACACAGACACAGACACAGACACAGACACAGACACAGACACACACACACACACACACACACACACACACACACACACACACACACACACACACACACACACA
>JAOSBN010000006.1:16926333-16949461 GCA_027563595.1 Erythroxylum suave
TGGGGTGAACCAGGATAAAATCTCTGTGTCCAAAAATTTCTTAACTCTTTTATTACTTACTTGTGTTCTGAATTAAGGAATTTTTAAGGAAGAGGGTAAAACAAAAAAAGTATACACAATTCAACCCCCCCCCCCCCTTCTTGTGTGTTGATTATCATTGTACTAATTTGTGATTTACTTCACCAAGGACAGAGCGTCAAGCTACCAATGTTAAAAGAAGCATTGCATGGGAGGCAACCCATGGAAAATAAATTATTTTTGTTGTTTAAATTTTGTTAGAATATTTGAATTTCATAGTTAGGTTTATTTATGTTTTGTTTTGAATAAAATCGAGGAAAGAATAGGTTTTTGGAATTTTGTGGATGATTATGCAATCTCTGAACCTAATAAGACGCTAAAGGAAGTGGTGCATATACAACATCACCAGAGCCAAGAGATTTGACGACTACATCGGTATTTCAAATCTGAAGGTGTTCAAATACCACCTCCTACACCATCACCACCTCAATCTCCTTAGGATTTATTTCTAACCCAATTGCTTTAATTTTTTTCCTTCCCAAATTATCCTTCAGTGCTAGGTTGTTTCTGTGTATTTCTGTTTTATTTTTCATTATCAACTTTAAACATTTCTTATTTATTTTAATTTCGTCTTTCTCACTCATCTATGTGCTTGTGTGTGTTTCCTTCTCACATTGAGGATAATGTGTTGCTCAAGTGTGGGGAGGGATTCTATGTTTTTCTTTTATATGTGATTTTGCATGATTGCGTTAGGTTGCATATTGAATTGTGTGAATGTATCAATGGTATAGATTGAGTGAAAAAATTTTAATTTTGGACATAGTCTATTAGGTTATAAGTGATCATTAGCCTACGAAATTAGTACATTAGGGCCTTTTGGATAAATATACAACCTAATTAGGACTTAGTGTAAATTTAGCACCCTTTAGATTGTCGCATTTCATTCATAATTTGAGGCCTTTTAGCCTAGGTAGCTTGACTAGTATTTTTCATGGAAATGAAAAGCAAAAAACAACTAGGTAGAAAAAAAAGTGAATGATGTGTTTAATAAATGTTAATAATCACTATTCTGCTAGTCTTCAAGTTATAAATAAAGCTATTAGCTAGTTGAAAACATGATAATAGCTGAGTAACCGGGTCCACACTCATCACAAATGTGTGCCTCCGAGTGCAAAGGCTATATGATGTTTCAACCAAGCTGTTAATAAATGATTTGGTCTAATAGCCAGATCAACATTCATTACAAATGTTTGCCTCCAAGCAAAAGGCTAAGTCCTGGTTAAAAAAAATTAATTAAAAACCCACTGGACTTGTAATAAGCTTGAATTTTCATGAAATTATAGTTAGGAATAGTTACAAAAGCCTACGAGACTAAAAAATTATTAATGCATGTGTACAATTGAAAAGGACAATTAAGTTAACATCTAGGTCTTAATTTAGTTTTATATTTAGCTCAAGTTCGCTAACAACATATTTTGCTTGTTAATGATTAGCCATAATTCAAATAGTTGTGTCCAAAGTTAAATTTGTTTCATGAAAATTAGAGTCATTGTTGCATTATTGCATTGTGTGCTTGTTATGTTATATGTTGTTCTTTTGTTTGCTTGAGGACAAGCAAACATTTACGTGTGGGGATGTTGATAGTTGTGTTTTGCATAATATTTTAGAGTTTAAATTGTTATGTATTTAGTGTTAAAATGAGTGTTGGGTATACATTTAGAACTTAATTAGGTCATTTTGTGTAATTAACAGTTTTTATAGGTTAGTTGGAATTCTTGAGCTTAAATTGTATATTTTTTAGGCACCTTGACGTGTGTGCTAGTCTTGCAGGAAAAGCAGGGAAGAACGGTGAAGATTTAAAGAGTTTTGGGCTCAAAGACATAGGCCACGATCGTACATATGGGCCATGGCCGTGACTGAAAATGAAGAGAAAGAAGCAACCAAGCCATAATCGTGCCCTTTGGGCCATGATCGTGACAGAGAGCGTCAAGTCAGACCACGATCGTGACAAAAAGGGTAAAGCACCAGACACGATCATGACATCTAGGGCCAAGATCATGCCCTGTGTCAGGCTGACACGAAAACTCAGATTTTGAGTGAATTTTTGAATGGTTTCGACCCCGAGTTTGACCTAGGGCTTCCACAGAATAAATAGAACATTACATAGTAGCCATTGGCAATCATTAGAGAGTGAAGAGAGTTTACAAGATAGGGAGTTTCTGCAAAAATCCAAAAGCGACCTAGAGAGAGACCAAGCGAATGAGGAAGGAGACGAAGGAAGAGAGGCACGAAGATACATTTGATGTGAAGTACTTCCAGGAATAGGCAGTTTCTTGTAGTCGCGACCTCCGAGATCCATTCCAATAGTATTTCATATTGTTATCTAGATTTCATTATTATATGAAATTTGAGTATTGATTGGATTAACTATTGCTGAGTGTTAATCTTTTGTCTAAACTCACCTTCGGGTAATTTTGATTCTTGAGATTAATAAGATTTATTTTACGATGCTTATTTGATTTAATTGTGATTCAATATCGAATCTTCACAACTTGGTAATAAACTGAGAGGGTGAGCCGATGAAAATCATTGGTTTAGGCTAACGAGAGTTAGGTAAATAAATAGGTAGAGAATTAAATCAAATAGGTAGAGTCGTATAACGAGAGATCGAGCATAAACTTCGATAGGTTAATAGACAATTTCAGAACTAATTTAGGCCCGTCTAGGCCCTAACGAGAGATTAAACATAAACTCCCGATAGGTTAATAGACAATTTAAGAATTATAACTCGAGATAGAGTAATTCATCCTATGACTGTCTAGGC
Source organism: Erythroxylum suave (assembly GCA_027563595.1). NCBI lineage: Eukaryota > Viridiplantae > Streptophyta > Magnoliopsida > Malpighiales > Erythroxylaceae > Erythroxylum > Erythroxylum suave. The sequence continues at coordinate 16,929,176 of JAOSBN010000006.1, forward strand.
CTGTTAAATCGAAATTTGCATAATTGGTAGATTTTCTTTAATTTCGAACCGATTCCCCCTTTCTCTCCCTTGATTATTTCTATATTGGTTTAAGGATTATTTGTGTGACTTTTTTTTTTTTGCCTTTAATTTCTCCAATTTGACTATCAATTGATTTCAGTTCTGCATTAGTTATTCAATTAGGGTTAGTTGCAAACTTAGATGCCTTAGTCTTTAGGATTAATTCCCCTCCTCGTGGGATTGACACCTTAGGTACTATGTGAACGATCCGTGCGCTTGCATCAGTTACCAAAGTTATTAATTGTAAAACTTAGCGTGCATAACGTTGCGATCAAAGTTTTTGGTGCCTCCCACCCACACTAAGATAAGAAATTCTGGAACTCATTTTTCAAAAGATTATAAGTAACTTTTTTGTCCTTCAAAGGTATACATATGTTGCATTCCTCTGGGTAAATTGTTTACAATGAGACTAATCACACTTACGTGTGAATCTAAATAAATATGATCATACATCCGATCACTTAAGAAACATACAGGTAGCATTCTAATCAAAATCAAAGATTAAAAGATTTGAGCCAAAATATTTTGCAAACCCTAAAGGGTCCTAAAAATTTAACCATTAATTTTTTCACTTCTCCACTACTATAACCTTTGAATAATACCCTACAACTTGTACCTTATTATTGTGATGGCTTAGACTTTGAGCCCATTGAAGCCTACAATTTAAAGACTTAGCTAGTAAACAGTAACAATACTATTACGAGCTAGACCACCTACATTTGAAGCATGCCTCTCTCATTTAATTCCAATCTTCCTTCTGTGATGATAATAATCACACATATACCAAGATTTCAATGTCCTTTATATTTAAATCACATATCGAAGTTTCCACTTGTTTGAGAGCTCATATCTCCACCAATTATAAGAACTAGACTTTGAATCACATATCTATAACACATACATCAACATAGACATTATGAAATAGCTAAAAAGAGCTACAACAACATAATGATAATCAACATTGTAACACCTCCTATATGAAACTTGCAATCACCGACATACATGGCAATCAAATTCCTATACAAACAGTCACGACATACATTTCTATTCATTTATAGGGAATTTCATCACATAATTTTTCTATTTAATGTTACACATACACATATTAAAAAAATTCATATCATTTAACATTATCATTGAAAAGTAGTATTATATATTTACATTAACATGATAATCCAAAAAGAAAACATACAATTTCCTTTATTACGTATATAGCCATTCTTTAATTGAAAGGCACATCCAATACTTTTACTCTTAGCTATTGGCCTTAGTCCCTACAGATATTCCCTATACTCCACTCCTATGACCTAGACCTACATAGATTAACACCTATGCTAAGCTTGAAATTTTAGTTAAAAAAACACTTAGTTTGGATGGCCACTCATAGTAGTCATCTGCCAAGAAAACACATTTAGACACATCACAACTCACATACCATAAATTCACATTCATATACCAAACATTGATATCCAACACTTATATAAATAATGATGGCATACTTAAGCAAAGTACATATTGAAAATATGCTTCAAAATATTATACATATACCGAAAATGCACATTGATAAGCCAAATATTGATATTCATCACTCATTGATACAAATTGTCTATATAAAAGTAGATGCTGATCAATACCAATTATTTATATCGTCATGTTGTATTTCTTATTTATAACCATTTGCTTTACTTTCTGTGTTAGGCTTGCACATTTCTATGGGTATGGATAACAGGAGCAGTGGATATCTGAAGAATCAAAACTATGGATACTCGAAAGTATCAAACTGTAGATACCCAAAGGCTTCAAACTATGGATACCCTAAGGCATCAAACTGTAGAGACATTATAGTCTCAAAATTAAGACACCATTGGTGTCAAACTATAACAGTTGCACTGCATCCCTGTAGGCCTACCTATTTATCCACCACCAAGACAATAGAGCAGGCATTGTAACATTTTTTATAACAATTTTCCAATTTCAAGATTCATATGTTGACAAGTCATATGATATCCATTTCAAGTCATAACATTTGTATTTGTGTTCATACATGCAAGTCATAACTTATCACCATTAGAAAGGTGTCAAAATCACATTTGCATAATCATACTATACACTTATGAGCAATAAATATGCATACAAATCATTTATACACATGCAAGTTTTCTTTTGAATACATTATGGTCAACCTAAACTCAAAATAGTACAATTTAGGCTAAGCCTAAGATGGTCTAAAAATAGGCAAACAATCACTCCAGAAGAAAATCATATGATGGACTCCAGTTGTTCCTTAATATGCATTGGAAAACGTTTGAACTAGAATATGAGGTCTTCTATAAATTTGTTCCCATATGTCTCTAATTTCTATATCACTAACAATCAGACCATTTGAACTTCCCAATCATGAGATATAGACCAAATATCACAAGCTACTCCAAAACAGAGGTAGCATCAGGTAACCATTTTCGATCTCAAATTCCAATATCATAAATCCATAATTAAGCCAAAATCTCTTCTATAGATTTTAGTTCTATGTCTTAATTTTTATATGCAACTGAAATTACCCAATTTAAAGGTCTATAGGCTATGTTATGACCTAAACAATATGACTGGTTCAACAAACCATAGACAGAATTCTACTACATGATACTCTCTTGTCATTTTCAACCAACTCTATATAAGATAACACCAAAACATCATCCTAGCAACTATTCCACATCTAAATGAATCTTTGTATCCATTCAAACATATGCACGCAGAGAAATTAGACTAAGTGTAGTCCCAAATTTTAAAATTGGCAAAGTCGTTCTTCTAATGCTTTTCCTTCCTTCCACTTTGGCTTTGCTTGAATCACCAAATGAAAAATGATGGGATGAAGAAGATGAAATGGAGACGAGAAAAATCTAAAGTTAAGCCATTAAAGTGTCGTCCATCTCCCCTCTCCATATGCCTTTTCATTAATTTTCTAGTCTTAGACACATTTCAATCCCATTAGACCATGTGTTACAATCTTATTGGACCATATGTTATAATCCAATTGAACCACGTATTACAATTCTATTGGAAACACACAAGCTTTATTCTTGTTGGTCACACATGGTTTAATCCAATTGGTCTGGTGTTAACTTTAGGAAAATTGCATATTGGTCCTTCTTCTTCCTTTAATTCCCACATTGGACTATGATATTATCAATTAATTTCATTCCCCTATGTCTTAATTTTCTAATGATATAAATTTTCTGCATTTTGGTTAATAGTTATACCCTAAAAACTACAAGCTATTTGAAAACAATGACAGCAGCCAAAACTCAATTTCAAACCAAAATTCAAAAATCTTAGAGGCAAAATCAAATTTTGGTTTGTCTCTAATTTAATCTCTAATTGGAATTATCCAATTTGGAGGTTTACAGGCCAAGATATGGCCAAATTACTGAAGTCTATTTAGTGGAACGTATCCATTCAGCAAGGTACACATCTTAAATCAACTAACTTTGATCTTATCATGCCAGAGCAACGCAAAAATACATCTAATTTAACCAACAATATTCTTTAAGCAAATGGGATACTTCTTCTACCAATTCCCCTCATGTCATGTTCATAAATTCAAGTAAACATATTAAAAATTTCCATACATCTTTCACGTTTAAGTATGTATGTCCATGTCGAAACGAACAAATTATCTAGTTATGGGTCTTTTACATTAAATACCATTATGTCTCTTACTATACTTAGATATACTTAGTTCGTTATATTCACTTCTTAATACACCTTAGACATGTTATAATACTTCCAAGATATATGTTGAGACCTCACAGACATTGCAAGATATACAATTCACACTTTTCATTATTATTCTAGCAAAAAATGGTACAATTTTGTTTTAGATCATAAACACTTATTTTAAAATGATTCAAAATTTCTAAACTCTTAAGTACCAAATTATGCAAAGGTATCATGAATTTCAAAAGCCTTAAGCTTTACAAAAAAAACTTAACTACAAAATAGAAATCAAGCATTTGTTATGAGAACCAAACAACAAATGGTGCGGGTTTTTCCCCTAAGGTAACTGAAGATTTTTCCTTTTGAAACTTTACAATCAACGAACCCTAGCCTCAGAATTGACGTCTCCCCCGACTTCCTCCGTATTGCTTCTATTTTGGAGAAAATTATTGTCTTAGCCTTTTGCTTCATTTGACATTGTGTGTGATATGGTAAACGATGCTGCATGAAGCAAAAAATCTCGCAGGTTATTCAATCTAAACATCATTAGTTATATGACACAGTAATGTCACCTATATTGTCATGTTTAAAGACAAACGTCGTTTTTGCATGGGTAATTAGGATTTTTAATGGACATTTGACGTTAAGAGGAACTGGTGTCAAAACCACAGAGAGATTTACAATAATTTTCCATGAAATACTATTAGATATCAAACATTATAATAAGAATTCACCCAACTTTTCTATCAAATAAATATCTAAACATGTGAATATCTTTACTTCCCATAGATTCATTTTCTGAAGAATCAGATTCCAAATTTACTTTACTTTCTCGCCAACTAAACAAAGCCTATGTCTTTTTCGGTGTCAAGCTAATGTCGTTTATTCACAAGAAAAGTCTTTCTACCTTACATTTTGGTTCCCACTTTACAAACTAGTCGTTGTGCAATTTCTTTTCATTCTTTGAACTCAATTTTTTACTAAAATAGGAAGAAAAAAAACTAAATAAATCACTTATTTTGTGGAAACAATAATTATTAAGACACAAAACAATGCCAAATAAAATGCAAACATCCAACTTTAGAAGGGAAAAAAAACGTTTTTATTGATAATATTATTTGATTTTCTAAACAAAAAGTTGAAAAAATTATTTTTTTAAAAAAAATTACCTACAATCATCACGAGGACAAGAACTGTTTGCCATGGAAATCCTCTCATTGGATCGGGAGAATGGCGACGTAACCGGACTTGTTAACACGAAAAGTTTCCACCAAAACCAAGCCGTGCACCACTATCGATAACACTCCACTATATTTATTCAGTCCTATCCTTCGCCTGTTAGTTTAACATGCCCATTAACAATTAATACAAGGACTCAAGGATTATTTCACTCGCCCTGAACTAAAAAATAGTATACTGGTTAAGAGAGAGTTAAGGCGTATAACAATCATTTGGAGAAACATACAGAACAAAAGAAAAAGAAAGCTAGAGTAATATACAATTGAGAGCTTAAGTCACTATATACAAGGTAAGAAACCATATAGAAACTGTACAGCAGAGGCATAGACATTTACATGTTCCGTTTCTAGTTACAGCCCAAGATACCTTTACACTTCCCATATGTCTATACCTTTTTCCTAATCACTGAACCAAGGTCTGCTCTGGAGGTCAGTAGCTGCTTTTAACTTTCAAGTGCTTTTGCACAAGTGCCTTTTCTTCAAAGTACCAATTAACTCTCGATGCCAATTAGTCAGTCCGGCAAACCAGCCTCCTCCTCAGTCATTCTGCAAGTTATACCAGGCAAACCAGTGACATATCTAACTAGATAGACTCCATGTGAATGTATTGATTGCAGAGTACATTAATGATAAAAGCATCTAAGAAAAATGTAAAACCAGACGACACCAAACAGAGTCATAATTTCAACATATCAAGAGACCATACATACTGCTTTCAAAACAAAAAAAAAAAGAGACCATACATACTTCACCCAAGCATAAAAGGAAGTATGATTGTGCAAACACGTAATTAGTTATATGATAAATCGAAGAAACTATCAAAATTTTCCAAGCAGTTGCACCAGTACAATGCCTATGAATTACAACTCTACATTGAAACTTTCCATCGAATTCATTCAAAACTCAAACTTGATTCATGTTACTACAGCGCAGTCATGAGCTAGAACGGTCACATGATGCATGTAATCGGTCAGCTCCTAGTTGTCAAACCAAGTTAATCAGCATGTCTTGCTTTACATTACCAAAGCAATCCAGGCAGGGGATTTCACATTAGATATAGCAAAATATGTAATCCTACTACCAAATAAACTGCACTCCAAGCAAGCTTATGAGTTATGAATTTGTTTATGCAGTAATGCTGTATTACAGAACTGTAACAAGCATCAAATGAGAAGTATAACCTAGGATCCTCACATGGGACAAGCACAAAAGATTTGTTTTATGTTATTGCAATCAGTGAAATGTGAACAAATTAAATAAGCCACTTCTAGAGAGGAGAAAAATACTTTTGCTACCCCATTTTGGCTTGATGATGGCATGGCTTTTATAAAACAACCCACACTATCAATAACATGATCAAGAATATCTATGTAAACTAAATTGACAAAATTCTCCAACAGGAACTTAGGATAATCACGTCAGTCATCTCATATTTTGTCCTCATATCCTAAGCATTATAAGTTCATGATGAATCACAAGATTGAAAAGTCAATATCATTGTTAAACTCCAGATGGGGAAATATGCGAGAGAGCGAAAGAAAGAGGCAAGTAACCAAGGGAAAGAAACAGGAAGTATAGCATACATAACCAGGTTAGAATTATTGCTTCGAAGTTGGGAGGGAGCAACCAAGCACACCCACCGACAGTTTATCTGATGCAAAACGCATTCACTCCATTGGGTGCATGTGGAACAAACTAACCAATCTGAACCACAATTCCACAAGCATGCGTTAACTATACATAGATTACAGGAAGCAAATGAGGTTCTTTTGTTCAAGAGGAATGAAGTTGCAGCCAATATTCTCAAATAATAGAAGTTGAAATCAGAAAGCATTCTTTTAGTATATAAAAAAAAAAGGAAATAACAAAGCACTCTAGATTGAACCATGAAGCCTGTCACCTTGCCATGTGCTATGCTCAGTAATATCATAGCTAGCTTATCCTGAATGTAAATTTTGTTCACAGCCAAGAATTCACATAAGTATTCCAACCATATCCCTACAAATAAGTTGTTGTAGTTTATACAAGATGGTTGATGAGTGGCAACATCAGTGCTTGTCCATGATGAAAAAACTTTCTTGGCAGCAATAACTACATCTATGACCTCTCCATAGGTTGCGAAAGAAACAAGAAAAAATCACCTGTATATCTTATTTAATAAGATGAACTACATTGAAAGACAAACAGCATGTTTAGTTATAAAGAGGAAAAAGTTCTAGCGTTAAAGATCTTACAGGCTTTATAACTTCAGTGATTGTAGAACTCCACAACCCCATACATTATCCACCAATAAAGTAACAAACCTTCTGCAGCATCTAGTGATGATATCTTTAGGCCCAATCTTGTCATTCAAAATTTGGACCCTTAAGTAGCTGTTATCAAGATTGCATGCCAAAATTAACAGTTTTCCATCTTGCATTTGCCTCCAGATGATAACAAGAAATAAATGGGAAAGCAGTTTTTCCCCCATCAAAGCAATTTCTCTATAAAACCAAGAATTATGTCCAGTGAACTCCTTCGATTAACAGTTTATATGTCCGTGGATGAACCTGGTGACCTCTCTTTTCCATGATGTCCAGTAGGTCAGAGCATCTATCAGTAAAGCCACTCTTCAGTAAGCCATCAATGAGAATATTCCAAGCTACCTCATCATTATTGTAACCAAAAGAAAGCAACTTACAAAATACACCTATTGCCTTATCTTTTTTTCCCTCATCAAATAGCCCACAGACAAGCATCTTCAAAGAATCTAGAAGTGGTAAATGTTTGTGTTCCATCATATCATCCAACAACCTTATTCCGTCTGAATACATTCCCAATTCACAGCAACAGGCAAGAAGAGAGTTATAGATTTCCTCACAAGGTGAAATTCCTTTTTCATTCATATGATCAAACAACCTCCAAGCCACTCCCAAATTTTCCACTTTGCAAAAGCCTGTGATGAATTTGGAATAAGTATTAACATTAGGTGGACAACCATGTGTCACCATTTTATCAAGAAGTTCCCGAGCAGTCTCAAATTCCAGCAACTTCCACACATTACCAACATCAGAAAATGAAATATTTGGAACCAAAGAAGGTCCTGCTTCGCTGCTGTACTCCTTTATCAGGTTTTCCCGTGACAGATGCTTGATTACAATAGAATAGGTCAGGTAAGAAGGATCACAACCAGCATCAAACATACGCTTCAGCACATCAAATGCACAATTTTTCAAACCCAATTTTCCATAAGCATCTATTAAAAAAGAATAAGTCAGTGAATCAGGAATTACTCCTGCTTCAATCATCTTAGTTATCATATTCTCTGCCTCCTCTAAGTTTCCTATGCTGCAATACATATGAATGAATGCAGTATAAGGGTATGCATCAGCTTTACATCCTGAAGATATCATGTGATCAAAAATCCTATGGGCATGGACAAAATCACCTTCTTTAAGCATTTTTGCTATTATAATTGTATAAGTAGCAACTGTGGGCTTCGCACCCATCCTATCCATGTTCTGCACCATTGTTAGAGCTTCTTTTACTTTTCCCTCTTTGCACAACCCATCTATCAAGACATTATAAGTGCATGAGTTTGGAAAACAATCACTAGCAAGCATACAATCTAGCAAAGCATTAGCATCATCTATTTTACCATATTTGCAGTAACCATCAATCAAAGCAGTGTACATTATTTCATTAGCCTTTATGCCTTTCTCTTTCAGAGAATCAAATACAGCACGTGCTTCTTCCACTCTTTTATGTTTACAAAGTGTGTCTACAAGAACACTATAAGTCCACTTGTCAGGAACCAAACCATCTTCCTCAACCAAATCAAGCAATCTATAAGCATCATTTATGTTGCCTACTCTACATTGCCCATGAATTAAGGAATTATAGGTTACCAAGCTCGGGTTCAACTTCTGCTCATGCATTCTGCTAAGTAATGCCATCGCCTTGTGCACATTTTTCTGTCTGCAATACCCACATATCATTATATTGTATGTCCGCTCGTTTGGTTTGCAATTGTTTAACTCCATCAAATCAAAGATTTCTTCTGCAGCCTTTATATTCCCACCCTTGCAATACCCATCGATCAAAGCATTATAAGTAGCCACAGTAGGAACCAATCCTTTCTCCACCATCTCATCTAACATTTTCCTACTGTAACCCAACCTATTTTCTTTACACATTGCATCAATCATCACTGTGAAAGTATGACAATTTGGCTCACACCCTCTCTCTCTCATCTCATTAAAAAAATTCATTGCATCTGTTTCCCTACTACTTTTAAGCAATGCATCAATAATCACTGTATAAGTACGTACTGTTGGATAACAATCATCCTCCCCCATCTTCCTAAACAAAGCAATGCCTTCATCTACTGTCCCAGCTTCACAAAGACCGTGTATAAGATTTGTGTATGAAACCTCATTTCTTCGACAACCCTTTGTAGGCATCATTTTGAAAACCTTATATGCACTATTTACATCTTTGTTCCGACAATGACCCAATATCAAAGAAGTATAAGTAAATGTGTCCGGCTTCAAACCTGCCTGCAAAATCTTTCTCACATATACAGTAGCCTCAACCACATCACCCGTCTTACAATACGCATTAACCATCGTATTTAATGTATATATATTTGGTGAGATCATGTCAGTCAACATCTCTGCATAAACGCTCTTCATTTCAGCAATCATTGAAAACCTTGACAACATCATGAGCAACTCGTTGTAGGACCTCAGCGTGAGCTTAAACTTGAAAGGATGATCATCTTTATTCAATTCTCTCACACATTCCAAAACAAAACAAACATCATCCACAGAAGCACAGCGCTTAATCATAAAAATCCTCATTTTCTCAGCAATCCCAACAAAGTTATGAGGAATTAAAATTTTTAGAAGGAGAAAATGAGACTGCACACTGTGTTTGAATCCGGGTCTCCGGGCAACAAAATGGAAGAAGTTGTGAGCGATCTGGGGATCAAGATTGGGATTGTTGCTGAACAGAGAGGACACGTGAGAAGAAGATATAATGGGCATAACTGTGCGGAGGGCAGGGTGTTTCTGCCAGTTTTGGTGGGATAGGATTGAAACGAGGAGAGAGGGAACATCAGTCTGGTCGACGTCCGTCGAGAGAAGGGCCGCCGTGGATGTGGTGGTGATGGGTCTGTTGCGGTGGAGGCGATGAAGAAGGGAGTGCAGGTACAAAGACTCGCCTCGAGCAACAATGGCCGTCAACAATCTCATTTTTAATAATGCAAGTGATCTTCCATCATGACGATGAAGAAGACTGAGCGGTCAAGCGGTAACTTGGCGCTGTCATGGACAAATGTCCGAACAATACAACGACGGCGTTTGTTTTAAAAGCAAGAGCAGCACTTGGAAATTGGAATTGAGAACGAAAATAATTAATGCCGATTTCCAACTAAAAACAAAATAAAAGGAGATGAACTTTGCAGGGTTTCCTCGCGCTTTGCATTTTCGGGAAAGGGGGAATCTAGTTTGGGCTCTCTAGACGCTGGCCTTCGCAACTTCTTCCTACCAGATTTCCATATTTTTAACACTACTTTGAAAAAGAGTTCTTTCTTACAAATAATAGTGATTTATATTATTTCATAAACTAAGAATTTTTATTTTTCTTACTATTTTTATATAATAATTTTGACAAATACATTATACTTAGTCCCAATTAGCTTCACAATTATTTTCCGTACAACTTGCTTACAATTTTTCATCACCCCTTTATAGTCCCTTCAGCCGCCCCTTCTCCACAACGTTCCACTTTCCCGCTATCTTCTTTTTTGCCTCTTCACCAGCTACCCACCCACCAAAGTAAAGTTCCCAAGTCCTTTGATTGAAGATTGATTTTAAGAAATATTGGAATCTTTGGTATTGCTGTCATCTAAGGTATGTTTTGCAAACTTACACAGTCACATATATGTGTATGTGACCGTGTAAGTGACTGTGAGTTTCGAGAACTTACACGATCATATATATGATTGTGTATATGACTGTGTAAGTATAATTATAAGACATATATAGCCACCTACACATTTGTATATATGGCCACATAAGTATGGAAAAAATTTATAAGTACTTGCGCAGTCATATACACCCCTATGTATGTGATCATGTAAGTTCTTGAAAATACATATACAATCGTGTATTATGTGAAATAATCTTAGTGACTTAGATAGTCATATTCAAGAGTGTGCATGTGAATATGTATGTCACTAGTAATTGATAAACTTTAAATCTATAATTACGATTTATGTTCTCCTATTCTCTTTATAAATTATCAATTATGATTATGAATAACATATATATCATATATTGACTGTTTCATATAGATTAACACATTCCTTTAGTGGAGAATTGTATTATGATACTAAAGACAAAAGTGGGAACTCTTAATCCCATAACAAGTAAAGATAGAAGTCTATGTTAATTGAAAAGGGAAGTTTGAAATCACTTTAATAAGATTAGATCAATGGACGGGGTAGAACAAGTTGAGTGTAAGTATTGTCAAAAGATGTTGACCATGAGTTTAAATGGTGGAACCTCTCATTTAAAGACGCATATGGATTCGTATAACAAGAAAAAGATCATATCACTATCAGGAGGTCAAACATTTTTTACCCCTAACCTTATAAGAGGAAAGAATGAAATCACTACAACAGATCAAGATTTTTTATTGCTTCTATAGTTAATGGTGATGAACATCCACTATCTATAGTTGATATTAAAAGATTTAGGAATTTTTGCAACTCATTGCAACTGACCTTCAAAGTTCCAACTTAGAATATGTTGAAGAAGGACATTATGAAGATATACAAGGATAAGAAGAGAACAAGATTGAGCATTGAAGGATGAATTGTTATTTATAACAAACATATGGACAGCCGATAACCAAAAGAAGGGTTATATAGTGGTGAAGACACATTATGCTAACAATGATAGGACTTTATGTAATAAATTTTCAAGGCAATTTATATTCTTTGATATTTTATCATTTACTTTTTGATTATGTTATATTGATGTTGGTCATATCTTACATGGTACATTCATTTATATGCTAACACCACATACAAGAGAGAGGTTAACAACCCCGTTAGGAGACTATTTGATAGATTGTAATATCGAAACCAAATTATCCACCATAATAATCGACAATTGTGACACAAATAATGCTATGATTGAAAAGTGGAGCTTATGGCTTAGTGGAAGGTTATTCCATATTTATTATTTTATGCATATTTTGAATTTGATTGTGAAGGATGGGTTAGAGATGATAAAGGAAGTAATAGATTCGATCTGGAATAATGTAATATATTAGAGTGCAACAATAAAAAGAGTTAAGAAATTTAAAGAAATTGCATGATAATTATGCATTACGAGTTTAAAGAAGTTAGTTTTGAATTGTCCAACTAGATGGAACTCAACCTTTAAGATGTTAAAGTCAACAATACAATATGTTGATGTGTTTATCTGACTGAGACAAAAAGATTCTCAGTACACTAGCATGCCTATAGAAGACTAATGAGAGTTTGCTAAAGAACTTTGCGCAAAATTGGAATTATTTGATACTGCAACTGAACTGTTCTTAGGAACAAAATATCTAACTTTGCATTGTTGCTTTAGCATTATGTATGATATAAGGAAAGTTTTATCTAACTGGATATTTGATTCCAATGAGGTTATTCAGCTTATGGCAGAGAAAATGATGAAGAAGTTGAATTCTTATTGGTATATGGTTGGACATACTCTTACATTTTTATCTATATTAGACCCAATATACAAGATAGAAGGGTTAATGGTGGTCAAGCTCAAGAGCATATAAATGTCATTGAACAATTATGGTATGATTTGCTTAATGATTATCAATTAAAAATGTACAAAATTAGAATTAGGAGTGCAATAGTTCAAGCTATTTAACTCTGGTTTAGTTTCAGGTTCAGGCTCGTCTTCTATGAACAATTTGTTACTTTCACTTACAAAATTCATGAAAGAAAAAAAGGGCGAAAACATCTTATAATATGATGAAGTTAGATAAATATTTGATAGAAGATTGTGTATGCTTTTAGCACTGGTGGGTGGGTGATTAGTCCTTACCATGCTCAACTTAATCCTTGTACTATGGAAGCCCTTATATATGCCACAAGTTGGTTTGATGACGATGATATTGAGGGTAAACTCTTTTTGTTATATATTAATTTCATCTATTTTATATTATTTTATCTTTTTTTTTCAATTTTTATGTTAATACAACCATAGGTACTAATATTAAGGTGATTAGTCATACACATACTCAAACTAATTAATCAAGCAGACATTATTTTGATAAAATATTCGATAATGAAGGTATATTTAATTATTTGTTGTGCTTAATATTCCTTTAATTTTAATATTAGAATCCTAAATATAATTTTTTTATATACAGAATAAGTGATGCAAACTATTGACAATCTTGACTACAATGATTAGCTCTCTCTCTAGTCTCCACTCGCACAATCCCCGTCTAGAATATTATTTCATGATTTTATCTTGAATTTTTGTAAATTGTATCGTTTAAAAATTTTGCATAATCATTTTTGTAAATAATGTCATCAATTAATAAATTTTGTTCTTATCATCAATTAATTTAATTGATAACTTTAACCCTAACTTTTTTCTTTCATTCCCATAATCCTATCCTCCTTCATTAATGATTTTGGTTTGAATTTACTCATTTTATCAATATATGAATTCTTATATATTCATTCATCATAAAATCTCAATTTTTATTAATCGATTGAAATTCGTAACTTCAATTAATTAAATTGATCAGTTTAGTCATGATCTTTTTCTTTCTTTTCCTATAATCCTTTCCTCTTTCATTAATTATTTTGGTTCCAATCCTATCCTCCATTAATTAATTTGGTTTTATCTTATTTATTTTATCAATATATGTACATTTTATATATTCATTCATTATGAAATCGCAAATTTTTTAATCAATTGAAATTCATAAACTCAATTAATTGAATTGATCACTTTAATTATAATTGTTTCATTTCCTATAATCCTATCCTCCTTCATTATCAAATTTAGTTTTATCCTGTTCATTTTATCAATATAATTATATCTTCCTTTATTAATGAATCTAGTTTCATCTTATTCATTTTTATCAATATATATATATATATATATTCATTCATTATAAAATCTCAACTTTTATTAATCAATTGAAAATTGTAACTTCAATTAATTGAATTGATTACTTTCATTATATTCTTTTTCTTTCATTTCTTATAATCCTATCCTCCATCATTAATGAATTTGGTTTCATCTTATTCATTTTATCAGTATATATATGTTTTATATATTCATTCATTATAAAATCTCAATTTTTATTAATCAATTAAAATTCGTAACTTTGATTAATTGAATTGACCACTTTAATTATTTTTTTCATTTCCTATAAGAATATCCACCATCATTAATGAATTTAGTTTCATCTTATTCATTTTATCAATATATGTACAATTTATGTATTCATTCATCATAAAATCTCAATTTTTAGTAATTAATTGAAAAACTTTACCTTAATTAATTATATTTCTCATATTATATTTTAAATTCAAAATTTTATATTAAAATTTTAAAAAATTAAAGATGGAAAAAATTAGGTCAACCAGAGCTTGATCGAGCTTCAAACCTAATAAATGTAATCGAGCTTGGGTCTTGGGCCTAACTTATATGACTTGGGCCCCAACCTTTCTAGTTAAGTTGGGCTTACTGCCATCCTTAGCCCTCATACACAATTTGAAGAGATAAGGAGACGAAGATTCTCCTTGTTTGATTCCTTTAGCTCCTTTAAAAAGTATGGTTAGCTCATTTCATATATTGTCTCATTTGCATATGGGTCCACCGAAAATAACATCTCTACTGTGTAGGGGTAAGGCTATATACTACAGGACCTCCCAGACCCCGCTTCATTGCAGGATTTTGGACTTGGTGATGATGATGATGACCGTACCAGTCGGTACGTACCGTATCGACTAGAAAATGGTACTGAAATGTTAATTTTAGTACCGGATTTAAATACCGGTTGGTATCGGCCAATATCGATCGGTACCAACCAATATTATAAATACCGGCCGGTACCGAAAATTTTGAAAAATATAAAGACCAAATTGCAAATTTTTAAATTTTAATTAAAAAATTTAAAAAATTTAAAAAATGCTCTTTCCTGCCTCTCATTCCATACTTATCCTCCTTTTTTGATACCCACTAAACAAGGACACCATAAACTTAAAGCAAATAGTGTTGATACCCCCTATCATTGAGGATGATAAAGAGGAAGCAAAAACGACAATAGGGATTTGTCATGCATGTGATTTTGTTTCCTATTGTGGGGGCTTGTTCACTGTTAGAATGAGCGTTAATTAATTTAGGAATTTTAGGATTGGAGGTATTTTAAGTTTTTAATTTTAAATAATAAATGGCATGTAGTATTTAGGTCACATGTATTCCATATGGTAACTGAGTTTGTTAATGACAATTCACGTTAGCATCATTAATTAAGGTTTAACGACATTGTTTTTGTAAAAAATTAAAAATTGGAGTGTTTTAACACCACTTTTAAAGCTTAGGTTAGTATTGTAAATTTAAATAAATTTCGAGATTTTTTTTAATTTATATTTTATTTAAATAAACAAACAAAAAATATTATCAATAATTAAAATATATTAAATAAAATTAAAAGTAAAAGTAAAAATAAAAACAAAATAGACCTAAATTTTCATTGTGTAATATTTAAAGATTTTGCAAAACTCATGCCAAGAAATGCAAGGTAACCCAACCCACAAAAGTCATGACTACCATACCATTTTTGTTGGCATACACCATGCCAATTAAAAAATGGTACTCAAGAATCGATTATTAGACTATATTATAATCTCCATCAATACTAATCCTTTTGACTAGCGTTGGTTGTTACCAATCAATACTAAAAATGCCAATTAGTAGTGGGACTAAAATTAAAAAAACGAAAGTTGGAGGATTGCACTTTAAAAAATCTTAACCCTAATTGTTCATTTCCTCAAATTTGTTATTGTTGGGTTGGTCATGGTTGCATGCATCACATGCATACGGATGTAGTGGAAGTGTCAGAATCAAAATTTTAACACCATGACAACCTTAAAAATCAGAAGATCATAACATGCAAGCATAGATATGTATAAGGGAACATGAAATAACAAAACTTTTTACCTTTTGTGTCTCCTCCTTTCTTGTTTCTTCCCCTTATTTGGGTTATTACAAACACCAAACCCTTCCTTGATCTCCAAGAACATGCAAAGATGGAAGAAGAAACAATTTATAAGGGTTATTTGAGCACCAAACTAGATGCGTTCTAGTAGATTGGATGAATAACAAGAACAAAACTCAAGACACTTTACTCTCACTCTAGAACTCTTCTAGAACCCTTTCTCTATCACTTGAGTAGGTAAGAAATGAAGAAAGCTCGTGTACGTGAGTGAAGAACTCATTTATATACCACTGTCCACGATCGTGACACTTTTAAAAAATTGGGCTCGCCTTCGGCCACTATCGTGGCCTACTTAAATTAGGCCATATACACTTGTTTTTATCCGATCTTTTTGCCAATTTACCAGATTATAAGTGGATTAACACATGAACTTTTCAATAGTTAATTATCCAACTTATGAACCTTTCCATAGATAATTACAATTCAATTCGTCCTTTCACCATCCCACTTGGTTCTGAGTAGGGGCTATATGTCAACTCCTACTAGACTGACTATGTCACATCTAGTCCAAGCGATGTTAGTTCTTGTCCTAGGATATCATTACTCTTATGTGTCATTGAAGACTCTCTTTATGACACATAACTACTCTGACCAGAGATTCTCGAGTAATGACCTCGACAAGAGGTTGTAGATATCATCTCCTTTGATCAAGAGTGGTGAATCCTTTATTAGCTACCCAATTATCTTCAAATACCAATAGCTGTACCCAATCACCACTTTAAGAGCGACCTCATCTTGAGGCAACAAAGAATGATGTCAAAGCAAAGGATTAGTATCCAAGATATCCTTAAATACCTTAAGTCTAAGGATATTTGCACCATTATTATGATGAGATTAATCATTGAAATTCAATAGATCATCCATATGATAATCTTATAGCGGGTCACCCGATGTACTTACTATCCTTAGTAAGCATCCATATGTTAACTCTAAATATCTCATGTCTACAGTTTATGAGATCTACTACTTGATCAAATCAAGAAGTATAACATGTGCCAGTCTATCTGGATTAATAATATCCTATCTTATTAATCCTATGATTAGGGATTATTTAGATACTAACATAATTGCACTTGATAGAAATCTCATTATCATGATCTCATCATGATTTCCTTCATGCTATATTTGGTATCATGAACTTCATTAATTCGATTTAAGATCAACATCAATGCATACAAAAGAATATCAAATTAACGAAAAATTCCTTTTTCTTTATTAATCAAAATAAAGTTTGTATAAAAGTGCCAAAGGTGATTGCCTTTAAAGCACTACTCTAACAATCTCCCACTTGCACTAAAGTCAATCGCCTTTATATCTAATACCATAGGCAAGTACATAAGAATCAAATTTTGTTTAAGGAAGTGGCTTAGACAAAGGATCAGCGATGTTCTGATCTGGTGGGGACTTTCTCAATCTTCACATCACCTCTATCAATGTTCTCCCTGATCAGGTGATATCTCTTGAGTATGTGCTTGGACCTCTAATAAGAGCTTGAATCCTTGGCTTGAGCAATAGCCTCATTGTTGTCATATTACAACAATATTGGGTTTACTATGCTAGGAACCACTCCAAGTTCCATAATGAACTTCTTGATCCAAACAGCTTCCTTTGTTGCTTCCACAGCTGTAATGTACTCTGACTTGATCATCGAATCTACAGTCTTCTCTTGTTTAGAACTCTTCCATTTGACTGCTCCACCATTCAATGTGAAAGCATAACTTGATTGGGATTTGGAGTCATCCTGGTCATATTAAAAACTAGCATCTATATGGTCACTCATTATGAGATCTCCATTTCCATTTATCAAGAATACATCCCTAGTCCTTCTCAAGCACTTTAGGATATTCTTGACAGTTACCCAGTGACCCTTACCAGGATCTGATTGATATCTACTCGTAACACTTAGAGCAACGATATATTTGGTCTTATACATAACATAGCATACATGATCGATCTTACTGCTGAACCATACGGGATCATACTCATGCGAGTTCTCTCATCTTGTGTTTTAGGACACATAGATTTTGAGAGTTTTATCCCATGAGTCATGGGAAGAAACCCTCGCTTGGACTGCTCTATGTTAAACCTACTTAACACTTTATCTATGTATGTTGACTATGAAAGACCTAACAACTTCCTTGATGTTCTCTATAGATCTTTATTCCCAATATATAAATTGCTTTTGTAAGGTCTTTTATGGAAAAATTTTGAGACAACCAAACTTTGACTTATTGCAAACTAGAGACATCATTTCCTATTAGTAATATGTCATCCACATATAACACAAGGAATATGATAGCCCACTAACCTTCTTGTACACACAAGGTTCATCAGGATTTTGTGAGAAACCAAAATCTTTGATTGTCTCTTCAAATCGAATATTCCAACTCCTAGATGCTTGCTTCAAACTATAAATGGATTTTTGAAGCTTAAATACCTTTCTGCCATCTCTGGATATGAAGCCTTCAGGTTGTATAATATATACATCCTCACTTAGGTTTCCATTTAGGAAAGTCGTCTTCACATCTATTTTTCATATTTCATAATCATAATAAGCAACAATAGTTAAGAGTATTCTTATAGATTTAAGCATGGCTATGGGGCTAAATGTCTCATCATAGTCAACTCCTTGTCTTTGACGATAAACTTTAGTGACTAACCTGACTTTGTAGGTAATCACATTACCTTCCATGTCGATTTTCTTCTTGAAAATCCAGTTGCACCTTATGGGTTTTAACCCTTTGAGTGGGTCAACCAAAGTCCATACTTGGTTTTCATACATGGAATCCATTTCAGACTTCATAGCTTGAAGCCATTTTTCATATTCTGAACTCTTCAGAGCCTTTTAATAGGTTATAGGCTCATCATCCTCTATGAGTAATATGTCATTGTGTTCACTTACAAGAAATCCATATCTCTCTGGAACACTGCATATCTTACTTGACTTACGAACATGTTATATGTCAGAAGGTTCAATTGTTATCTCATCTCTATGAACAAAAATTTCGGGTTCAGGTTCAGGAAGTTGAACTGTATCTGTTTGAGTATCATGAACTTCATCAAGTTTAATTTTGCTCCCAATGTCTTCTCTTAGAAGAAACTCTTTCTCTAAAAAGATAGCATGTTTTGAGACAAACACTTTTTTCTCTAAAGCATTATAGAACTGATATCCAATTATTTCCTAAGGATATCCTATAAACAAACATTTATCAGACTTCACTTCAAGCTTGTCTAATTGAATCCGCTTCACATAAACCGGACAACCCCAAACTTTCATATGAGAAAGGTAGGGTCTTTTGTTAGTTCGCATCTCATATGGAGTAACTTCAACTACCTTTGAAAGGACTCTGTTTGTCACGTAAATAGCAGTCTCAAGTGCATAACCCTAAAAGGATTTCGGTAGATCTGCTAAGCCCATCATTGACCTTACCATGTCCAACAAGGTTCGATTTCTCCTTTCAGCTACATCATTATGTTGTGGTGTGTAAGGTGGAGTCTACTGGGATACTATCCTATTATCTCCGAGATAAGTTAGAAATTTCTCATTTAAGTATTCACCACCTCAATCTGATCGAAGTGCTTTAATACTTCTACCAAGTTGTTTCTCTACTTCATGTCTAAATTATTTGAACATTTCAAATGTTTCAGACTTGTATCTCATTAGATACATATACCCATATTATGAATAATCATCGATAAAAGTAATGAAGTAGACAAAACCACCTCTGGCATGAAAGGACATCGGACCACAAACATTATCTAATAACCCATTCATTCGTTCACCTTTACCTTTAAAAGGTAATTTAGTCATCTTGCCTAACAATCAAGATTCACATATGTCATATGATTCATAATCAAATGACCCTAGGCTACCATTCTTGTGTAGCTTAATCATGTGCTTCTCACTTATATGGCCAAGTCGACAATGCCATAAGTAAGATGATTTTAGGTTATCTCGTTTTTGTCTTTTATTGTC
>JAOSBN010000006.1:16949561-16961398 GCA_027563595.1 Erythroxylum suave
AACCTAACATCTAATCAAATCAATTTCTCAATTCAATATCAAAAATCATTTCAATCTCACAAATCAATTCAATTTCATAAATAAATTCAAATTCCTAATTCAATTAAACCCCAACTTAACATCTAAATTCAATTCCCAATTTAATTAATCCCTAACCTAACATCTAATTGCTTTAAACATTAACCCAAAATAATTACATTAATATTTAATTAAAATAATTGCATTATCCTAAACCAAAAATAAATTTAACAAAAAAAATTAACAAAAAATACCTCAAGCTCAAGGTCAAGGAAGCAAGCAGTCGGCGGTGAGGTGAGGGGCTGACCGGCTGATGGCTGTGCTGTTGACAGAAGAACTGAAGCTTGAAGCAGTCTGCAGTCGGCAGAAGAGATGGTGGAGAAGAAGTGAAGCAGTCGGCTGTCGGCACTCGGCAGAAGCAGGGGCGGAGGCAGCACGATGGTGGCGACGCGACTGGTGGAGTGGTGGTGGAGATCAGGCGATGGTGGCGACGCGAGTGGAGCGGGGCGGCAGCACGCAGCACGGCAGCAGTGCAGTAGCCAGTGGGTTCAACACTGGTGGCGACTGGCGACTAGCGGGAAGAAGGAGACAGAGTCGGAGGCGAAAGGTGGGACGGGCTGGGTGGCGTGGCGCGGCCGGTGGTGGCAGCAGGCTGGCGGTGGGCAGTGGAGGTCCTTGGTTTGGGGAAGCCGGGGCTCAAGCGGGGGCTTGTCCCTCGCTGCCTCCGCCCCTGGAAGCCAAGCCGTCCAACTATTTAAAACCTTTTATATTTTAATAATTAAAAATGTGGAAAATAGTGAGAATTTTTTCTATCATTTTACTGAAAATTTTCGTAACATAACCACTACAATTTGACATTCCCAGAATTTTCAAAAGCCCTTTAAAATTTCGAAACACTTATATATTCACACCAATTTCTCAACTACAAATTTTGGACTTTAAGTCCATTCACGAGCAACCCTAAACAAATAATTCTCAGCAATCACTATATTAAACTTTAAAAAGCTAAAACATTCATGAATTTCATTTAAAAGCCTTTATAAATATCCATTCTTTACTCAAATGTAAATTTCAAAATGATACAAGCACAGCAGCACCCAATGATATAACTAATCCTATAACGAAGTCCCAATTACTGCAGGACCTGTACACATACCTGGGGACGTTTGTTTAAAAACATAAAAATTAAGGTGAGCTAAACGAGCTCAGTGAGTGTAATTAGTTTACTAAAAAAATTTAACTTCTTATAAGAACATAACTACAATATTCCTATACAATCATAAAAATCATGGTAAAACATTTGGATAATAATTTATTTATGCATCATTAAACCTCGTAATAACATAGCACTTCGTAGAACAAAATTTCAATTTTTCTGAAATATTATTCTGAATTGCTTTTTCGAAATTAAACTCATCATATATAAGTTTCCATTTTTCTTTTTTTCCTTAATCAATAAATAGTGGTGACAATAAGTTTTCTGAAAAATTTTATACTGAAAATAACCCAACTACTAGAATTAGTACCATACGGTGCCTCTCAAATTACTTTTAAAAATAAAATGCGGTGGCCTTATTATTTCATGATTTTTCTTATTCAACGTAGCCCACCACTAGTTTCTTTACTATACAGTAGGCTAGGCATAGAGTCACAGAGCTAGTTCTACATCGCTTACCCACAATAGGTTAACCATTAGAACGGTAGTTAAGGAGCTGGTTCTCATCATTTACCTATAACAAGTCATGAAGCTAGTTTTGCATCGCTTACCCGTGACTAGTTAACCACTATTCATAGAGCTGGTTTTACATCACTTACTTATAATAGGTTAACCACTATAAATATACTGGTATAATAATATGTATAAAACCTAGCAATGTACCATAGGCAAAAGCAATTTTTACATTTACGACTCATCTTATTTTCTAAATCAAGTATGGGAGGATTCATAATTGAATTATTTCAATGTAACTCCCATTCATATAAAATTTAACTTTTCAATTTAAAACTCATATATTGCCAAAACATACACTTATACTAGCAATATTAACTTGTAAAATATCATTTTCATAAAACTCAGTATAAATATTCATCTCATAATCAAATGAAAATCATTTGCATAAACTCAATTTAAAGTACACTCATACGCTATCAATTCTTTTGCAAAGAATTTAGTCATATAAAACAATTAAAATACAGTAACAACTTGCTAGTTTCCTTTTCACCACTTCGAAATCCTTCAATTGGTTTTGTTTTTTGATATGAAAACCTAATATGAATACATTCAACTCCTTAACACATTTTTCCAATCAAATATGCTATAAACCATGTCAACTTCATTACTTTCCATATACACTCCTAATTATTCTCCAAATAATAACATAACGGTTCATTTGATAATTCAAATACCATAAATACACTTAATGACCATTCTTAATCACATTTACATGGTCATTACAACATAATCATACTTTTATACTAAAAATGCCCTTAAGGCCGAACTTAACATATACATTAAACTCTTCCAATTCAATTCCAATTGATTTCTACACTTAAAAACCAATCTAAATTTATTTCCATGACATTTTAATACATCCATTTAAGTCATATAATTTCATTAACAAAATTTTCCAAAATCATGCACCCTAAACCAAATTTCAATCAAAACCAATTCCAAATCATTTTTTTCATTTCTTTACTTCATTAGCATCAAAATCATGCTATAAACATCATAAAACATCAAAATATAATTTTGGATCATAATACATTGAAAACCCTGACTATGGCTGAAAACTTACCCAATTATTTTCATGGTTTTTCTTTCATTCTTTCATCATTAAACTAACTTTCCAATGCCATTCACTAATCTTAAATCATCAAATGGAAAAATAAAACACTTTAGATAATATATCTCAACTTTGACCAAGTTTGACCAAGGTTCCATACACTAGATTCATATGATTTTCTTCTCCCAATTGCTTCCAATGCAAGAAAACCTTGATATTACATCAAAAGGGCATAAATCACACCATCAAAACCAAATCTAACCTATAACCTAACAAATCAAAATTTTCAACAAGATTAGTAAACTTACCAAACCATTTTCTTCTTCTTCTTCACTTGAATGACTATGGAACTCTATTGGATGTTTGATTGGAGGTAAAAGAGAATGAAAAGTAGTTTGGATCACGTCACCTTGGATTAGAACTAGTTCTATCTTCTCCTTCCTGTTTTCTGTTCTTGTTTTCTCTCTTCCTTACTTTGTCCAACAGTTGCCAAACCCCTTGCTTCTCTCTTATTTTCTTTCATTTTTTGGGTTCTTTAATGTCACTCTCATGGCACTCTCCCAAAACGAAGCAAAATGTCTTAATTTTTGCTTTTTATACTCATTTAATGGATTACACATGTCACCTTCCTATTTGTCATCACTAATGACTTATCACACACATGTCATTTTCTCATTGGTCATTTCTAATGACTCATCAATTCACTAATATCATGTAAAAAAACCAAGTTGCCCTTAATGAGTGAAAAAGACCAAATTACCCTTTAATGCGTTTAATTCATCAATTAACCAAATTAAATTCCAATAATATCCCACAATCGTCTTGTCATCAAATTGACCATGAAATACTCTAATTAGGGTCAATAATTGTTGATTGGTTGCTTTTAAAAATTTTGAATGGGTTTAAAATCATCAATACTCATTATTTTCCAATAAGGGCATTTTAGTCCAATAATTTTGGATTACCTGAATTCTTTTTAAACAACCTCTATTTTGACTTGTTTCAGTTTCTATACATTGCAATCTTAATTTCAAATCTTTTCATTGTATTTTGAAATTATAGGTAACTTACGGTTGCCTGCAAGAATTTTCGGATTGACTTTGAAAATCACTAAATGTCATTGAAATCGTCAAGATTTTATTCAAAAGTGTCACCTAAATCTCTAAAGTACATTTTGGGGCTTTTAAAGCTTGTTTGGACTTATTCTGTAGCTTTTCAGAGTTTTCAAAAAAGTTTGAAATTTTTTTAGTTCAAGTCCAAAACCATCTTTAGTTTATCTGTGATCTCTGAAATTTTTTTAGTTTAAGTCCAAAACCATCTCTGGTTTATCCGTGATCTCCAAAAAATTTTTAGTTTAAGTCTAAAACCATCTCTGGTTTATCCGTGATCTCCATTATAACCTCAATAAACTTTTAAACGGTTAAATTACTCTAGTATATCATAAATTAAATTACTCTAGTATATCATAAATATATCATACTTTATAAAACGCATGTGCATTACAATATACAATACAATAATTGAATTAGGATATTACAAAAAGAATATAAGAGGCTTGGGTCATCAAATACTTCATAATCCCAGAAGAATCTTTAATTCAACAAATTTAGAAAAACATATTATAAGTTTCCATGAAATCCACATCAGTAATCACAAGACAAAGTAGCATATGGAAAGAATTCAAGGTAGCCACACAGTAAGGGAAGAGGATGATACATTGATACATTTGGTGAATGGGGAATGGTGAGGTGATTGGAAAATAACCAGGCGAACAAAGGCATTTGGAAAATGATAGGTCGAGAAAAGATGTCTAGCAACTAATGAGATGAGATAAGCAAAGAAAGCAAAGGAGGAATCAAGGAAGGACCTGAGATGAATAGTGATTTTGTATTTTTGTTTAAATTACTCTATAATGGTTGTTGGATAGAGAGCGAAGCAACATCAATACAACATGGACATAATAATTTTAACAATATGTAGCGAAACAAAATCGTTTTTCTTAGTATAAAATGATGTTGTTTGATAAACTATTGGAAGAGAAGGTTCAAGTTAGATAGGCCACTCAAATATGATTGTGACTCAAAATTTGGTCAAATCATATTGAACTTGTCAACTTTAGATCGAATTTTTATCAAGATAAATTGTGACACCCAAATACCCCCTGGGAGGATAGGTGGAATGCCATACAAGACAGTACAAACAAACCAAAACATTTTACACAAACATAGCATTCAAAAATCTTCCATTGGAAGCAATTCAGAATAAACATGCATCATATCGCTTGAACTTAATACAAATTTATTCCAAAAACTGAAACCAACTTGAAACATAGTTATTACAAAAATTTACAACAATTCGTAATCATAAATTTTATAAACAAATCAAAATATATTCAAAATACATTTTTATCAAAACAAGACTCAGACTCTATTGGCCATTGCGGTTGACTCGTCCCAGTCTTTGTAATCCTCATTTTGAACCTACATAGGGCAAATCCACCGTGCTAAGCATATAGCTTAATGAATAAAAAATAACCTATATATAAAGTGATAACTCATCATATTGAATCATGTAATAGCATAAGCATCCATTAACATATTGGTTTAACAATAAAACAAACATGATGCATTTTAGAACAGATTTTATAATTAACAGAGCTGAATATCAAAAGAGGGTATAAACCCTTCAAAATCATAATACAATTTTTTTTATGTCAGAATCAAACATATATCAGAACATAAAATCAAATGACTGCTAAGCCATTTACATAAGTGGGTAACAGGACTTATACAGGAGAGACCGAAGTCTCGACACCAAATTGTCACAAGAGCAGCTGCAAACTCTTCTAGGTATGCCTATTTACCCACAACTAGGACTCAATAGTTTTTAAACCAAAACAAAGTCATTTCAGACATTTCATGTGCAAAGCAAGTAGTCAATCATATTCACATGCAAGTAGCACTTCTAATGATATAAAAATGCATCAAACACCTTGGGCAACCGTTGTCTGAAATTTAGAACACAATCAACATAAACCAAATTCAACAAATAGAACAAAGTAAGGTGTAACCGTCTAAGATTACTCACAAAAGCTCCCTTATTGCTTATTGCCTCGAAGTCCTGACAATATTTGGAAGTGGTTTCTCTGTGCGCTCCTTTATAACAATTAACACATATACAAATTACTATTGTGTATGATTAAGAATTCATTCATGTATACTGACTATGTATGATGCATGTTCAAGACAAATTCTCTGGTATATTTCCTTACTAAACTAATGTAAACATCAATTGTAGTTCAAAAGTTCCAAAATTCATACATTCAATTTCTATTCCAGCTTTTGCTGGAAGCACCTCATTCGGGTCAACTTGGCATAATCAATAAGATTAAGAAAATGATGTATTTCTATAACACTCTCTTCTAGAAAATTGTTCCTCTATATCATAAGTTTCTGATGACTCCAAGATCATCCAATTTAATTTAGTATACTGAAAGTTATAATCAAAAGATTTCAGACTATTCTTAAGCTTCAGCAAAATTCTTATCCCAAATTCAAATCAGATTCTAAAATTCTTAGAGGTAGAATTAGAATTTAATCTCTTCATACAATTTGTAGTCTTATGTCTCTATTAAAATTAAGAATCACTCCATCTAGAAAACTACAGATCAATATATAATCAGAATACTGAAGTATGTTCAGTAAAACCATCCCAGTTATCATACTTCAGTACAGTCATATTTCCAACTTAAACACTTCAATCAATCTATTTCAAAAAGTCCTAATTTTTGGTGGAGATAAAGATTAATGTCTTAAGAGTCCATTGGTTCAATTCCCATGCCAATTGGATGTTAGGAGAAGAAGTTATAACAAAAAGTTCAAAGGATGCTCAATAATTAAAAAAAAGTTTTAGAGTCGCGATCGAGCATGTCTTTAAACACTCTGCACGATCACGACTTCCTCTGTTTCTGCACGATCGCAAACTGCTGCATTTTCTTCTTTCTCTTTCATTCTTTCTCGCCATTTTTAACCTATATGAAGACATTTTTAGATAATACTTTCATCTAATCAAATATTCCTCTATGTCTCAAGTGTCTAATGACATCAATTTCATGCATTTTGGTTCAGTATTAATCAAGTTATAATAAAAAAATCCACAGACTATTTTTACACTTTGACATAACACAAATTTCATTTTCAAGCCAAATTTATAGATTCTTAATGACATATTTCGAATTATATTCCTTCTTGAAAAATGTGTTTCTCTGTCTCTAGTTTACTCTAAATTAAATTTTATCCAATTTGGATATTCACAGATCAAGTTATGCCCTAAATACAGACATATGTTCAATAAAATTCTGCATATCTCATACTCCAGCTCACTTCAAACTTTCATCTAGTTATTCATATCTCCGAATCTGCTTCCTCCATTACCACCCACACATGCATCAACACCATTTATGCATGCAACAATCCACAAGCATGAAAATGCACTCCCTTTACACATGCATCCAGTTACAAACATTAAAACCTCAACAAAAATCATTTACACTATCATAAAACTTACTTGATTAAACTTCTCTCTCTTCAGAAATTTTCCAGAACTTAGGGGAGCAAACAACTGGTTTCAGTGATGGATAAACAGGGAATTCTATTTAATAAATAAAACCTCTAATGACAGAAAACTTCATAAGGTGTAGCCTTGACAAATTACCCAAAAGCCAATGTTTATAAGTGAGCAAGATGGGGTCTTTGGTGTTGGCAAAGCAAGAAGGAAGATGGTGTGTTTGGCGGAGACAAAACCAAGGAGTTGTAGAAAGTTTCTTACTCAAACATGACTTAGGTGTCTTCATCAAACAATGCCACATGTCACCTTTGCATGTGGCCCAATTGTCATCAACGTAAAGCTACCATTGTCACTTAACTCTTTGTCCACATGTCACATATTAATAGATCCATTTGTCACTACATAATTTGTATCTTATTTCAATATTTTTCTTATTCTTAAATACCTCAAATTTTCAATAACTATCCTAAAATTCACCAAAATTTCGAAATAATAACTATTATCACCAAATAAATTTTGTAACACAATTAATCCAAAGTTCACACTTTAATCACATTAAAATCACTTATACCCAGAAAATTGCGAATGAATGCATATACAAATATTTGTATGTGTCCAAAATTGCATATGCACATATAAGTGAAAACTCAATTATGCAAAGCATAAAGTGCACTGAAATTCCTTAATATTCTAACCCCTAACATGAGGTGTTACATAAACAATATACCTCTATTTATGATAAAGATGGATGAATCCTTTTAAAATATTAATAAAGATATTTTTGATAAAATTGGATTTTGTTTGTCTCTCTTAGTTTCTTTATTTTTTCCTAAAGTTTTTAAAATAAATAAAATTGAATCTTAAGTAAGGAAAGAGAGGAGATGTTAAAAATTAAATGAAAATTTGAACTTTGTTCTTTTATTTCTTTCTCATCAATATAAAAATTAAAAATAATTAATTTATTTAACAATTATTTATTGTTAAAACACTAATATAATTTAAATTATAAAATCATAAAAAATAGACCATTTAATAATATTAACTATTAAACTTTCTATATCAAATCCTTTAGCTTATATATGTTCTTTGAAGGTTTCATACTTAATGGTGACATATATAAAGTTTACATCAAAGTACATTGCTTGATAAGTGCTGTTATAACCACTATTTGTGGCATCGTCATACTTGTTCCCCATAATAGTACAAAACTACACCCTAAGCAATTACCCTATTCAAGTGTCCTCCCTTATCAATAAATTCATTTAGGTGGAGGTTAGTTGCCATTGTTAGGTATTATGGCTAAATCATATATCAAGCAACATATAGTGATTATTACCGTTAAACATTGACTTAGGGGCATTAAGCAAGCTCTAACTGCATATATATTATGGACTATAGGAAGAATATATGGCTTAAGTACATTAACAGGAATCCTATTAATGTCCACATAATCAGAACTTATAGAAGTGATTTTTTAAAGTTGATTAATTTTATTGATGAATATAAATAAATAACATAAGTTACAAAAAGATATAACCATGTTACAAGTCATTAGTTTCTTAAATGCGAGTATTAAAAGAATAACTTTGTCATATGCTAACAAAAGATACTAGCAAATAAGGAGTTATTAAGATAAATTCTAGTTATTTCAAATTGAAGAAGATAGCTTAGTTTGTAGGTTACAAGAAATGGCTTTAGCTTTAATATTTTAGCTTAGAATACAAAGTTATGCTTTTACATTATTAACATTAGACTGAAGATTTTACTATACCTTTCGTTCCAAATATAGTAGATCAGTGTCCTAAATGAAACATTGAAAAGTTCACCATCCCATTTACAACTGAAGGAAACTCGAGGAATCCATTATATTATATGCGACCACTATTCGCCAGCCATATAATAAAAAAGTGAGAGGGATATATGATTGAGTCTTATATCAACTTGTAGTAAGGAGTACATGATTGATGACCATACAGTAGTTTCCTATAGGATTTAGTGGTGAATGTGGAGGATTTATCCAAGGTCCAATCTTTATTCTTATATATGGTCTGGTCAAGGTTATGAAAGGACAAAGTGTTTAGGACTACTTTTTCGCCCCTTGAAGAGTAAAAGGGCCAGTTTTAGGAATTTCCCTTGATTAATGCTTAAACCTTAGGATTGGAAGGCATTATATGTTTTAGAGGTTAGAACTCAGTAGGCATATTAAGATGACCTTTATTGTACCAATGTTTAAATTAAAAGGAGGTGTTGTAACCGTCTCCGATCATATTTTTAATATATGGATGCACTAATCCTCTCATTTTCATAATTTGAATAAAAGATCCTACATGTTCCAAAATATGTTTTGACATTTTAAATACTCGATCCCTTGAGTAGGTGTAGACGTGTCCATCTTACTCAGAGCTTTTCACCTTTTAAACATAATGGTCATAGCCTTTTAATGAGCATTATTTAACTTATAGTCTATATAGAAATAATTTCTAGTCCTATGTAAATCTTAGTTTAGCAATAGTTACCCATCTAACCTTGGGGACCTTGAATTTTTTATTTGATCAATTTTAGAGAAATTCCCTTAATATCCTATCAATTTCCTTTATCATTTCCTTAGGTAATGCAATATTAAAGATCCAACAAATGTAAGGGTTAGAGAGTATGGAGAAAACTAGTTGAACCCTTTCACCATAAGATAAACAAATGTTGAACCAGTTATCTATCTACCTTTTAGTACATTTTAAAAAAAGGGGAGCAGTCCCCCTTAGTAAGTTTCTTCAAAGAGATGGGGATTGCTAGATAATTAAAGGGGGTCATTGTTGGTTTAGTCCCTTAAAGTTAAAAATAGTTCTTGCACTAAGATCAAAACCAACAAAAAGTATGAAAGAGCTTTTATTAGGATTGAAAAACAAACTTGATAAGTCTTTAAATTCCTCTATACAGTTGATAAATAATTTGATGGAAGTAGAGTTTTCACTAAATAATAAAGCCAAATCATCTAGAAGGGATAACTAGAGTAGGGATGGCAACTATTTTCTCCATCCATCTATTGTGAGTTGTAGCTATAAAGTTAAATCTTTATTCCTAAAATAAACTACATACACACTATAAATGTGCAAAATTTCAAAAGATAATTAAATGAACAAGCCAAAAATACAATAAGATACAACAAACTACAATAAAAAGAAAAAGAAAAAGAAAAGAAAAGAATACAAATCACTAAAGTAATAATATTAAGGTGTTCCCAATATCAAAGTCCCCAGTAACGATGTAAAAAACTTGATTGACCTAGTATGAATTATCCACAAGTGCACGACATAGATATAGTTAGTACTGGAAAGTACAAATCAATCCTATGAAGATGAAGAATACTAATAGTTATCACTGTCCTAATTTGTAGTCTATGAAATTGGTTTTGATTTTTAAAGAAAATAAAACTTAAGCAACTAAAATAAGATAGGTAGCAATATTGAGCAAAGAAATAAATAATCACTTAGAAAACTATTGATATCGAGAATTAGTCTTTAAGTTACAAATTCCCCTAAAAACCCTTAATAAGTTGATCTTTTATTATGAAATTGTTTTATTAAATATTGGATCGTGAAAATTCCTATGGTATGCTAATAACTCTCTTAATTCTAACAACAACTAATCTTAAGGTTATCAACTGAATTACTTATGTAAAAATTTTTAGGATTGCTTTACTAAATTGTGAATTTTGCTATTAGGTTTGACCTTAATTTAGACGATTTATGTCATCCTATCTCTAAGGTTGCAATCAACTCCTTTCAATAATGGTAGATCTATTCATACAAAGATTTCTCAATCTCAATGTTATGAAATCAAATTATACAATAATATTCTAAATCTATTAGAACATATTTTAAACACATAATCGAATCACAATAGATTAATTAAAACAATTGCATTAAATAAAAGAATCAAAACACGTTATAGCATAAACGTAGTTTCATCTTACCATAGACACTAAAGAAATTTCGTTACAGATGATTGAAGATGAAATCAAATATAAACAGAAAGAAAAAATGAATAGAAAATAAAGTATTCATAATTCTAAATCTCCCTTTTATCTCCTATCGAATATTCTTTGTGAGGTAGAGGTTTAATCTTGTAATCTCTTGGATCTTTCGATGATTTCTTCATGTTTTCCACTTCTGTTAGACCCCAAACTTTTCTTAGAAGATTAGAATTAATAAATGAGAAAAGTGGAGAGGTTCATTTATATTCTTTGGTGCTTTCAGTGGCTAAGAGATTTTGAAATGGGAAGAATGTGAACAAAAAATGTAATTGAAATTGTGTAGTAAGTTGATGAAGAATATGTAAATATGTGTATGTTCTGTTATTGGTGTTCATGATTAAGCATGGGTTAAATTTCCTTATGGATGATGTTGATTTCAAATGGAGATGAGAATGAGGAATAAATGAAGTAGAAAAGGTGATCTTGGTATGAGTTGTGTT
>JAOSBN010000006.1:16961498-16988194 GCA_027563595.1 Erythroxylum suave
TAACCTAGAAAAATTCCTGAATTGATCTTAGAATCGAATTTATCCAAATTTTCTTTTGTATTCAAAATAGTGCATTTATAACCAAAAAGATTAAAGTAAGAAATATTTGGCTTTCTTCTCTTCTATAACTCATATTTTAAAATGGGTTGTAGAAATACTCTATTTTGAATATAACATGCTGTATTCACAGCTTCTGCCCAGAAGTACTTAGGAAGATTCATTTCACATAGAATAGTCCTTGCAATTTCCTGAATCGTTCTGTTTTTTCTTTCACAACTCCATTTTGTTGAAGAGCTCTAGGAGTAGAGAAATTATGGAAAATTCCATTCTCTTTACAAAATATTTTGAATTTTTCATTTTCAAATTCTCTACCATGATCACTCCTAATTCCAGCAATATAAATTCCTTTTTAATTTTGCAACTTTTAAGATAAAACTTTAAAGAATTTAAAAGATTTATCTTTATGAGATAAAAACAATATTCAACAAAATCTAGTAAAGTCATCAACAATTACAAGACCATACTTCTTTCCACCAAGACTTACTATTCTAGTTGGTCCAAATAAATCTATATGTAACAGCTCTAGACGTCTAGACGAAGTTACAATATTCTTAGACGAAAAAGATGTTTTAACTTGTTTTCCTTTCTGACAATTCTCACAAAAGAAATATTTGTTAAAACTTATCTTTAGTAAACCTCTTACCAAATCATGTCTAACTAATTTGGAAATATGTTTAAAGCTAGCATGACCTAGCTTTTTATGCCAAATCATCTTTTGATATAAGACATGAAATATTTTGACTTTTCAAATTGTCTAAGTTAATTTTATAGAGATTGTTTCGTCTCTTGGCAGAAAAGAATATGGACCCGTCCTTGTTTTTAACTAAACAAGAATTTTGATTAAAGGATACTTCAAAACCAGAATCACATAATTGACTTATATTGATTAGATTATGCTTTAAACTATCAACTAGTAGAACATTATCAATATATAAAAAGGAATCTTTACCAAATTTGTCGATCCCAATTATTTTACCCTAATTGTCTCCAAAAATTACTGATCCACGTTGCTTATATTGAAGGTCTAGGAACATAGACCTTCTACTCGTCATGTGTCATAATCAGCCACTGTCCAAGTACCATTGATGGTGGTTGCTTCTTCCAAGTAAGGAAATCTGTAGTATATATTATATCCTTCTTAGGTACTCATATTTTCTTGGGTCCTTTAGGGTTAGTTTTATAATTATTCTTTGAATAATAATAATACTAAAAATACTTTTTCTTTTTCTTTCTATTAGGAACAAAATTCCTATTATGAAGAACATTACTATTATGAATAGTATTTCTACCAGAAAAGCCTAAATCTCTTTTATCATCTGGATGTCTGTAACTTCCAATCATATCATTCATCCTTTTTGTACTTTCTGTAAATTTCGATAAATTTGCTGAAAGAATATTAATCCTTTGTTTTAGCTGATTAATCTCTTCAGGTCTATTTACAGTTACTTCCTTTTTCATATTGTCTACTTGTTTCTTAAGGAAGACGTTTTCTTTTTTTAAGAGTTTTGTGTTCTAAAAAATTTTCAACAAATTCCTTTTTCAACAATCTATATTATTTGGAATAGCATGTGAATCTTCTAACAATTCTAAATAGGCATGCTGAAGATTATTAAAGTCAAAGATTACCTTATCATCGCTTTCACCTTTAGCTACCAAGCATATATTTGCTTGTTTTGAAGATTTTGAGTTAGATTCAGATTCAGACGAATCTAGATCTTCCCATGTTGCTATCATGCTCTTTTTGTTTTCTTGACTCTTATTTTGTTTTCTTTTGAGCAAGGGACATTCAGATTTGTAATGTCCTAGTTTATTATACTCATAGTAGACGATAGAGCTTTTCTCATTCTTTGAATCGTCTTTTCTATTCTTTTTGAAAGAGAAGTCTTTGTTTCCCTTTTTTTTCCTCTTCCACGTCCATCTAATTTTTCTTGAAATGAAGGATAGTTTGTCTTCATCTTCACTTGAATCTTGATCAGATTAACTGGCATCATCATTCTTGATTTCTTTGATCTTTAATGCTTTTGAAGACGTACTTCTATTTTTTTTGCTTCTTCCGATTCTTCTGACTAGCCTTCAATGCAATAGATTTATCCCTTCTAGGTTTATCTTCTGCATCAAGCTCTACTTTATGAATTTTCAGTGAATCAAGCAATTCGTCTAGCTTTAGTTTGCTTAAATCCTTGGCCTTTTATATTGCTGTTACTTTAGGTCTCCATCTTTTTGGAAGACTTCTGAGGATCTTTCTGACATGATCTTGACTATGATAGATTCTCCCCAGAGCTTTAAATCCGTTAATAATTGTTTGGAATCGTCTAAACATTTGATCAATAGACTTATCATCATTCATCTTGAACAGCTCACACTGATGAACAAGAATACCAATCTTGGATTCTTTCACTTGGTTTGTGCCTTCATGTCCAATGGCTAATGTGTCCCACATTTCCTTTGCAGATTTGCATCTATGAACCTTATCATATTCACTTTTGCTTAGAGCACAACTTAAAAAGAACTTGGCCTTTGAGTTTAATTGAACGCGAGCTTTTTGATTAGCTAACCATTGGTCACGAGAGATGCTTTTCTCTTCGAAGTCTGTTGGAATATATGGACCACTTTCAATGATATCCCAAAGATCAATGTGTGTGGATTCTATGAAGAGTCGCATCCTGTCCTTCCAATAATGATAATCTTCACCATTGAATGCAGGGGGTCTTGAGACAGAGGCACTTTCAGCTATAAAAACGTGTGATTCAGCCATAGATCTTTGCCCTCACTTTGTAACAGTGTCTCTTGGAAACTTGCGCTTTCATACCAACTGAAGTAAATCACTTATTAATATAGAAATCACGTATATTATGTAATATATACAAGAAGGGGGTTGAATTGTGTTAAATCGTCTAAGATAGTAATCTTTAAAATCTTCTTAATTTTTTTGAAAAATTCAGATGATTACAAAACAATGTACTTAATTAGTTTAAATAATACAACAGTGGAAAAAGTATCTATTCTAACAACAAGAAATTAAAGAGATAAGGGTTAGAGAATATGATACTACGATTTATACTGGTTCACCCTTAACTTTTGGGCTACGTCTAGTCCTCAGAGTTTATCTGAGATTCACTATCCCTTGCAACTTTACAAGTATTATTTCTACTCTTCCAGAACTTCTTTAGGTCTCTTTCACATAGTATTCTTTATTTGCTATCTTAGCCTTTTTAGGCTCTAGCCTTCCTTTCACTTAAAAAGATATTGTTTGAGCTTTCTACACTCACATTCAAGGTGTTCTTGATCTCTTTTCTTCCTTCTTTTTACTTAGGATATTTTTACAGTATACTCACTTGATCACAGAATTATTTTTGTAAGTAAAGTAAGTAAAAGTTATTTTGTCTACGACTATTAACAGATATTTATAGCCTAATTTTCTAACTGCCTTCTTGAGAAAATTGCTTGTAGAATTTTCAAAGATCTGTTATTAGTTGAGTCCTGCAACCAACTCCAACTAACTAACTGATGTTATAGATTATCCTTCAATTATATCGTCTTGATTTGTATGCTTCGTCTGGTGTCTTCGCTTCGTCTTATGTCATTGCTTCGTCTTATGTCTTCGCTTCATCTTATGTTTTGTGACTTTACCTTAGTCTTGTAACTTCATCTTAGTCTTGTGATTTCGCTTCGTCTGGTCCGTCTTAGACTTCATCTTGGTCAGCTTTTACTTGAATATCGTCTTGAAGTGATTATTTTTGCTACTTACATTTATCTGCGTACTTAATAAACTCATCAAAACAGTTCACACACTTTTATTATTATTATTTGACTTTCATCAAAATCAATAGAAGAAGTGAAGCCTTCTTGACTTAACATGAGCATCCATAGCCTCATACTGCTTTTGCAGTTATGGTGACATAGAGGCCAACATTATACAACTAGCCAACTTGCTGTCATCCAGTAGCTTCTTATAAGCTTTCTAATCTTCATCAGATGCATTAACAACAGAGGGATCGAGAAGTGGTTCATCTAGGACATATCCTAGTTTCTCAGATTTGAGACCAATTCTCAAATTCTGTGGCCAATCCAAGAAGTTTGGTCCCGTTAGTTTGATGGAATCTAGTAAGGAGCATAGGTTCACACTAGAAGATATCGTGGTGATTCAATAACCTAGAAGAACAAGAGAAAAGTTAGAATGTACGCTAATGCATATCTATAAAGACTTTAATAACATACATTATGGGTCTCACTATTCTTATTCAAATCTATAGCCCTTACTACGAATTCGAGAAAACTTATAGTTTTCCTAATGGGTCGATATTCGATATCACCAAGAATGGCCTTAGGTTTACCCAACAAGCCATCTTGGGTCAATCGGTAGGTATCATTCATAACAATTGCATACATTTATGCAACTATCAACTTATGCCATTAACTGTTGATTTAGCACACTCATTATGCTATCAACTCTTGATTTATATACAACCCGACTTTGCCTTTATCCACAATGACCTTGAGTTTACCCAACAAATCAACGCTTCCAGTTAAAATTAACTCATAGACTTTATCTTATATACTACATTAAAGCTTGTCAAAGAAGCAGAGTCAAACTGGATAGCGTTCCTTATCTTCCACAAGGTATATATGGTACACACAAATGCCAATCTAACGGCTTTACTTCATATGCATGCTCTAGTGTAGTCTCTCTGAATCCACTTGATAACACTTGATATAAAAGACATTTTTCTTATCAATCCCAACCACTCTCGAACTGGACACCAAACATTACTTGCAAATGGACATCTGAAAAATAAATGGTTAACAGATAATAGTTCATCTCCGTACAATGCACAAGTCGGGTGAAGCTTAAGGTGTAAGATTGTCCTTGGTTGGTAGTCGATTCTTAAAACTAAGCCATACAAGAAATGAGAACTTGGACGCGCTATATTGCTTCCAAATAAACAACATCCAAGGCCTTTTGTCATACTTTACCTGTAATAGCTCATAAACCTTTCTATAGGATAGGACTCCATTTACACAAAGCCCTTGCAGCTCATTCACCACCTCCTGTTGCCTACCCAACCTAGTAACCAATGAATTTCGAATCATAGCCAATTTTTTTAGCAAGGGTGAATCACGGATTGAGGGTTCCCACTCCTAAATTGATACTCCTCGTAAGTATATTTCATGTATCCAACGCACCCAAAATGAGTCCGCTTTGGAATGAACGTTTCAAAGCACTTTGGCTAATAATGCCGAATTCCATACTTTACAATTCATCAAACCCACACTATCCTCATTTCTTGGAGCACACATATCTTCCCAAGCCACCTTAAAGTGTTTTCCAACCCATAAGAATAATAAAAAAATAGAGGTTATTCTATCCAGAATGGATACAACTTGGGCGGGCTATATTGCTTCCAAATAAACGATATCCAAGGCCTCTTGTCATACTTTACCTGTAATAGCTCATAAACCTTCCCAGATGATAGGACTCCATTTACACAAAGCCCCTACAGTTCATTCACCACCTCTTGTCAACCATCCAGCCTAGTCACCAATGAATTTCGAATCATAGCTAGTTTTTTCAGCAAGGGTGAATCATGGGTTGAGGGTTCCCACTCCCAAATTGATACTCCTGTAAGTATATTTCATGCATCCAATGCACCCATAATGAGTCCATTTTTGGAATGAATGTTCCAAAGAAGTTTGGCTAGCAATGCCGAATTCCAAACTTTACAATTCATCAAACCAACACCACCCCCATTTCTTAGAGCAAATATATCTTCCTAAGCCACCTTAAAGTGTTTTCCAACCTATAAGAATAATCGGCAAATAGAGGTTATCCTATCCAAAATGGATACCGGGATGGGGAATGCTTGGAGCCAAAAGGGTTAAACCCCTTGGGTTACAGATTTTATCAATTCCAATCACCCGACATAAGTTAGAGACTTACCATTCCATTCATTGATATAGGTCTCAATTGATTCAATTAGCACAGATTATTGTGCCACCAAGACCTTCACAGTTTCCAAAGGAATCCCCAAATATCTTACATGAAAGTCACCCAAAGGATATGCAACCATCTCCAAAATATTCTCCCTATCCCTTCCAAAGACTCCAACTAAATACAAGTTTGATTTCGGGGGACTCACCTTAAGCCCTGAAACCCCTTCCAACTCTCTTAGAGCATCCATAAGAATTTTAATCGAACTGAGATTAGCTCGAGAGAAAAGCATTAAATTGTCAACAAAAGGAATATGAGAGATGCCACTCTTATTACAGTTCGGGTGGAAGCGAAATGGAGGGCTCCCAATGCGTATTTTTAGTAATCTGGACAGATATTCCAAGCATAGGAGGAAAAGAATAGGTGACATGTGGTCTCCTTGTCTTAATCCCCACCTACCT
Organism: Erythroxylum suave; assembly: GCA_027563595.1. Classification (NCBI taxonomy): domain Eukaryota; kingdom Viridiplantae; phylum Streptophyta; class Magnoliopsida; order Malpighiales; family Erythroxylaceae; genus Erythroxylum; species Erythroxylum suave. The sequence goes on from JAOSBN010000006.1 coordinate 16,967,949, forward strand.
TTAAGCATACCATATAGTGCATCATTCACCGAGATAGAAAAGGAGGCTATAGTGACGCACTCCATAATCCAGCCAGTAAACTGCTGAGAAAAACCCAAACCAAATAACATATCCTTCAAGAAGATCTAAAAAGCCGTATCATAAGCTTTAGTGATGTCCAGCTTGATCATGCATCGTAGGGAAATTCTCTTCCAGGTATAACCTCTAACTAATTCCTGCACTATAAATATATGATCCAGCATATTCCTACCAAGGATAAAGGCAACTTGTACTTGGTCAACAATGCCACCAATAACAGAAACCATGCGTTGCATTAGGATTTTAGTGATCACTTCATATACAACATTTGTACAGGCTATCCGTTTGAAGTCAGTAACTTTTGACTCTTCCTTGTTTGGGATGAGGGTAATGATAGTATGGTTCAATTGCTTGAGCAACTGGCCATTAGTGAAAAACTCCCTCATAGCTGCGATAAGATCTGGACCAACTATATTCCAATGTCTTTTGAAGAATGCCGAAGTAAATCCATCCGGTCCCGAAGCCTTGTTATCTCCAATATTATACAACGCCTGCTTAATCTCACTCTCCATAACTTGGGCAATCAATGAGTCATAGGATTCCATAAGCAAGGTAGCACCATTTCGAATTATATCAAAATCCACCTTGTTTGAAGGAATATTGGTGCCAAATAATTCTCTAAAGAAGGTCACAAAACATCTAGCCACTTCTTCCATTGAATTGGTTGGAGTTCCATCCTCCTAAATAACATATGTAATAACATTCTGCAAAATTTTCTTCTTTACTAAGGTGTGGAAATACCAGGTGCATTTATCTACCTCAATAATATGGGTACACTTCGCCTTTTGTTGAAAAAAATGTCTCTCCACATTTAGTAAGAACTCAGCTATCTTCCTCTTCAAATTCGTTTTATTCTTCAACTCAACATTATTGGGGTTATTTATTAAAGCTTTATAGGCTACGTTAAAACTTTCTTTGGCCATTTTGGCCTTCATAGAAATATGGCCATAGACTTCGGTGTTGAGTGTTTTCAAAGGCCGTTTGAGGGACTTCAGCTTTGAGCATAGATTGTATTGAGTGCTTCCATTCACTTCCGCCTCCTAACAGTGAGTAACAATATTCTACAGGTGAGGGTAATCGAGCCACATATTGAAGAACTTAAAAGGTTTTCTTCCTCTAGTATCCGAAATCTTAAAATCTACCACTATAGGCCAATGATTCGATTCCACCTACATTTCTAAGAAATGAGTTGTGCATGCATATCCTAAAGTTCCCCAATCTTGATTAATCATAACTTGGTTACGTTTAGCCCATAAGTGGTTTTTATGCCATGTAAACAATTCCCCTCTCGTTGGAGTGTTCTCCACCCAAGCATTATCTGGACGTCTAAAAGGTCTTGAGAAGATATACCGAGGGGGGTCTGTAACCTAGCCTCTCCCTTGCTGCACAAACAAAATTAAAATTGCCTAAGATAACACAAGGCATTAAGATATTCGCCCCCAGCCCCAATAAATGCTGCTACAATTCTCTTCGCTTGGTTATACTGGACAGTCCATACATAAAAGTGATTATAAATCTGTGCTGTGTGATTCTACATTGAGCTTGGCAATGTACATGTTGTTCCCCTACATCCAAAACTTGACAGTGAAAGAAAATGGGATTCCAAATGATACTGATTCTGCCACCATCTACAGCTTCAAAATTATGCGAGCACTCCAAACCTTTAAATTTGTTCTTCATCATCGTACCTAAACCCACAAGTGAGAGTTTGGTTTCAATAAGTCAAGCTAAATAGCAAGTATGTTGTCTTATAAGGTTGACAACAATAAGTTGTCTCGAGGCCTTGTTAAGGCCTTAGACATTCCAACAGATAATCTTCATTGATTATTCTTGAAGGTTTTGTAACCTTCAATCTACTTTGTTACTTCAGTACTTGTGCCCACTCCACCAGTTCCAATAGTAGAAGATTTAACACTCATACTGACTCCAGTTCTAGGAATATAGTTTTTACCCCTATTAGTCACCGATCTAATGAGGTGTGTCATCACAGCCTTGCCTTTGTTTCTAGTCCTGTGAGTTTGCACCTTCTGTCATTCTCCTTCACTAGCTGTTTTAGAATCCATCCGAGCCTGAATTATCTGTTGTCCTCTCCCTCCATTTAATTATTCCCTGTTCATAGCAACTTCAGTACTACCTTCATTTGGAATTGGTTGTCCCCCTGCCTTATCAGGATTGGCCTTTGTAGTTGATCCCCCATGAATTCTTGTGTGTTCATGCTCTTTTACCTCCTCCCTTGGGTAGGGCTAATTCATAGAACCCATTTTTACTGTAACTTCATTTGTAGCTATGGTCTCAGCATTTTATGTGTCTTTTAGACCCCCTGCATTCATAGCATCCTTCAGTTGCTTCTTTTTATTTCTTGCTCTGGATTTGCATTTAAAAGGGTTGTGACCAAATTGCTTGCAATAGCAGCAATAGCTGGGAAAAGTTTTATAGATAACCAATTGTGTGTATCGGGCACCCCCAGGTAGGTGCACCTCAAAACTTGTCACTTGTTGCTTTGATACATCAACTTCTACTAATATTTTGACATAACTAATACGTGATTTATAACTAGTGATCTTGTCCGTGCATATTGGTCTTCCAATTCGAGATCCTAGTTTCAACCGCCCTCTCTCATTCCAAAATCCCAAAGGAACATTAGAGAATTGTAGTTAAATAGGAACTTCCATAAAGTCTTGATAATCAAAGGCAAAACCTAGGGCGAATTGTTTAAATAGCAAAGTCTTCCCATAAAGCACATACGATCCCCCTACAAGCACAATAGTATGATCTTCTTCTTTATCAAATTGAAAGATAATCCATCTTTGATCATGTAGTAGGATTTTACATGCAACATTCCATTTAGCAATTAAGCCTTCTAGTGCCTTCATTATTGGAAATATTCCCATGAAGCACCCCACAAGATAATAGCCCCATTCTTGTTCAATTCATATTACATCTTCCTCCATAATTACTGCATTATCTACCTTCATTAATTCCAGCTGCATTCCTTGCTTCAGCTCTCTATTGTTCCTGAATAGACTAACATACGAGGGCTTAGTTTTATCTTTTTGAGTACTTGAGCATAGTGGGTGACATTTTATAAAACACCCACGGAGCTAGCTCTTCAGTCTCTGGGCATTTGTCTTAATCCAAAGCTTCAATGCCAGTACTCTCCACATCTGTATTTTCAGTCTCCTCATCAGAAGTGGATGACTCCTCATCCCCCTTTTGTTTTGTCAGCTCCATCTTTGTTCATCCCCTGAGTACCCACATATGTAGTGTTAATTCATGAATCACCGTCACTATTCTCTGCACCCCAATTCGTATCCTTCATCGGCTCTTTGAGTATACTCACCCTATTTCCTCCAGCACTAACAGTCTTTTCCTGTCTACAATTCGTAGTAGTTTGCGTTGCGCACCAGTCACCTTCACCATCGAGTGGCTGTGTGCCCTTGTCCCACTAGCGCCCAAATGATTACCTTGCAAGATTACATTTATAACAACCTCTCTACTTGCTCCAGTACCAACAGTCATTGCCTTCCTACCCTCTGCAATATGTTACGCGCTAACCCCCTTCATCGTGGTGCCCTAATCTCCTATACTTCATTATCTACATTATCTTGGGTGCTCATAGAAAGCTCGCGGTTTGGAGATCTTGCCACCTGCAAACCCAATCCACAATCAACAGTAAGGTCCAGTCCTTTATGCGGCATATTCCGCCATTTACCTATGCTTCAATACATCGAGAAACCTAGGCAAAATGTGGCCTTGAAATTAGGAAGGATTGTAATAAAATCGTGTCGTGTGCTAGGTGAAAATCGCTTATGGTGAGAGAGCCCACAAACACACACCTCTTCTCTTTATTATTGTCATTGCTCGTCATCAGGCAATTTGGTCTCGTTATTACTAAGCTACTCATCACCACTATTGATTTTAGGTACTTACTAATTTAGATTTTAAATATGCTTTGAAGTGAGTTATAGTTGATAGATACACTGGGTAGCCAAGAAGGAGAAGAAAAACAACTTTCACTCTTTCCAGAAAGGTAACGATGATTGGCTTGTTTATTTTCATTTATTTTTTTCTTTTTTATTTTTAAATTTAATAAAAAATCTTGTTTGTATCAAAATTTAATTTTGGTTTCTTTCTGTTTTCAAAATTTATGAAAACCACAGAATTGGTTTTTTTAATAATATGATTTATTATTAACTAAATATATATTATTTAATATATTAATTATTAATAAGAATTATGAATAATTTAATTTAATGTTATATTCAATTAAATAAATTTATTAATAATTTAATTCAAATTTTGTAATTAAATTAAATTAAATTAGCTGAATAATTATTAGTAAATATAATTAAATTTAAATATCTTCAAAAATATAAATTTCAAATAAAATTTTAATTTAATAATTAAAATATGTTTAAAATAAATATTAATTTATAAATAAAATTTAATTTTAAAAATATTTATTTTTTGTAAAATAAAATAATCAAAATAAATGTAATTAATTTAAAATAATTTATCTTTAAGTTTGATCAAATATGTAATCATCACGAGTAATAAAAATACAACTATATTTACACTAATAACTAAACGAATTTTTTTATTTGAAAGAAAAATAAAAATAAAAAACAAAAGCTAAAATCCCAATGAAATATAGAACTAGAACAAAAAATAGTTCCACTACAAAAAGTGAACGCCAAGTGTGCGTTCCAAAATAAAAGTTCACACAATAATTTACATGTGACTAGGCCACTTTATTTTATGACAGACAAGGAATCTGCTTTTGATTTCTTTTGACCATTCATTATTCTTTTGGCCATTTCTATTTAACATGTGATTGATGAGATGGTCTTCCTCGTATTACAGGCCTGGTTGATCTACTGCCACTTGCCCATTGTAAAATTAAATAATCAAAATAAATGTAATTAATTTAAAATGATTTATCTTTAAGTTTGATCAAATATGTAATCATCACGAGTAATAAAAATACAACTATATTTACACTAATAACTAAACGAATTTTTTTATTTGAAAGAAAAATAAAAATAAAAAACAAAAGCTAAAATCCCAATGAAATATAGAACTAGAACAAAAATAAGTTAAGATTCAGATAGAAGTTTAGGGTTTTCTTTGTTTCCTTGCCACTTTGTTTTGAAAATGATGGCCACGTCACCTATAATTCTTGAATTTTTCCTTTATTCACCCGTCACACAAGTAAAGAAACATACTAAAAGATCCTTAATCATCTCTCTTCTTATTCTATTAGTCTAACATTTTATTGTTAATTTTTAATTTTAATTCTTTCTTTTCTTTTTTAATTAATTAGTTAGTTAAGTAACATTTTTTAAATAAATTTCCTTATAGTTTTCCAAGTAAAAATTCTATAAAAGCATTAAAAAAATCTCTTAATTGATATTATTTATTTTAACTTAATTTGTTCAAAATTTAAATAAAAATTTCTAAATATATCTACATTAAAGTACATACAAGTGAAACTCTAATTAAAGAAATTAGTCACTAACTATATTTTATTACAATCTATAAGTAAAATTTAATTAAAAATAAAAATAATGTATAAAATATGAGAAAATATAAATAAAAATGATCAAAATAAATTTAATACAAATTGTAAATGAGTGTATTAAACATAATTAAGACAAGGGCTAAACTAAAGTTAAAATTATATTATAATATATTAAAGGAATTATTAATTAATTTTATAAAATTTATTTTATAATTCTAAAACAACACCGTTGCAAAACTAAAATCAATATTAAGGTACATTGCTAGTAGAAGTGTAGAACTAGGAAGACATGAGTTCCAAGCGACAGCACTGCTGCATATCCCACCTCTTCTTCCAGGCAGCAACCGACAGTCCTCGCAAAATCGCCGTTATACATCCACCACCATCAACACCTGCCGTCGTGACCCCAAGAAAACTAACCAACATTACTCACGGTGACGGTGTTAATGGTCCTGCTGTTTACGAGGGAGACGAATGCTTCACTTTCAGTGAAGTCTTAAAGTCCGTCGATTCCCTCACGACTCGCCTCCGTTCCATCCTCGATGGTGCTGTTTCTAATGACCCTTTTCTTCTCCATCACAAGCCATTTCAGCTTCGTTGCTATTCTCTTCCCTTCTCTACGTTCATTTTTTTTGAATGATCTTCTAACTGTGGTTGGTGTGCTGCAGGGAAAACTGATCTCAATTCTTCCATATGCTATAAGCGAGGTTTGAAGCAGTCTCTTAGTAAATCCAGAATTGTAGGAATCTATATGCCACCTTCAGTCGAATACATTGTTGCCGTGCTTTCAGTTTTGAGGTATGGAGAGGCTTTCTTGCCTCTCGATCCTTCTTGGCCCAAAGACAGAATCTTGTCCGTTCTTTCCTCCTCAGATGCTCATCTTGTTATCACTTGTGAGTCATCATTTGTCCGAGGAGGTTATGATGCTGTTAGCATATCAAAAGGGCTTGATCAATTCGATTATTGTCCTGTCTTAAACTTTTCAATGCAAGATAGTTTTCAACATTGTACTGGTCCGCTAGACCTAGTTTGGCCCTGTGAGAAAGTGAAGAAAAGAATTTTTTGTTATATAATGTACACATCTGGGTCAACAGGAAAGCCCAAAGGCGTATGCGGCACTGAACAAGGTATTGTGTTGGAGTTTCCAGTTTATTATTGTACGACTAACTTCTGTAATGTTAGGTGTCGTGGTGTGGGAAACTTTTTTAATTCAGAAATAAATAGCTTTTCATTGTAAGATCTTCTTAGAAGCTCTTGTGTTTCTAATCTACTTATTTGTTCTGTTCTAAAGGAGAAAAATGATCAAGTTCACATATTAACCATAAATGATCCAGTGGCATGCCATTCCTTTTGCATTTTGTCTGCTTTTATGTACTTGATTTTTAGAATTACTTTTCAACCTGTTGGTGTCCTTTTTGTTTTTGACTAATTTCATTTCACTTACAATAGTCATTCTTTTGCATAAAAAAATATTTAGGTCCAGGGTTTCTATGATCCTAAGATATTTCCTATAAATTCTTCTGTCATTTGAAAATATTAGCATAACATACAAGTGTAAGGGGCCAAGTCACCAAATTTCATGTTTTGATGATGGCTGCATAATATGCATCTAAATTGGAAAAGTACAAATATGAGCTCTGTCTCCTTAGCATTTTTGTTGTCATAATTCAGTTATCTAGTTTTTGTTTGTGAAACAAGCATTATGGTTTTATATCCTTTCTTTTCTTCTCAGGCCTTTTAAATCGCTTTCAATGGATGCATGAGTTTTATCCTTTTCATGTGGAGGAAGTTTTATTATTCAAAACATCTATAAGCTTTATTGACCACCTCCAAGAATTTCTTGGTGCTATGCTTACTCCATGTTCGTTGGTCATACCCCCTTTCAACGAGTTGAGGGTGCACCCATTTTCTATCATTAATTTTCTAGAGGTATAAATGTTTATTGACCTTTTTATATACTTTAGTTTCTATTTTTCAATTTATTTTTCTTTGATGAGTCTATATTATTGCTTGTTTTGTGGAATTAAGTTGTTGGGATTGAATTTAATTTTACAATTTGTGTTTTTATTTGTATTTTTACTATGCTTGAACTCTCATTTCTTGTTAGGTTGTATGTATTAAGCTTTTGCTTTTGGAAAATGTTTAGAGCAATTGTTCAAGGTTGAAGATTATTCTAGATGATTTGAAAGTTAAGTAGGAAGATCCTATGAAGCTCTATTATGACAACAAATCAATCATCAATGTCATTCATGACACTATTCAACATGATGAGAAAGGATTTATAGACATCTCATCATGGAGAAATTGGAGGAAGGGCTTGAATGAACGTCATATGTTCCATCGGGAAGTCAACTAGCAGATGTTCTAACAAAGGGGTTGAGCAGTTCAAATTTTCATGACATTATTACCAATCTAGGAATGGCTCTGTAAACTCTCCCTTCCATCTTAGCCTGAGGATTGGCGTCAAACGGAAACGAGATACACAGGTTAGATTTAAGAGTTTTCTTTCATCACTTAATACTATATTGTGCATATATTATTCACACTTATTGCTTATATTCATTTATTACTCCTACTTATTGTTTATATTCAACCATGTTTATTCACGTTATTAGTTAGTCTTATCTGTTTAAAACCAATTGATATTATTGATTTCTTTACAAATTTAAAAAGTTATGGCTTTATACCTATCTTACAAGAATATCTAATTGATCAAGTTTTCAATCCTACAATAAATTATCACAATCTATTATAATTATGTTTTTATTTCAGACATGAATATGAGATATTTTGATTGCAAAGTAACCTTAAAAGCATTAATCAAAGAAAGTTTTGCATGAGAAGATAGATTGGACCAACTTTTAACTAGATATCACGCTTATAATAAACAAGCTCATAATTCAAGAGATGCTCGAAGATATATCAGAATTTATGACATAGCTCAAATGATAGAACATATTAGACAATGAAAAGCAGTTAATTTAGAAGACAGAAAACACTTTCTTTTTATGATCAATCATCTTATCGATTAAGACATATATGTATTTTATCTTCTATGAATATGTATTACTCTAACAATGAATAAGAATTGTAGCTTCTGTACACAGTTTGAAAAACACATAGATTATATTCAAAATAAACTTAATGAATATCAAACTGAAGTAGAATATTATACAAACCGATATAATTATCTACAATTTACAGTTACTAACCCTAATGGAATTAAACCAATTGAAGAATCTTTAGACCTAGCTCAAAGTCTAGAAAATTTTTATCAACAAGAACTCATTTTTATAATCACTCAATTTCGAAATTATCAGTCAGTATGTCAGAGATCATCAAACATATAGAAGTAGCAAATACTGAAATAAATAATCAAAATATATTATATCTAGAGAATTTAGAGCTATAGAATTAGCCGAAATATTTCATCTCACTACCCTTTTATCTAAAGACAAACAAAAACAAATCGCTAACGCACTATTAAACTTAAAAGCAGGACAAGATATTAAGTATCAACCTTTTCATAATTTCATAAATAGACAAAATATTCTTTATTATGGAAAATTAATTCATGAAACACCTATTTGTATAGATCAGTGTAATGGACATATTAGATTACCATTAATTAAGCAAGAACAAATTTATAAACAATTACAAAAAATCCCTGAAAATAAACGTAATAAAATAGGTTATATACATTTATCTACTATTTCGTTATCGCTGCGATTTGAACCTACAACGTTGGGAGTCGCCTGTAAGCTCTAATACCACTTTGCTACCCAAAACTCGAGTTGAAGGTAGGGCGGAACAAAATCTTATAAGCCGGTTTGTATAATATTCTACTTCAGTTTGATATTCATTAAGTCTATTTTGAATATATTCTATACGTTCTTCAAACCATATACAGAAGCTACAATTCTTATTTATTGTGAGAGTAATACATATTCATAGAAGATAAAATACATATATGTCTTAATCGATAAGATGATTGATCATAAAAAGAAAGTGTTTTTTGTCTGCTAGATTAACTGTTTTTAATTGTCTAATATGTTCTATCATTTGAGCTGTGTCATATATTCTGATATATCTTCGAGCATCTCTTGAATTATGAGCTTGTTTATTATAAGCGTGATATCTGGTTAAAAGTTGGTCCAATCTATCTTCTCGTGTATAACTTTCTTTGATCAATGCTTTTAAGGTTACTTTGCGATCAAAATATCCCATATTCATGTTTGAAGTGAAAAGATAATTATAATAGATTGTGATAATCTATTGTACGATTGAAAACTTGATCAATTAGATATTGCTGTAAGATAGGTATAAAGCCATAACTTTTTAAATGTTTAAAGAAATCAATAATATCAATTGGTTTTAAACAGATAAGATTAACTAATAACGTGAATAAACATGGTTGAATATAAACAATAAGTAGGAATAATAAATGAATATAAGCAATAAGTGTGAATAATATATGCATAATATAGTATTAAGTAATGAAAGAAAACTTTTCAATCTAACCTGTGTATCTCGTTTCCGTTTGATGCCAATGCTCAAGCTAAGATGGAAGGGAGAGTTTACATAGAAAGAAATAAGATATTCTATTTCATTGACAATGAGGTGAAATGCTTTGACTGGTTCGAGTGAATTTAAACATTCAGTTGTATTTTTAATTCTTACTTCATTATCTAAAAGAAAATCTAATACAATACTTGTAGTTTTATAGGTAACAAAATTCCATAAAAGACTAATATTAGTTAATCCTTCAAACGGTTTTTCGATTTGAATTAGTAAAGCTAGACGATTTGACCATTCTAATAGTAATTTTTCTGGTGCTAATACACAATCCAAATTTAAAATACCATCTAGTCCTAGTGTCATATGTTTTGTGTATATTCTGAAGGGTATTTTCGTATTTTATTATCCTTTCGATAATATCCAAATTTGTGTATTTCATCTTCCAGATCTATTGTTTTTTCTTGGGAGAGTGTAGAATCCTAGGATACTATTCTCTTTTCCCAAGAGAGTGTGGAATCTTAGGAAATTGATTCCTATTCTTAGAGATTGTATCTTATTTTTCCTCCTACTTTAAGGTGTATATAATCATGTAATCCTAAATCATTAAGAAGACAGATCTTTTTCCCTTCTATTTTGTGTGAATATGTTTTTTACGTTTTAGATATTTTTGAATTTGTTTGAAATACTATAGCGAAGAAAGGTTTTCTTATTTGCTTGTTGTAATTTGAGTTTGTTGAATTTATGGCACGTGCAAATGTTTGTCTTTGATTTTTGTGACATCTTTTGGTGTATTTATATTCCCTTCCCTTTTGTCCATAAATTTTTTTACACCTATTGGTAGTTCCATGCTAAAAGATCAGTCAAGTATTTCTTATTAGAAAGAGTACAGAAATATTAGTTGCTGGGAGATGATTGGATTTTCTTCCTTAGTAACATATTGAACGCACAATCTTCATTTTTAACTCTTTGTATGATTGTTGTACAACTTTTCCTTTGATGTTGCAATCTTCTTGCTTGCAATTTTTATTCTCAACTCTTTATATGATTGATGTACAACTTTTCTTTTTATGTTTGCTAATTTTATTTTTTAATTGTTTCTTGGTTTTAATTACTGACAAATTTTCAAATTGCTTCATCAGGCCTATTCTATTAATAGGTTCATTACGGTTCCTTCATTAATGAGAATGATCCTTCCTACTTTGGAAAGTAAACATGAAACACAAATTCCATATTCTTTGAAAGTGTTAGTGCTAAGTGGTGAAGTTTTTCCTTTATCCTTGTGGCATCTTCTTTCCAATTTACTACCGAGGACCTCTATCTTGAATTTATATGGCAGTACAGAGGTTAGACATTTCTAATCCTTCCATTTATCATATTGTTTATGATCTTCATTTGTATTCATATCTTGCCTGTTTCTTTCAATTATATCCTTGTATTACATTATAAATCATGGTACCAATGGTTCTTCTTTAAGGTGGTCCTTTCTCTAGCTGTCTTTTATTGTTTAAATTAAGTAATCTTAATTTGATGATCAAATATTCCATATAGTGTTGATGCACTTAATTTGGCTATTCGTTGATTGTGTTGCTACATTTATAGTTGTAATAGGCTTCCAATATGCTACTAGTTACTGTTCTTTGATGTTTTTTCTAAAGACTAACATATGGATGTTTTAATTAAGGTATCTGGTGATTGCACATACTTCGATTGCAAAATGTTGCCTATGATTTTGGAGGTCCAGGAAGTAACAAGTGTACCAATTGGTGTGCCTATAACTAATTGTGAGGTAATACTTGTTGGTGAAAGTGATACTCAAGGAGAAATGCATGTTGGCGGTCCCTCTGTTTCAAATGCTCATATTTATGAGTCTGATGGGATGCCTCATGGCTTTGTAAAAATGCATAAAAATCTCAAAATTTGTAACTGTTTGGTTGGTGACTGTGGAAGTCAATTGTATTATCGAACAGGCGATTTTGCACGAAGACTACCTTGTGGTAACTTTTTATTTTTGGGTAGAACAGATCGGGTCATTAAGGTTAATGGGCAACGTTTATCTTTAGATGAGATTGAAAATGCCCTTGCTGGACATCCAGGAGTTATGGACGCTGCTGTAGTTTACCGTAAAAGTCTTGAGGAAATTTCCCTCTTGGAAGCATTTTTGGTGGTAAAGGATAAAAGAAATTTTGGGGATTTTGCTAGATCTTCAATTCGTTCTTGGTTGATGAGCAAAGTTCCTTTAGCCATGATTCCTAGTAGATTTGTGTTGGTAGAATCATTGCCTATATCTCTGAGTGGAAAAATTGATTATGCTTTCTTGGCAAGTTCATCATTGGTTGAAGATAAAACTAGTGACACGATGACTAGTGATCTATTGCAAACTATCAAAAAGGTAATCTTTTATCCGTGTGAAGTGGTATCTTTTCTGCCCAGTGTCTTTTATCATATGAATAAAGACCCAATGATAGTCTAGAAAAGAATGACTTGCATTGGTTGTGAAAGTGAGGTTATACTTATTGGTGGAAGTATACTCAAGGAGAATATGGTACACCATTTTCATTTTTACTTAGCTATTTACTGTTGTTGGTGATTATGTATGAATGAGGATGATTACTATTTGGAATCCAATTATATTCCAATTCAACACATAACATTCATGGATTACACCACAAGTAAGACCATTTTTCGTTTGTCCCTGTGTTTAAGTAAATTTTCTTAGTATGCAACTATTAATTTTGCTTGTTGATGCTATAGATGTTTAGTTGTTTCTTATTACCAATGATGTATTGTAAATATTTTACAGCTACTGCTCTTACGTTTGGTTTCTTAGTCATGCGAGCATTAAGAATAAGGATGCCCTACTCGATGGAATTGTTAATTAACACTTTTCAAGGCCTACTGGCCCACATGCTTTTTGGGAGCCTTCTTGTATTATACTTAAAAGTAATGGCTTTACATGCATTTATTCTCCTCATTAGACATTTTGGTTTCCGTTAATGATCCTATTGAGTTAAGAGGACAAACCCTTTAATTAAAATCTTCCTGACTTCAAGCCATATCAACAAAGTTATATTTATTTGATGATTTTTGGACAGGCATTTTGTGAAACTTTGCTGGTTGAAGAGGTTTCTGATGACACTGATTTCTTTATCATGGGAGGAGATTCCATTTCTGCAGCTCATTTATGTTATAATCTTGGAATTGATATGAGAATGATTTACAACTTTCATACTCCCACCAAACTTCAAATTGCTCTTATTGATCAAAAGGAGTCTTACAGAATTGATGTCAACACTTATGGTACTTTGAAATCAGATCTGAAAGCAGATAATAGTGATATGCTAAAGGCAGTGAGTTCTATGAGTCCCGATCTTCTTAATCTCGAATCACACAAGTGGAATTTAAAGAAATCTCATGAGAATAGTGAGGAACATGCTATACTTTCCAAACGATTTAAGGGTGATATGGAGAAACACAACCCTTCAAAATGTGTTGCTAATATGAATCGATGTACTTGGTCTGTTTCAGTTCCAATGTCATGTTCTTTCAGTCGGTGCAATAAGGTTTTATATGGTGGAAAGAGTAGATTGGGCAGTGAATGTCAAGTAATTAGATTAACAGAATATTCAAAAAGTAGCGCAGACCCTTGCATACGAGAATTGTGGAAAGTTGACATGGAGTCTTGCGTTGACGCATCGCCACTTGTGGTCTTAAAAGACCAGGATGCCTATCTATTTGTTGGATCCCATGGACAAAAGTTTGTTTGTATAAATGCCAAAAGGTAAACTTCATTTTGTGCTAGAAAGGATGCCAATTTTATAGATTATTGAGTATAGTCATTACTCCTATCCATTTTTCTATCATTCATCACTATATTGCACATCATACTCATATCATGTTAATTGTTTGAATGGCCACTGCATAACAAATATTTTAGATTTTTAAATTAGATCAAATTTTTAGAACTTTTTAGGGGTATTTAAATTGTAAGGGGTATGCTGTAATTAAGACAATAGGAGAGGACTTTTGTTTGGGTTGTAGCAAATGCCTGATGCAGGTTTGTAGTGATTACGATTGATTTGATGGTAAACATCATAAAGTTGATGCAAGAGGGACAAAGAATATGCTAGTGCTTTGTTAATAACAAATACAAATTGTAATTCTAGGACTACTGGGAAATTTTAGTTTATCTAGAATTTAAAATATTGATTTGGCGTAAATAAGGAGTTAAAACAAATGGATAGATTTAGGATTCACCCTCATCATTTGTTAAAAGAAATAATCACTCTTTAAGTTTGAAATTGTTGATCTCAGAAATTAATTTTTAGTATTATCATTATGTGTATACAAATATAATGTGTATCGTATAATAGAATAGCTTAGATAGCCTATTTAAAAATGCTTGTATTAGTATATAGATGGGATAGACCTAATTAATAACACAATCTATTGATATGTGGCAATAAATTTTGTGTTGCTCTTCTTTACCCTTTCTCATTTATGTTACTTTTATATGGTAATAGAGTTGGGTGAAACTAAAAAATCCCCACAATTGTTGGGATCAATCACTAACAAAGACTGCTATTGAAATCATGAGTTGTGTCTCATTGTCTCTCTCTATTTCATCACTATTGCTAGAGTTTGGTTTGACAATGTGGAGTTAACTTTATTCTTTTAAGAGCTATTAATACTAACCTAATTGAGCAAAATTTAAAAATAACCCTAATACTAATTGAGCTCTTTATCAAAGAATTGATGGATACACAAAATGGTCCAAAACTTACTATTAAGGAAAATAAACCTTTAAACTATTAAAAAAATAATTAAATGATTAACTACTATAACACTGAATGCTTAAAGTTAATCTTATTCTTCATTAGGCTTCTCAAATTGATGAAAGTTGACCGCTATGATTAGCTGTTGTCATACATGTCTCTTTTGAGACGCTTGTATCAATCTCATCTTTAGAAATTGGTACTTCCTTTTATTCTCCTTCAAAAATGTCCTTTACCCCATGTTTATATTTGATATGAATAAGGAATTGAGAGAAATTGAGAAGAGGGATATTGAGAGTTTGTAGAAATCAGTAGCTTCCCCTCTCTTTATATACTAAATTATCTTATTCATATAAGGTAAATTACAATTATAATCCCTAAAAATTCTCTAAATCAAATCTCAATCGTAATCCCCAAAAATCCTTTTAATCAAATCCTAATCTCTAACACTCTCTCTCAAGTTGGAGCATATATATCATAAGCTCCAAGCTTGTTACATGGTCGTGTTACTCAACTTCCAACCAAAGAGTTGGTAAATAGATCAGCCAACTGGTCCTCAGGCTTCACTTGAATGGTTGTTATCACATTTTGTTGCACCTTGTCTTTGACAAAGTAATAGTCTATCTCAATATGCTTTATCCCTTTATGAAAAATTAGATTAGAAGCGGTGTAAATGGCTGCTCAATTATCACACATTAGCTCCATAGGTTGAGTTTGTTGAAATCCAAGTGTTTGCAATATATGTTTTACCTAGACAAGTTCTCGGATCATAGATGTGATGACTATATATTCGAGTTCTGCACTTAAGCAAGAAAAAATTGTTTTCTTCTTGCTTTTCCATGAAATCAGATTGCCACCACAAACATGTAAAATCTTGTAGAAAATCGCCCATCAGTCCTCGAATCAACCGAATCAACATCACTATAGGCCTGAACTGGACAATGACCATGGTTCTTATATAAACGACCTTTGCCATGATTGTGCTTGAGGTATTTCAAGACTCAAATAGTGGCATTCCAATGGCTAGTTTGAGGGGATTCATAAATTTACTCACCACACTTGTACTAAATGAGATGTCAGGCCTAGTAACTGTAAGATAGTTTAATTGCCCAATCAGTCTCCTATAATTTCCTGGATCTTTCAAGAGTTCTCCTTGGTTTACATCAAGTTTGAGTTGGGATTCATTGGAGAATCCACTAGCTTGCATCCCAACAAGCCAACTTCTTCTAGAATGCCTAGAACATACATGTGTTAGGAGAGACAAATACCATCTTCAGATTTTGTAACTCGATTCCTAAAAAATGCTTCAATAAACCATGATCTTTTGTTTTGAATTGTTGTTGCAAGAATTCCTTTAATCTCTGAATTCCATTTTGATCATCAACAATAATAACAATACCATCAACATGTACGATCAATAGAATTTTACCTAATCTTATGTGTTCATAGAACATTGAATGGTCTACTCCACACTGTTTGAGACCAAATTTACTATCCAAACCATGCTCTAGGTGATTATTTTAAACCATATAAAGATTTCTTCAATAGGCACACTTTCTCAGACTCCCCCGAGCACCAAACTTTGGAGGTTGCTCCATATAAATTGTTTCTTCTAAATCACCATGCAAGAATGCATTTTTTATGTCAAGTTGGTAGAGAGGCCAAGGATAAGTTGCGGCTGAGGAGTTAAAAATACGAAATGACGTCATCTTTGCCACAGGAGAGAAGGTTTTATAATAATCAATACCATAGACTTGTGTGTATCCTTTGGCAACAAGGTAAGCGTTTTTAATAGATCCATCAACAAGAGTCTTAATGGTATATGCCCACCGACAACCAACAATTGGGGCATCAAGAGGAGGACTAACAAGTTTCCATGTGTCTTGACCATAAAACATCTATTTTCTCTTGAATACCTTGCTTCCACCCAGGGTTTTGTATAGCCTTTGATATACTCTTAGGAATAGACACATAATTTAGGTTTGATAAAATGGAACAAAAGGAGGGGAACACATTGTTATAAGGAACAAAATTAGAAATCGGATGATTGGTACAAGATCGTTTGCCTTTCTTTAAGGTAATAGGCTAGTCTAGTCCACCGTTTTTGGGATCTGGAGACATATTAGGAGTTGGAGGTGAGGGGTCGTTTGAATGAATATATACCATTTGACGAGGTCATTGGGAATAAAATTGCAAATGTGATCGAGACAATTGATGAAGATAAGAAGGATCAAAATTTGTAGGTGAATTGTTTGAACTTTTAGGCGAATTATCTAATGAGTTGTCAAAAAGCGAGGGTAAACAATGATGGAAGCTTTTAGAATCTTGATTCTCATAAAAGTATGCAGTGCTTTCAAAGAATGTCACATCTGCGCACACAAAGAATCTTTTAAGTGAGAGGCTGTAAAAACGATAGCCCTTTTGTGACCTCGAGTAATTGACGAAGATACACTTGATGGCTTGTGGAGCTAATTTGTTGGCTCTTGGCTAGAGCTGGTGAACAAAGTAGAAACATCCAAAGATACGAGGTGAAAGAGGAAAAGAGGGGTTATTAGGAAACATAAATATATGAGGGATCTAACCTTTAAGAGTGGTGGATGGCATTTTGTTAATAAGATAGCGAAAATTCCTTAAGAACCTTCATCTCAATTAGTTAGGTTTGAGCAACCTTTTTGACATGTTTGATTTTTCTATTAGCAACAACATTTTGTTGTGTTGTATGAGAGCAAGAAGATTGGTGAATCATGCCACAATTTTTTATGCAAGACTCAAAAGGATTCAGAAAAATATTCTTTGGCATTCTCTCTTATGAGGATATGAACAAGACAACCAAATTTCAAAGCAAACGGATTGGGAAGTAGAAAACAATTCGGAACATTCTTTCATTAGATATAGCCTAGTCATTCTAGACCGATCATTAACAAAAACAAGGTAACGACAACCAAGTTTTGAGTAACATGAGATGGACCTCAAACATTAGACTGAACTAACACAAGAGAACTTTTGACTTTATTCTTAACTCTAGATGGAAAAGCAACACGATGATGTTTCCTAAGTTGACACGACTCACAATCTAGATGAAGATTTGAGTTTAAATTAGGAATAAGTTTTTTTAATTTTTGGACGGATTGATGACCAAGTTGACTATGGATTTGGAGGGGTGAAGCAACAACTGTGCAGGCGGTTGATCAACTATCAAACTAATAGAGACCCCTAGATACATGCCCTCCTCCAATCATCTTGAATGAGGGAAAAAGGGCACAAAACAATTCAATGATTTGGTATGTTTACTAACATACATTTAGTTGAATGAAAAATTTGATAATATTCCTATACCAGACTCGCACCAACTTACTGTTGCTAATGGTTTGGTTGCTTGCTTAGCTGCTAGATGCTGGAGAAAAGTTGCATTTTTTTCTCGGAAATTACCTTGTTTCCACTTGTTAAGGCAAAACCATGAAAAGTCTCCACAATATTAGCAGATCGAGATGGCTTTGGGTGGAACTCTGGATGTAAGTCCCAACAATAGTTCCGAACATGGCCATCCTTGCCACAATGGTCACATTTCCTTTGGCCTACTCTACCCCTTCCTCCATGACCATCATTGTTACTTCGATCTTCATTGCCTCTTCCACCATTGTGAACAGTTAGAGTAGACTTGTCACCACTTTCTTGTGTTGGTCCTTTCAAGGATCAAGATACTTGTGAATATATCTCATCAAGTGATGGGAGTTTAGTGCTACCATCTTCGCTTGCATTGGTTCATATTTTGGTCTTAAGCCAACTAAGTATCTCATGACAAATAACTTCTCTTTCCTTCAGAAGTTGATCCTTATTTGTTGTTATCAATTGGACTGCTAAATGATAACAAATAGCTGCTTAATTTCTAAAAGGTACTTGGTGTGGTTCTTCTATCCCTGTTCACACTTTAACAATTCCATAGAGTAATCATATATACGAGTAATATCACTGGAAAATAAAAGTATTACATACTCCCATAGCTCCTTTACGAAGTTCACATGTTGACACATGTCAGTAATATTTGGCTCTGTGGCATTTCAGAGGCTTGTCATTTTTTTTTTTTTGATCCAATGTAAAAAAATTTTATATTGATCAAAATTGTTTGTACACTGGTCTTGGGGGCATACCCCGACCATCAACAAACTCAGTTACACGCTAAGGTATAGATTAGGATTAGTACATTGGCGAACAAAAGATATCAGATAACAGGACAATGGCAAGTGCTAGCGAAGTGGTCGCAAAACCGCAACCGCGATGTGATGGCCTACACCGCATAATTTCCCGCCATCCCGCATTTGATTAAGGAATAGATCCCTCGTCTGCTAGCCTGTCCAAGAATGGCAGCTCAGTATGCCGAAACAACAAGTCAGTATGCTGGAAGTTTGGAGCAACTGCCCCCACCCATAGGGCATGCAAATGAGACAGGTCACAGCGAATAGTAACCTAACAGGCCTATATATCAGTCACACCAAAGATAACCTTCCTCTCCACAGCCCAATCCCGGGCCATGAACCAAGAAGAGACAACGCCTCAGATGAGTGGTGTATATATAGCCTATCCAGCACCTGACCTTAGCTCTCGCAATGCCACAGTTGCCCAACTGAAAGGCATGTATGGTAGATGAGAGCCAAAACATCATCAAAATGATGTACCCAATTATCAACCCACTCCATACGCCAGAACCTTCCCACCAGTATATTAGACGTCAAGTACCATCAAGAGCCTTGTCATTGTTTGGTTTTCATGTTGTTCCCACTTCTTATACCCAAGTGAGTTAATATTAGGAGTTGGCCTAGGCCCTTGAGATATGCAATGATCGGCTTCTCCCAAGCAACATAATTCTTTCCATTCGATTTCCAATTTGTAATTTGTTGAACCATGTTGGATAATTATTTTAGATAAGTTTAGTTAGCTTAGGAGATTATCTTTTAGGAGATAAGTTTATCTTCTAGTAGAGAAGATAAGATATACTATAGATTAGGAAAGTTAGTATATACAAAAAATCTAGTAGTTTAGTACTATTAGAATAGGTTATACTCGTGTATAAATTACATATAATCAGAGAAATAAAGTGGGTTTTTCTTATGATATTTTCTATACTCTCTTATTTCGAACCATAATGGTGATTGTCCTTCAACACTTTTAGTTTTGAAGTCGCTTATGATTCAACCGACATGATAAGAAAGATGTTAACAAGAACATGTGAAGAATAATAGTGCAAAAAGCCAAATCTCAAATATCAACAGTTGTGCAACAACAAAAGAGGGACTGAGATAAGACTACAATGGAACCAACGACCATGGTTAAACACACAAACCTAGTTTTCAACAATTAAA
>JAOSBN010000006.1:16988294-17005418 GCA_027563595.1 Erythroxylum suave
GTGTTTTTGGAGTTAGATTGTTAAGGTGGTATTTTTTTAAAGAAAGATTTGGTTGTGGGTTATCGGTTGTGAGAGAACGAAGGTAAAAATTAGAGTAGGATTAGAGAACCTGCTTTGATACCATGATATGAATGAGGAATCAAAGAAATTGAGAAGAGGTATAGTGAGAGCTTTTAGAAATTGATAGCTCACCAAGAACATGTGAAGAATAATAGTGCAAAAAGCCAAATCTCAAATATCAACAGTTGTGCAACAACGAAAGAGGGACTGAGATAAAACTACAATGGAACCAACGACCATGGTTAAACACACAAACCTAGTTTTCAACAATTAAAGGCCAAAAAATACATTACCAACTATGGTTAAACAAACGAACTTACTTTCTAACAATTAAAGACAAGAAAACACATCAACAATGGGCTCTTAGGGTTGGTGCAACTCAGTCTATAGCAACAAGGTCAACAGAACATCACTGGAAGGTGGCGCTTGCATTACACGCTTTGGTTGACCAATAGCTGTCTGTGGCGTACGACTCTTGTCAGCGCTGCTTCTCCCTCTAACTTAGTTGCCGGTGGCTTCTTGATGTGTTTTTGGAGTTAGATTGTTAAGGTGGTATTTTTTTAAAGAAAGATTTGGTTGTGGGTTATCGGTTGTGAGAGAATGAAGGTAAAAATTAGAGTAGGATTAGAGAACCTGCTTTGATACCATGATATGATTGAGGAATTAGAGAAATTGAGAAGAGGGATAGTGAGAGCTTTTAGAAATCGATAGCTCAACCCCCTATTATAATTCCTAAAAATCCTTTCAGTCAAATCACAATCATATTCCCCAAAAATCCCCTTAATCAAATCATAATCTCTAACAATATACATATGTATTTGAGAGTTGGTCTCATTTCTTTGCTATATGGCAGATGTTCTATACTCAATACTTCATATTGTTATTTGTCTAATCTAGTAAATGTGTATCTAGTTTGCTCACAAAATTGGTAATCTCAACTAGTGCCTTCTAATGATATCTCTAAGGAAATCACAAGTATTCACCTAATATTATACCTCTTATAGTAAAATCAAATAATCTTTTTGTTTTTTGGTTTCCCCAGGAATCTTTGGTAGCTATTCTGAAACATTTTGTTCAGCAATTTATATTGTTCTAGTCCTTAATAGTATTGGTTGTTTTCATCTTCTCCAAATTCGTCATCAATTGTTGATCTTGTGCGTTTTGCCTATACCCTACAGGAAATTCTAACTTGTTAAGGCAAAGATTCAATATTGTCCTCCTTAAAAATTTGTGAGATCAACTCTTCATATCTTGACTACTAAGTCGCTTTCTGTGCGCATTTTGTTTAGTAACTATAGCTGAAGTTAAATTTTTTTATCAAATTGATGATGGTTGGATGGATAATACGTGCTTATGGTCGAACGTTTTGTTGAAAATATATTGTAATCTTGGATTGTTGGAAGTGTTTAGTTTTGTTGGAATTATACTTAAGGAATTAAAACAAAGGATTTGTTGTGTATAGGAATCACTTCTCGAATTTGTAATGTAAAACTACGAATCACTCATTTTCAAATGAACATGCTAAAAATCTTAAAGATTCAGTATTTGGTATTACTATTATGTGCATCCTGTATAAAATAGTTATAATGGAATTAAAGAATTTTAAAAAGTTATAATGGAATATCAAGTACTTCAATATTTCTTCTTTTCTAGTTTTCAACTATCGTCACCACTGTTCAAGAATAATATTAAGTGGTGCTTCTCCTCCCGTGAATTGCACTTAATGCCATTAGTCTATTGTTTGCTCTTAGTTGCTGTCTTCATCTATCTTTACTCACTCTTCACCGTTAAATTTTGTTTGTTCATCATCATTTATCTTTGCTAGCCATTGTCGGTCTGCAGTTTGTATCATCTTACTGTTTCCCTAAACTATTATGAGTTCCTACCATTAATTTAATAAAGAGAAGTAAAAAAAGGAATAGGAGACAAAAAATAAAATATGGTCGAGTGGTTTTTCTATGATTCTAGTTTGATTGTTTTTGCTTCTCCTATTGACATAGTTCAGAGAATTTACGTTCAACATAAAAATAGAAATGGGAAGTATTTATTCACCAGCTTGATGGAAATATTAGTAACTGCTAGTTATGATATTGCACTTAAAAGTAAAGATCATAGTAGACCTTTAATGGACACGACATACAAAAATGAAAGGGGGATTTATGTTCGCATCAGCTCTCATAACGTTTGAACCCATTGTTTTTCATTCTGGCTGCGGACTTGGCATGTTTCAGACTTTGAGATTTTTCTGCTTCGTGATCCACCAAGTCATTGTACTTCATATGCTTCTGGTTGGTAGAAACTTAATACTGAAGTTGACAAGGATGCTCTTACCTATCCTGTGAATAATTTTGATGTATGAAGAAAACGCTTTAGTAACTTCTTGTTAGCGTGAAATTTTCAATTTTTTAATTATGGTACTGTTCCTAAATACAATTTTCTGTAGTGGGCTTGTCCAATGGGAAGCCAAACTAGAAGGAAGAATTGAATGTTCAGCAGCAATTGCTGGTGACTTTTCTCAGGTTGTTCTTGTTGACTTTTCTTAGGTTGTTCTTTAAGTTTAAGGTATCATGTCAATTTGCATGTTTTTCGTCGCCATTAGAACTGTTTTGATCTTTTCGCTATGTGATAATCTGTCAGGTTGTAGTTGGATGCTATAGAGGGAAAATTTATTTTCTAGATTTTTTCAGTGGCAATGTCTGTTGGATTTTTGAAACATCTGGTCAGGTATGATACTGGATAGCCTTGTTCCTTCAGTTTTATTATTTGAAAGGTCAGTTCTTGGGTTGTAGATCATGCTCCAAATACATTTACCTGCTGTTCTTTTGATGTCTTAAATAATGTTGCAATATAGGTGTTGTACATTTTATTTCTCACGTGTCATTTTGGAAGCTAATTACTCGTCTTATATGCTTAGTTGTATGGATAACTTGTGTTAGCTTCCTTGTCCTTCAGAAGTACAATTTCACATGGGCTTCATACTGTCCATGTTTAGCCTGATTTTTTTCTCTCTCACACACTCACGCTCATCGACTTGTATATGAACACTGGCAAGTAAGCATATGTTGACATGTGTCAACTTTCTCTTGGTTTTCCAACAACATTTTGGTGTTATGTTAGCTCATAACAGTTATCTGCGTTAAGCTCATAACAGTTATCTGAGTTATCTTTTTCTACTGAAAATTAGGAAGAGTAGAAGATATAACACACTATTAGCTAGAATCCAGAGACTTATAAAATTTGACCCCTAGAATTTGAGTTTTAGGTTTGAGATTTTAGCCTAGGTTGTTGGAATTTCAGGTTTGGAATAGTTGGAAATTTTAGAGGTTGGTAACTGTGAATTTAGGTTGGAAGGGTTGGAATTTTAGTTAGGTAAACAAATGATGGAGGAGGGTAGGGAATTAGGAGTCACTCATAGAGTCTAAGAATCACTCTTGGAAGATATCATCACACCTTCTAATTCAAAACTCAAGTTTATAGAAAAATATTAAAGATTTTTTTATTGAAGCGCTGAATACACACATATGTAGAAAAGTCCTTGGAACCCTTATTCTAATAGTAAAGAGATTCTTGACTAAAACATCTAAAATAATATCGAATCCTACTCTAATATGATTGTACTTGAGTTTAAATCTGAAATAATGGATTCTTGGAGTGAAACTATTGCTTGGCTGGGGAAACTTAGAGTGCATAATGAGGCTGATCTCAAAGCCTTTAGGTTAAGTTGGGCAGCCTTGGTGTACTACATATGGAAAGAGCGTAATTGCAGAGTAGTTAAACAAGAAAGTAGAAGCAATGAGATGGTTTTTCAGGCCATTTTCCTACACTGCAGACTGACCATGTTAGCTAGAGGAATAGCTGCTAGTCTGACCGTTGGCATGAAGAGCAGATGGGGATTAGAGTAATACTGGTCTTTGCCCTTTGATTTCAAGATGTAGACGATTACTAGGAACCGCAAATCTTTGTAATCTAGATATTTTGGATTATACTAGTTTTTTAGTCCTCTAGATTGTATATATATTTTTATAATGAAATCTATTAATTAAAAAAAAAAACTTAAATAATTAGGATAATATATCTGACTTATTATTACTTCATATCTAATAAGGAAACCTACTATAAAGTAATTTTCAGCCCTTATTGTTTTTGTTGTCATCTCAACTTCCACTTCATCCTACCAAGTTGAAGCTTGTAGTTGAGTGATCTGTCCTCTTTTATTTCTTTTATGAACTCTAAGCTCTTTTGCATCAATTAGCCTGAGTTAAGTTGCATGGTAGTGCTGGATAATTTTACCATAATCTTTGTATTGTTAAAGGCTTTAACAAATACATGCAAGCAAAAAGGTTTGGGAGGGGTTTGGAGTAGAAAGAATCATGTACTAGTATTGTTTCTGCTTTGCCGTATTGACCTGAGATAATACCTTCCTATTATTGGACCATGACCTAGCCGTTTCGGTTTATTGTAGCAATAGGTGGCAGCAATGGTGGAGTCACAGATTGTTGCTCTTCGGTTGCGTTGAGCAAAGAGAATATCTTTCTAATATTGGACCATTACCTAGCTGGTTTTATTTACTGTGGCAATAGGTGGCAACAATCATGGAGTCACAATATAAAATGAACAAGCAAGATCAAATACTATCTTCAGCACTTATATAACTAGTATGCAATTGGAGGGAAATAAAAAGTGTTGGCGTTAGTAATACCTGTTCTGCTATTAATAATTTTACTTATATTAATTGACTTTAGTAATTCACTAGAAAATGTTACTACAAAAAAGGGTACCACCCGTGTACATTTAAAACAGAAACTATGCTCTCTAAAGAAGAGTTTACGGAGGTTTAGAATTTTTTTGTTAATTAACAAATGTATGGTTATGGTCAAAGGACTCGATCTTGATGAAGAGCTTGTCCATTCATATGGTCTGAGTCTTTAAATTGTTGCAAAATGTTGAAAGATCATGGAGCATGTTGAAAGGAGGAATTTCTGCCTTGGAAGTTGCTGAAATCCTGTTGATTGATTTTTAGTCAATGATAAAAAAAGGAAACTGTTTATTAAGAATTAGTTTAGGGATTCTTTAGTTCCTAGGCTTATACTTAGTATCTCCTGTAAGTAGCATTGTTGTATTAGTCTTGAAATAGGAGTGAATTATTGAATCATTCATTTAAGTTTATAAAGGTGTACTATTTAGTATAGGAATCTAATTATATATCCAATGTAGGAAATATTTTGTATATCCCATAATAGAATATTTTAGGTATTATCGGAATATGTATTACTTCATAATAGAGTATCTGTTGCCCTTTTTCTATAAATAGATGGGTGAAACTAAATGAAAAATACGCTTTAGTATCTTTGTGGTCTTTGTGCTTGTGAAAGTAAGCTTCACACGTTAGACCATTGTGATATGTACGCTTCAAACGTTAGACCAATGCCCTATGTTATTCTGTTTCCCTTTCTACTTTGTCTGTACTTCCACATAATATTAAAAGCTAATTGGACATGGTATCAAAACCAAGTTTTGATTATGAAAGCTTATCCTCCATTCTCTTTCTGAGCACAAATCCTTAAAAGCTTTGTTTTCTTCTTCTTCAAATCCTTTATTTCTCTGTTGGCTGCCCATGTCTCTCCTTTTTTAGTGAGCTCCTTGGCAATCTATTAAGAGTGCCATTTCTTGTTTTTCGTCTTTCCTTCTAGTACTCCATTGAGAGCATGATTGACCTTATTTCATCTTTCCTTTTGGCCATATTAAAAGTGTTGTTACCTTTCTTGTTCCTGTCCTTTTTACAGTCCATTTATATCACAATTAGCCTTCCTTTTATCTTTCCTTCTTGCAATCTATTGTGTCATATCTCCCTTTTTTTCTTTCCTTTTAGCGGCCCTTTGAGAATGCTTTTACCATTATTCTTTCCTTCTGGCATCCCATTGAAAGCGCCATTACCTTTATTATGTCTCTTTTGACAACCATCGAGAGCTTCTTTATCTCTAATCTTTCCTAGTTTAACCTTTTCTTTTTAATTTTCCCTACTTATTCTTGTTTTAGTGAATCCATTTTCTACTTCATCTTTAGGTAGTCATCATCTCTCTAGCACCATTGGCCATTCTCTCCACCAACATCGTCCCTTTAATAATGTAACATCTTGGTCTCCTTGCTTGGCCTTCCATAGCTTCATTTTTAGTTTGAAAATTTTGAGAAGAATTTTCAATATTAGAATACATCTCTCGAACTGCATTCCATAGATCTTTAGTTGTTGGTAGAAACATATGAGGTTTTCTGGTTGTAGGTTCCATGGAATTAATCAACAAAGCTGTGATCAAAGAATTTTCAAATCTCCATACATCTTTAGTTGTTGGTAGAAACATATGAGGTTTTCCGGTTGTAGGTTCCATGGAATTAATCAACAAAGCTGTGATTAAAGAATTTTTGGATCTCTGTATTGCCATAATTGGATCGTCCAAAGTTGGCCTTGTTGTCTTTCCAATCAAATACCAGAGTTTCCTCTACTGTCAATGGCTAGGTAATTCTAACCATTCAACCTATGATTTGTCAATTGAAAAGGCAAATTTGGCCAAGAAGATCACAGTTACATAGTATATTTCTCGTCATTACATTGGGATTAGTCACACTCGAGCTGGTGACATCATCTTTGGAGGATGAGGAGTTTCTCCGTTGGCCAGTCATTGCTAAGCGATAGTCTATTTAGGACTGATTTGAACAAAGAAAGGAAAAAAATATTGTAGAAGAGTCGTGACTTTGATACCATGAAGAAGAAGATAGTTATTCTTCCTTAATTTTTTTTGTAAATAATACAAGAAATATATAGGACAATATAGTCCTAACTAACTCCCTAAATTAAGATGAATTTGTTTATTCTTTAAGTAATAGAATTTCAACTAATTAATAAAATATCAACTAATTATCTATAAAGAATCAACTAATTATCTCTAGGGATAATTAGTTGATTATTTCTTTATATCAATGCTTTCTAATAAGGAACCCTAGCATAAACTAAATTTCAACCCTTATTGTCTTTGCTATCACCTTAATTCCCACTCTTTATTCCACCAAATTAATGTTTGTGGTTGACTAATTTACCTTCTTTTTATTTCTTTTATAAACTTTAATCTTTTTGGCATAAATTCTCAGCGGCTTGTCTGAAGTTGTTTTTGATGTAAAATGTGACAAATACTAATCATATAAGTCTAGATTTTAGTTTTGAAATTCATATTCTAAAATCCTAGTGCCTTCAGAAACTAATCTTCCTTTCCATTTGATAGGAAATTATCGATATCCATAGCTCTTGTGGCTACAATTTGTACATCAAGAACTTCCTCTATCTCCTCTTTAACATCAGGAATGACTAGAATTCTCACAGCTAGGAGATTGTATGTATATCATGTGCATGATAAATATTTATGCTTGCAATATTAAAGATAAGACTAATTCCCATGCCACTGGGTAATTTCAAAACATATGTATTAGCACGTATCTTCTTGAAAATCTTATAAGGTTCAAAACTTTGTGATGAAGGTTCTTATGTTTTCCTTTTGGAAACGCTTTGGATGAATGCTTACCATTGCCATATCCCCCTTCATTGAATTCCATTAATTGATGATATTGATCAACATGTTCTTTATAAGTCATGTAGTTGGTTTTTATTTTGTGCTATTTCTGGTCAAATATGTTCCTCATATGTTGTGCAAGACCTTCAGCTTTCACACTAACATGTGTTGTTTATGTTAAAGAAACTAGATCAATAGGCTTTCTTGGTTAAACTCTCAAAACTATCTCAAAAGGACTTTTACCAGTTGACCTATTTAAGAACTGTTATATACAAATTCTGCAGAGGAAGAATTAAGTCGCTATTATTCACATTGTCACTAAAGAAGCTTCTTAGCAAATTCCCTAGCTTCTATTCACCACCTTTGTTTGTCCATTGGTTTTGGGAATGGAAAGAACTTGAAAAATAAAGTTGTTCAATTTTGTCCATAGAGTTCTCAAAAAATAATTCATAAAATTCACATCATGATTAAAGATGATTGTTAAGGGTGATATATGGAGATGTACCTCTTTGAAGAAACTTTAATATCGTGGACATATCATAAGTCTTGACCATTGTATTTGCAAATGGTTTCAAAACAAAGCCATAAGGATTCTCTACCATATAGGAATGAGTACACACAATTTGTTGCTTCTTGTCAAATCCATTAACTTGTCATGATTATTGAATTTTCATTTTTTGCAAGTGCACTCACAACTTCTCTTTTATTCATATTTTGTGTTGATTTCACATGTCCCTTTAAATTTGCTTCTCCTTCAACATCCATTACTACGTAATCTTCATAAAAACCACCAAGGATATCATTAACTTTTGAGCCTACAAGTTCCAAACTCCAAGTAGTTGCTAGTTAATCTTTTTAGCTCATGGTTTTGTTATTTTGGTCTGCTGTCCTATACTCTTAGCTTGTTGTCCTATTGTTCCTATTATTCTTGTATTTTGATTTGTGGTTTATGTGTTCAATTTGTTGTTCAGGTGTTTTAGTTTGCTGTTTAATTGTTTCAGCTTTAGGGTTTGCCAAAGAATCCACTTCTGCTTTTCTGCATCGTTAATACCCTAATCATCTGCCAATGTCAAACTCTCCAAGTCATCAAGAACTTGAATACCTTTTGCATGTGGGCTTGAAGATTCTAATTGATTAGTTGAAGGAGAGTTGCCAACAATTTGACCATCAAGAGCAAACACTTTTTCTAAGATATTGTTTGTTAGACTTACGATATCAAAATAAGTATATAATTTTTCAAGATTTTTCCTTGCACTATGTGTAGTTGATTAATATTAGTCTCTTTATCTTGCTTATTAGCACATTTGTTTTGTTTAACATCAAGTATGGGTTGCTGGTTTGCAGAATTGTTTCTTATTGGAGTTTTGAGCTTTAGGGAATGAATTTCAAGATTATCTAGCTTCTCCAAAAGTTGTTGAACATACTTTCTTGTGGGAGTTATTACATATAGTTTTGGGAACACCTTGTGAATGGGGATCATTAATGCCCAATTTTTTTGCAAAATTTAATAATACTTCATTTTGCTCTTAAGTGACTAAATATTCTTCTATATGCCTTTTTGCTATGTGTTGCCATTGTGAATCAAGACAAAAGAGGCTAGAGTTTATAGAAGGAATAAAAGTGGGCAAATTAGTTAGCTACAAGCTTTAATTTGGTGGGATGAAGAGAGAGAATTAAGGCAACAACAAAGACAACAGAGGCCGAATTTAGTTCATGCTAGGATTCTTTATCAGATTGGAAGTAGTAGTAAGTTAGATATGTTATCCTAATTGTATTTTTGTTAACTTATATAGTCTTTTTAGAATAAGATTTAAATTTATTGGGAACTCTTTCCTACTAAAATTAGGGTTATAAGAATTTATTCATAAATATGTGTGTAGTCAGAGTTTCAATAATAACATCCTTTTTAAAAAAAATAAACTTAGAGTTTTCAATTAAAAAATGTGATGGTTTCTTATAAGAGTTATTCTTAGACCGTAGGAGCAATTCTTAGTTCCCTACCCTTCATTACTTGTTTACTTCAGCAGTCTAATAACACTTAATAGTCCATATATCCCAGTTTTTTAGTTTTATCTATTAGTTGATATTCTTCCATTTGTTTTACATCAATTTGGCATCAAAGTTTTAGTTCACAATGATGATACTTAGTGGAAGGGCATATAGAAGAATACTTAGCAACCTAAAGTGAGATGGAGTCCTTTTGAAAATAATGGGAAAATTAGACCTTAATCATCCTAGATCACAAGGTGGTCCAGCAACTAGTCTAGGAAACAACACCGACTAGCAAACTACACTTGATAATGAGGGTGGAGAAAGTAAAAACCAAGATGAAGAGGCTGAAAATAATCAACGAGTGGGGTTAGGGAATCCATGCCTACTGAGAGATCTAAGGCAAAGGAACCAACCAATAGCACTTCGACAACATCTGTGAGAGTTCAAAGGCCATGATAGAGCTAAAACACATAATATACTTGATGATATTATTAAGAAACTTTGTGTTGAAGTCCCTAATTTTGTAGGAAAGATCGGTCCACTCCTGTTATTGGACTAGACAACAGAAATGGAGGACTTCTCTGACTGGTACAACATATCAGAAGATCAAAAAGTCTGATTTGCAAAGATGAAGCTAGTTGGGCATGCTAAAATTTGGTGGAGATCAACTGAGGATAGACTTCGAAAAATAGGCCATCCACCAATTGTTAATTGGAAAAAGGTGAAGGTAAAGTTATCGGAAAAATATTTACCATTTCATTATCAAGAAGATGTCTAGGATCAACTCACAACATTTAGGCAAAGGATTATATTTGTAACAAAGTACACAAATTTTTTTGATGGACTTTATATCCAATGTGAACGAATGGTGTTGGAACGACAACTTATATCTTACTACAAAAATGACTTAAGGGTAGAAATTTGTTAGGAGCTAATAATGCGAAGGATTTACAACTTTAAAGATGCATATCAAGTAATGTGCCCTAGGCTAATGGTCGTATGTGACTTTTGTACTGATATTCTGACTTATTATTTATATATTATGAGGTATTCTTTTATATATGGTTGTATATTGTTTATGTAATGTGATTTACATTCTATGAATAGTATTAGGCTTATGACATCAAGCATGTGACTTGATGGTAAAACCATAAGTATTATAATACTATTCTAAATTGTCCCTGATGTATTAAGGCTAGTATGTGTTTTGATTGATGATCACGTTTTACTAATCATGGATATAAGTTATCAAATCAGATACATAGATATATGTTAGAGAACATATATTGGATTGACCTACAGAGAGAACACTGAATGGTTTCAAGTCATTAGTGATTCTCAATATGGTTTGACGTTAGTCCTTTGACCTGAAGTCATCATGGTTCCCTACATGAGGAATTCAGTGTTTTGATATTAGACTAAGTTATCTTTAATTGGATAACAAGGGGTCTTATGTTGGACATTAAATGAATCATGTGGAGGGATGTGAATGATGTAGATGGGAGTTGTACCTCTCTTAAATGAGAGAGATATCATTTGGGTCTCTTGACAAGTTTGACTGAAGAAATGCATGGCCATGCTCAAATAAATTGACAAGGAGTCATCAATGTTATTTGCTATAGTCAGTCAATTTGGGAATTAAGAAATTATGATTAATCAAAGGTTGACATGTACCATGCCTTACGATTAATCTTGATATCGTGTTACAAAGGGACTGAGTTTGCAACCATGGTTATAAGTTAAATCGGATTACCGATCCTCATTTGATTTGGGTAGTCATAATGTCTTGCTAGAGGCCACTTATAATTTATTGGCCTTGAAGTGTGATCAAGCCCATTGCTAACAACAAATAAGCCTACAACGCACAAAAAGAATGATGTGATTTGGGCTTATTCTCTTGGGCCTAATTTATTAGGCACTGAATAAATATATGTGGATATATTTATTGGGTTAGATTGAATTAAATTGTTGGGCTTTTATTATATGAGATATAATATGGGTCAGAACTTATTGGGCTTCCATAATCCTAATGAGTTTAGGATTTTGATATTCTTATTCCTAATAGGTTTAGAATTAGAATATTCCTAATCCTATTAAAATAGCATTGTCTTATTCCCACTAGGAATAGGGATAAGGGCTTCTATATAAATAGAGGGCTTATCTCTCATTAGATGACACACGAAAAGCCCTAGTCACCTAGCCACTCGTTCCTTTTCCCGAGAGAAAAAAACTGTGCGGTGTTCTAAGTGTTTTAGAACGTGATAGCACACATTAGCCATTGCTCGGATCGTTCATCCTCGTGTGGATACCGATAGAGGACGTTCGCGAGTTGCAGCGTCAAGATATTTGAAAAGAATCCCAATCTGCGCACTTCAAGAGGTAATTCTGTACACTTCTTATTGTGAAATTTCGGTTAAGCAAGGCACAAGACCCGAAATCCTATGGTCCATTCCGCTGTGCATTGTGCATTCCTGGGCCATAAGCGATTCAACATTAAGAGCAGAACAATGCCTAGGACATCAAGGGCTGAAATTTAGTTCATGCTAGGATTCCTTGTTAGATAGGAAGGAGTAGTAAGTTAGATATATTATCGTAGGTGTAATTAGCTTATTCTAGTTGTTTAGGACTTAAAACTTATTTAAGATATAGAATTCTAGTTACAATATGATTCAATTTTGTTTTGGATATTTTAGTTAGGAATCACTTTTCTACTAGAAATAGGGTTCTAAAAAGTTTTCTATGCCCAAGTGCGTACTCAGCCCTTTAATAATAATATATCTTGAAATTTTTTCTATAAGCAAGTGTTTTTAGTTAGGTCTGATACTTTTTTCTAAGAGTGATTCCTAGTTGCCCACTCTCCATTACTTGTTATCTCCCTGAATTCCAGCAATTTTAACCTGAATTTTCAACAATCAGAACCCTGACCCAGCTGTATAAAAATCCTAAAATTCTAACTTAAAATTTCCACCCATCAAACCTTAAAATTTCAACTAACCCAAACTTGAAATTCCAACCTAAGCTAAAATTCAAACATGAAATCTGATTTTTCAGTGGCCTATCAACGCTCAACAACCTATATTTCCTAGTTTCGCTGTGTTTTAACTACTAGGTGATATTTCTTTTATTTGTCCTACATTAATTGTCTATGACATTGGACTTTGATACCAAATTGATATGTGTTTTCTATGTAGAATCCAGTCACGAGATGACTCATAAGGAAATCCTCTTTAACCTTACTTGAGTTCTTTTGCTTTCTAGGCCCTATAGTTGCTGATTAGAAAACTCGTCCTTGACAAACTTTATGTTAATTATTTTTACCAAAAATATTGATTGCTTTCTTATTGATCGTAATACCCTTTAAATAGGCTTAGTACATAGAGGTTTTAGGAAGTAAAATAAAATAGAAATATGCTAATTTATTTTCCTACTAAAATAGACTTATAAAAATTAAACTTTCTAAATAAGATAACTTCTGCGATTACTTCCTAATCAAGATAATCTTCTTGTATGTTCCTTTCCTAAGAAGGCACCTTGGATGTCACTACATAGGAGAAGAATACAATCTCTTTTAGTATGTGGTTCCTTATCTGACAGTCCACCAATTCAATGAATAGGCCTTAATTAACTGTAGGTAATGGGTCTTGCAAAACTGATTCTTTGCATGTTCATGTCCTTCATGCAATCTCATCAAAGAGTTGCATCAACCTATTTATGTTCACTCCATTAGTTTCACATCACCGCAAGCACACTATAATAGTTCATCAAGACTATTCAATACCGCAAAGCTTCTGTAACCTGGTATAGTAACCCAAAATACTTGAATTACCTCGTCGCATTGAGATACCTTTCAACTGATAAATGAGAGTGTTGCTCCCAAATTGCTCTTGGATTTCATTCCATAAATTCTTTGAAAAAGTAGTATACTTAAAGGCCTCTACTACAAGCACCTTTGACAAAGTTTAAGAGGTTACGTCGTACATTGTCTATTGCCATTGCTCAAACTTATCATTATTAACTTCTAGTACTTCAATTTTTCTGTCAACGAAACCTATCTTGCAGTTTACTCCTAGAGAAATTATATTAGCTTTACTCCATGATCAATAGTTTCTTCCTCCATTTGTCCTGTTTGACAATCGGCTGATTGCATTAGCTGTTAGCTGATTATATCAGCTGATTTGACCATCTGATTGTATTAGTTGTTTGTCATTTGATGTTTGGAAAAATTAGCTGTTTAGTATTAGCTGTTTATGTGTAAAATGAATTATGAGGACATGACTTTAAAAAAAATATAATGATATGAATATTATATATCTTGGTATTTTGTTGAATATTCTTATAGAAATTTAGATTTTAGATATTAAATTCTACAAAAATTATTATTAAAAAATTATATAAATACATTATTAAGAAGTTATGCTTTAATTCCTTATTTCTTCACACGTCTATTTTAAATATCTTGCAAATTAAAACAATAAATGATATAAAAATGAATCTTTTCAAAGTAATTGCGAGAAAGCTCCAAAAGTGATAGATAAAGCAATCCAAAATTATAATATTGTAATGATATGTACATTATAATTCTTTTTTGCAAGAAAGAGGAATGATATGTATATTAATATTATAATTCATTTTTCTTTAATACCATGTATGAACTAAAAGAATGGTATAAATTATATTAATATCTTTGGAATAGCATCTAACAGTGGACACACCATTTATACATGTATTACAATACTAAAATTGGAGCCACTAAAAGATAATTGAAGTAAATAGATGCTAGTATCTCACTTTCGTTTGTGTGTAGAAAATAATTGCCATTGATAATAAATTGTGAGGATTGCACTCAATTATAAAGATTTTATCAATATCAGAAAATGATAAATATATACAAAATGTCATATAAATTTTTAACATTTCATAATCATAAATTTTTGTAACATTTCGGAAACTCTAAATTTATAAAGAAGTGTTATGATTACAGAGTAGTCAAAAGTATTGCACAATTATTACACAACTTGTTTCTTCTTGATTTGCAAATCCCCAAAATAGTACTGAGATCACCACACTTCCGAAGAACACTTCTGAAGAACGACTGGAAAAAAGCAACACAGGGCCTTTCAAAAGAAAATAATTGTCCGAAAGATTTTTAAGGTGCGTTTTGAGTTTTCTCTCAACTCTCGATGGCTCTCACGAACGTCTCCTAGAGCTCGCACCTCTTCGTTCGGATATCTCTCCTTGGCGTGGTCCCAGTCACACCTTTCTGCTCCCTTCGACTTCTCTTCTACGCTTGCCCTAGGGTTACGTCTCTCATCCGAACCCCTGCTATTAGGGCGCTAGTGTGCTGCGCACACTGTCGCCATCCCTCCTCGACGTTTCTGTTGTCCTTTTTTCTTCGACTTTCACTGCATTCCTTCCTTGGCTGTGTCGCCATCCCACTTGCGTTACTGGTGCCACTCGCGAGCCATTGTCATCTCTGGTCCTCGACGTCATTGGGACTGCAGGACCAGGGACACCGACGACATTGGTACTTCAGCTGTGACTCGCGATTTTTAGGTTTATGTCTGACTCTGGGAATCCCACGACTGCCGTGGAAGAAGGCAATCACATGGGTAAAAATCGGAAGACCCCATTTAAGGGGAGGGATATTACTAAGGATTGTCTGAAAAGTCTGCAAAGAGAAACTATGACTGACACAGATGAAGACCTCCATCCGGCACTGCCTGGTGCAAACAAAGCACCGAAAGGAAATTCAACATCTGCGTCTAAGGCCACCTGCACTCCCAAACCAAAGGTTCATGGTGATAAAGATAACCAGCAATCCGTGGGAACTGAACCCCATGATGGGGCCACTGCAGACACAACCACTTCAAGTGGAGAATCATCTGCATCCATGGAGAGTCAAAGTGAGTCTGAGGGAGATAGTGCAGACTCCGCCACTAGTGACGCTACATCCACTTCGACTGCCAGCGCCCCGAAGACAGTCCTACCCCCAACTCCCCACAGTCCATCACCCTCTACCCCATCTGGCACCAATGCACCTCCGACTGTTGGACCCATCCCCCCCGGAGGCCACAAAAAGCCCTCTTTTGTGAGTCTCTTTAGCAATAATCGGGATATGAAAAAAGGAATGCAACTTAACTTCTTGGAAGTAGATGAGGAAGTCATGATCGAGGAGGAAGACATGGTCCCTGTTGAAGACAAATGGGGCTACTGTTTGGTGGGGTGTTTCACAGGCCGTTTCCCTGGCGTGAAAGCACTGGATGCGTTAGTATCCAAATGGGGGGTACCTTGTAAAATCATCCCACACAACAAAGGCTGGGTAATTTTCCAATTAGACACTGACGATGATCGCACAAGTGTTCTAGCCGGAGGTCCATATATGTCATTTGGTATAACCCTCCTTCTAAAGAAACTCTCTAATGAGTTTACTTTTAATTATGCTGAATTTATGGACGTCCCAATATGGATACAGTTTCCCAACGTTCCTCCGGGACTTTGGACTGAACGAGGACTGTCCAAATTGGCCTCCAGAATTGGAAGACCAATCTGCACTGACCATATTACCAGCATTGGTACTAGACTTGGCTTTGCGAGGATGCTAGTTGAAATCAACGTGTCTAAACCACCTACTACCAGTTTTCCAGTCACATTGCCCGGAGGTACTTGCTACACACAACCTGTCTTCTATGAAACCTATCCTAGTTACTGTTTTGCCTGTAAAAAGTTTGGGCACAACCCATTCCAATGCAAAACACAAATTAAGGATAAGAAACTCCCACAAAAAGTAAGTGAACAAGAGGGCAAAGAGAGAGACTCCCAACCAGAACCAACCCCTGTCCCTCACATGGAGACGACCTCCCTCCCTTTGACTACACAATTGGGCAGTAGTGCGCTGGGGTCCACCCAAACTTTGGAGGAACACACAGGCACTCCCACTCTCAAGGAGCCCCCACAGCCCGCCGTTACCCCACTAAAAATTTTACCTATGACCAAAAAAGATGTGAATGGCAAAAAGGGACCCCACAAGCCGTCTCAAAACCCCCCATATCAACCAAAAACGACTGGCAACAGGTGTACTCTCATAAAGGCAAGGCAGTCATGCTCCCCCCCAAGGCTCATCAGAGTCAACCCTCAAAAAAGGGCGGAGCGGGCAATGCAACTAGTACCCATACTAAAAACACTACAAAAGGTAGCTCTAGTTCAGGAGGTGGCAAACCCTCCTTAACTATCCCATGAAAATGCTGAGTTGGAACGTTCGAGATCTCAATAAGATCTCGAAACAGAGCCATGTTGTCAACCTCCTTCGATAACATGGCTGTAAACTTGCTTGTTTGCTGGAAACTAAGCTCACAGATGCTACCCTTAGTCTACTGATGCGGAATCGTTTTGTAGGCTGGAATTATGATCACAATTTTGATCACATTGCGGGGGGTCGTATCTGCCTCCTTTGGGATCCGAATTTTTTCCAATGTCATATTATAGATATCGGCGAACAATCTATCCATTGCCATATTCG
>JAOSBN010000006.1:17005518-17031476 GCA_027563595.1 Erythroxylum suave
GTAATAAGAATATTTATTATTATTTAAAAACAAAAATAAAAAATTCACAATAATTATAAAAGTTGAAATAAATAAAAAAACTAATTAAAAACTTTTAAAAAAAGGGAGGGAAAGAGAGGAGGGAGGGAGGGAGGGAGGGAGATTTTAAAAAAATTTGAAATTTTTGCAAAAAAGTCCCCTAATTTTTTAAAATTTCCGGTACCGGTCGGTATTTAACCGGTATTTTGAATACCGCCGGTACCGAGCGGTACCGAGCGGTATTTACATCTGGTACCGAAACTTATAATTCGGTACCGGTTTTGACCCGGTACGGTACGTACCGGTATTCATAACAATGGCTATAACTCTAACTAAAACCTTAACTGACTTTTCAAAGTTTTCCTCGACAACTTGTACAACTTTTGGCCAAAATTTGTGCTCTCTCAATGGATAATTCTCATTATATACGAAGTGCAACCTGAATTTGACCCTTAAAAATAGTATCTTTAGTAACATATCCTTTTTAAGGAAATATTTTGAAATCCGTAGCTGTACAGAAGTCAACATCTGCCCTTTGATGAGGCATGGAATCAGCCTTTGACAGGGCTGCAGAAAATCAGCTTTTGACAGAGTTTTATAATTTAGAATCATAATTACAGCTAATTCCTTTTCCATAATTGACAGATAATACTGTTTGTGTTCCTGCTAATATCTATAACCATTATTTACAACTATATACAAACATTTATATCTGCTCAGTCCAGTTACTGATGTCTTTCAAGTGCCTTAGCTCCTTAGCTCCCGAATACTGAAGTTGCTAGCTTTTCTACTAATACTGATGTTACAAAACTAGACCTAATGAACAATGCATCTTAGTATCCTTTTAGTGTTTGTGCTTGTAGAAGTAAACTTTACAGCCAAACCACGTTAAACCAATGTGTATATTTTTCTCTCTTCTCTTGCGCCTTTGTTTCTACTTCCAAATAATATCAAAGCTAATTTAACTTAAACTTTTAGTTTTTTTTGAAGAGATGCCAGTTCTATAGATTTGTACCACTCATTTTCAAGTATTTCTTTTTGGAAGTCTAAATATCTCTGTCTTTCCCAAAATTGAAGGTAAAGTCCCAGCCGTACGTGGATTTATGCAGGAAGTTGATCTGGTAATAATTTGGCATTTTATTTTTTGTCAGCTAATGCCCGGATTATTTTCTGTTGCGAACATTATACTGAGTTGTTGTACATCTTTCTAATATACTGATGTTTTTTTGTTTTTGGCTTCAAATATGAATTAAGAAACAAAAACCATGAAGTATACTGCCTTATTAGTGTACTTGGTAAATTGATAGAGTTTTTGCAGGCAGAAATTGAAAATTCTTGACAAGATGAACTGTTGATTTATAAGTGACTCTGCTGTTAGCAGTTTGAAGCCTTTCCTGTGGGCAAGTGTCAGCAATAGTACTCTCATTATGTTTATTGCAAGAACTTAAGACTTCTGAGTTCTGGTTTAAATATAAATATACAAATAATTGAGTGTGATCATGGGAGAACTGATTCAATCAAATGAGATCCAGAGCAAGACCTTTGCTTGCTAAAACTTCTTTCCAAATGACCAAGAAACATGAAATACAGTTTCAAAACAATCTATGTTAAGGAGCAGAGCATGATCTAGCCCTCTCCCATCCTGCAGGCCTAGGTTCTTTTCCCTGTGATCAAAACAAATCCTTCTGCCTAGTGTTCCTATTTCCTGAATTTTTAAGACGCGAGATTAGCATATCGCTGGTTCACTGAAACTCAATGTTCTGGCTGTTTTTTTTGCTGCAACTTTCTTACAACTATTAACAGAATCGTAGTGAAGGATGTATTTCTATTTGTAGTTCTGTACCTTGAGCAAATGGTCCAGGTACTTTTGAAGAAACTTCTTAGCTAGAAGCCTTTGAATCCCATTTGTCTTATATAAATCTGAAAAAATACCAAGGATGCTTTGAGGAATTCTGTGTGGTAGCGAATGAAGTGGAATTTGTTCAGTAGCGTTTTTAACCTCTTATCATTGCACTTCTGAACAGAGAATTGATCTCAATAAAAATCATTGCAGGTGTGGCTCTCATGATCATAATCTATATGCCCTTGATTATGAAAACCATTTATGTATTTACAAGCTTCCCTGTGGGGGCAGTGTATATGGATCACCGGCAGTTGATGAGGTAAATGTTGAATGCCTAAATACATGACTCAGTTTTCCTTGTTATAATGTGTTATATATTGCTTGGTGTCATGTTATGTCGTTGTTTAGTCTAATTTAGTCTTGGCAATTGCTTTTATGAAAAGATCTGCCATCTCACTATGCCATAAATTGAAGATTGTTTTTCTGAAAAGTAAATTGAAGATTGGTTTTGCATATCTTTTAGCATATTGTTAAAACTTGTCTACATTATCTTATTGCGGGTGCATTGTTTTTGGTAAATCTGATGTCCTTTAAATTTGTGCATATTTAACAATTGATGAATATTTTCCTCAAACACATCATTGGTTACTTTGTGCTCTTTTTTCCCCTTGCATCAAATGTATGTTTTCTTTGATTTTTATACTTCTACATTACTCTTGACAGTCAGTAGTATCGTGAAGAACATATAAAAGAATGAAAGTCTAATATAGAAGATAAAATTCTTCATCATAATGGATTACTAGATTTTAGGATGGACACTTTTCATAAATATTGCATTGAGTTTATACAATTGTTCATGCAATTTGGAATTTTCCATTATTAATGTCACTTTGCTTATTGTGCAATTGTGTTAATGGTAAAATCTGTTGAATGAAATTCAGTTAAGGATTTGAATTCACGTGTGGCTACTTATTTAAGTATTGAAATTGCTTCACGATCTTTTTCACTTATTTGATGTTTAAATCCCTTTATCTAGGTGCATGATATACTTTATGTGGCTTCTACTAGTGGTCGTGTGACGGCTGTTTTAATAAAGGTATCTTAATCTTAGTCCAAATTCTACATCCACTGCTATTTTATAGTGTCCATGCTTACTGAAAGTTTAGCAATTTCTGATACATTGTTAGATTAAACAGTTCTTTCTTTGGAGGAAGAACTGTTTTTGCTCTAAGAAATTGGAAAAAATAAAAACAAGAGAACAGTTTGCTTTTCTTGGATGATTATGATAGTAGGTGCTATTGGTTAGCACAGAGTCTACTGCCAAAGAAGACAGTTAACATAAATCTACGCCCCTGGTGTTATGCAGCCCAAACTATTCATGAAGCATAAAGATCGCAAAAGAGAATAAATGAGATGCCTTCTTTAGAGTTGGTCTGTGGACCAATTCTTGCAGTCAGTTTTGCATATCTGTTTGTTTCATCAAAATGAGAAGTGTCATTTCTGTTTTATTCTGAAAACGATGTACTCTTTGGTCCTCGTTTCCAGATTGGTTGTAAACCTCGCTCTCAATTGCCTTTTCATAATTAATTTTGGAGAATGTTATTGTCTATTTTATGTCCAATACGGGAAACTAACAAAATATCGTGCCTTGGAACAATAGTTAATACACCAATCTACGAACTCTTTCCTTTATTACTTGAGTATGAGTAACATGCTCTTTGCTTTGGTGTTGGTGCCCTGTAAGCCATGACTGTCATTGTGCATGATTTCCTAGTTTGATTGTCGTCAAAGTTTCTTCTGTGAATCTTTCTTCAAGGTATGCTAAATCTCCAATCCTCTAAAGGAAACCTTTTATGGTGCTGCTTTTCTATGGTATCCACACCATATGATCCATTTTTTAACTTCATGTAACATCTTAATCTTTTGGGTTGAGTGGTTTCTTGGCATGCTATCAGATTCTAGTGTTATTAAAGGTCTTGAGTTCAAGTTGCACTACTGTTGTTTGTAATGGATGTGATTTTGTCATATTTATCTATACTTCGTTTGAGGGGATGTGACAAAGTAATAGATGATCCATTCTTGGGCCTCATCTAATAGATTAACTTTTTGAGTTTTATGTTGTCTTGACAAAAACAGGTAGTAATTTAGATGCTTGTGTGTGAAAATAAATCAACACATACTTGTACAATTCACACATCATTTTCCTTCTCCTTGTTATGTTTCTATAGATTAAGTGCTCTTCTAAATATTGTCTTTTAAAAAATGTAGGATCGACTATTTTGTATTCTATGGAAGCTTGAGCTAGGGGTACCGGTGTTTGGGTCTCTTTCATTGTCTCCATATGGGAATGGTATGTGATTCGTAGAGTTTCATTTGGTTGAACCTTTGCATGGGACTTCTGAGTAATCATCAATATATCTTTATTCTCTTTTCTTCTTCCTTCGACAGTTGTTTGTTGTCTGGTAGATGGTAATGTTGTCATGTTGGATATGAGTGGATCTATCTTATGGAAGGTATTCCTTTCTTATATTTTATGGACATTTATCTTTTGCCTTTCCATCTAGCAGTCGATTTGCTTTATGTAGAAAATCCTAGAATGTTTTAGTGCTTCTGAAATTAATATTCATAAACTAGGTTAGTTTGTAATATTTCATATTGATTTAGAAGTAACACAACATATGTTTACAAAGGAATAAATAAATATTTCTGATATCTAAATTTTAGATAAAATTATTGGTTTATCTGTACAAGATAATATCCTTAAGCCAAGATAGGAATTTTTACACATGCAGTTATTCGGTGGAATATATATCCTTTGTTAGTTATAAGGATAAATATATTCTCATGCATTGTTTAAGAGCAAAAAATAAATATTTTGCAAATGAATATAAATGTATGGTTTATGTATTTGTCTCTTTCACTCTGTTTAATTTCCATCTCTCTCTATACACATATATGCAAGCACAAATAATGAAAAGATTTTAGCATGTAGGACTACTAAATTTTGCAACATGTAGGACTACTAAGCTATAGAAGAGTTTTACTCCATTCCTTTGTTTTTGAAAATTAAAGATCTCATTGATTAAAGGTAATTACAACTAGAATAAAAAAGGTAAGGATAATCCAAAAAGTTTAAATTACGAAGAGTTGTGGTTCCTAGTAATCGTCTACATCTTGTTATCTAAGGGGTACCTTTGAGACCACATAAACCAGCCTTACTCCAATCCCCATCATCTCTTCATACTAATTGACAAATTAACAACTATTCCTCTTGCTAACATGGTCAATCTGCAATGGAGGAAAATGCCTTGGAAAATCATTTCAATGCTTCGACTTTGCTGTCTAAAAATTATACAATTATGCTCCTTCCAGATGTAGTACACCAAAACTGCCTAACTTAACTTAATTGGGTTAAGGCTAGTTGCATAATCCACTCTAAGGTTCCCCAACCAAGTAATAGTTTCACTCCAAGTGTTCACTGGTGTCCAAGTTGAGAATAATCTGCATCTGCTCCTATACTTGCTTGGTATAACTTTAGTTAATCATAAGATGCTCTAGATTTTTCATTTCTGTACTACATAACACATAATGGAATGTGTTTATGGAGAACTTGACCCTATCCCTCGTAAGCAATCCTGCATTGATTCCCATCTAGAAGATAAATGAATGAGCTAGATGGATGTCATTGTCTCATACTACCTCTATCCACTCCATCCTTGTGTTATGTGGATTCTGCAAAGGTATTTTGCATGCTTTGGTACTGAACCTCCTTGATTTATTGGCTAGCCATTGAATTTCATCTTGTTCTCCCTCTTGGCATCGAGGCAATTCTTCCATTATTGAGGCTGGCACTTCTATTGTTATGAAATAGCCATATCCATTGCTTATTTGTAATTAAAACTCTCACTTTAGTTTCTGATCTCACCACCAATTTCAAGGGTTGAACCTCTTCTATGTGATATAAGGGACCTTTACAATGCCAATTCTCATACCAAAAAGATGTACTGTCTGCATTCCCAATCCTGTGGAGTACTTGTTGTTGCATCCATGACCTTGTTGCTAGGATGACCTTTAGGGTCCCTGACATTTCCTACCTTGACTTCAATATCCAAATACTCTTATTCTTTATGAAAACATTGTGTATCCATTTCACCCATAGATCCTCCCTTTTGTAGCATTTGGAATTGTATATATTGTATATACCTTATTTTGTATTAGTTGTGTTTAACACTAGGTTTTAGTTTGTCAGGGCCTATGGCCCATATAATTGCTGTATATATATATTTTACTATTAGCCTAGTAATATCATATAGAACAATATTTTTCCTTTTAGGGTTTTCTCTCTTTCTCTAAACTTTTACATGGTATCAGAACTAGGTTGAAAAAAACCCTAAAAGTCTATCTCACTGACGGCCAGAAAACCTCCTTTTTTGTTTCTCTCCCCTCCTTTGACGCCGTCTTAGGTCTGTTCCCCTTTCTCTGGTGGTTGTTGGAAAATTTGACCACACCACCGTGTTTGAGATTCTTCTATCAATCTAACCTTGGAGTGTCATCGTTAGAATCATCGCCGGGCGCTGCCGTAGTCCACTGTTGCTATCTCGCCTTTCGAAGCCTGATCTTGCCAAACCGGTGACCGATTGAAGTCACCGACCACACCATTGGAGTTAGGAGGTCATGGCTAGCCTATCCTTGAACTACGACTGCGGTCTGCCACCTAACGTGTTGCCGTGCTCATTCCAGTTAGTTTTCGC
This sequence comes from Erythroxylum suave, assembly GCA_027563595.1. Taxonomy (NCBI): domain Eukaryota; kingdom Viridiplantae; phylum Streptophyta; class Magnoliopsida; order Malpighiales; family Erythroxylaceae; genus Erythroxylum; species Erythroxylum suave. The sequence goes on from JAOSBN010000006.1 coordinate 17,012,131, forward strand.
ACTTGTTATGCACCATTTTTTGAACTTTTCATTTACTTTGGATCCTTCTTGGAGTTGCCTTTGATCCAAACACTTCGAGTGATGATTCATCAAGCAAGTCGGGTCCTTTTTCGAGCATGTTCCCTCTGTCTCTGACAATTGCTATAGATAAGTTGATGGGAAGCTCTAATTATGTCTCTTGGTCAAAGAGCGTCGAATTATGGTATATGGGTCAAGGCTTGAAAGATCATCACCAAGGCTGAAGATGTGAAAATAGACAGAGAGGCATGGTTGAGAGTTGATGCCTTGTTGTGTAGTCTCTTGTGGCAGTCGGTTGACCCTTCTCTTTGCCCAATTTATACCAATTATACAAATTGCTATGACTTTTAGAATCAAGCGAAAACTCTTTATACTAATGACATCCAGTGCCTATATTCTGTTGTGTCTGAATTGATTAATTTGTGGCAACAGGGTAAGGCACTTCTAGAATATCTTGGTTGGATGGCGTCTATTGAAGCTGAGTATAATTCTCATTTACTTGCGGGTCAGACTGCGTTGGAGGATCTAGCTCTGAGGGATAAGTTCTTATATGGTTTGTACCCTTGCCACTCTTGGTCCTGAACTTGCTTTGATTCGTGACTAGATTCTTGCTAGTCCTGTGCCCATTATGAATGATATTTTTGCTCGCCTTCTTCGTGTTTCCTTAATTCCTGTAATATCGATTAGTTCAACTGGTGATAATTTAGTCTTAGCTTCTCAAGCTTAAGATAGTAATTGGGGTAAACAAAAGGATGATCGTGGGGTAATCGGAGTAATCACCTCAAGTGTAGTTATTGTCATAACTGGAGGCATATGAAGGAGAAGTGTTACAGGCTATATGGCCGTCCTCCTTAGGCCGATGTTGCTCATTTTGAAGATTCTTAGTCTGATGCCCAGTCATCGCCATCCTTAACACTTACTGGTGCTGATTATAAAGAGTCCTCAAATTCAAGCAATCCTCTTCATTTGTAGCCTCTTCAGTCATAGTTGCCACACTGGTAATTCATTTGTCTACCTTTCTCAGTCATCTTCCTTAGGACCTTGGGTCCTTGATTCAGGTGCTTTAGACTATATTTTTAGTAACCCTCGTATGTTTTAACAATTCGCTACTGCCACTTCTTTACCGTCTGTTGCTTTAGCTAATGGATCCAACACGGTTACTAAAGCTGTGGATCGTGCTTATCCTCTTCCCTTGTTGCCTTTAGAGTCTATCCTTTATATTCTTCACTGCCCATTTAATTTGGTTTCTGTTAACAAACTTACGCGTGCCTTGAATTGTTCTATTATCTTTGATCATGATTTTGTACTTATTCAGGACCGAGGTACGGGACAGATGATTGGCACAAGCGTGAGCTACAGAGCCTTTATCGCATCAATCCTTTAGTTGCTTGCACTGCTGTCGAGTCTCCAACTCTCCTTTATAACCTTTTGGGTCATCAAAGTTTGGTGAAGCTTTAAAAGCTTGCTCCTAGTCTATCTAATTTTTCATCTTTTAACTGTGAGTCTTGTCTTCTTGGAAAACAATCTCGAATGCCGTTTTCAAAGCAGATCAATAATCAGGCTGCGTCCCCATTTGAGTTAGTTCGTTATGGTGTTTGGAGTCCTTGTTGTGTTAAACTCAGTTTTAGGCTTTTAATATTTTGTAACCTTTATTGATGATTACTCTTGTTGCACTTGGTTGTTTTTAATGAAAAGTCGTTAGATTTATCTTTGAATCTTTCTGTGCTAAAATTCATACCCAATTTAATACATCCATCTGTGCATTACACAGTGATAATGCTCGAGAATACTTGCCTCCTTTAATACTTTTATGTCTTTAAAAGGAATTCTACATCAATCCTCGTGCTTATACCACATAATAGAATAGGGTTGCTGAGCCAAAAATAGACATCTTGTTGAAATTGCTTGCACCCTTATCTTACATCATCAGGTTCCATTTCGTTTTTAGGCTGACGTCGTTCTCACTGCATGTTACTTGATTAATCAGATGCCTTCTTCTATTTTACAACACAAGATTCCTTATTCTATCCTATTTCTTGATGAACTGTTATATCTTCTTCCTCTTTGAGTTTTTAGTTGCACCTGTTTTGTACATAACTTTGTCCCTAGTCAGGATGAACTCTCTGCATGTTCCACCAAATGCATTTTCCTTGGTTACTCCCGTCTTCAAAAAGGTTACAAGTGTTATTCTTCAGCTACTCATCGCTACTTCATTTTTGCTTATGTTACATTCTTTTAGACATCTCCATTGTTTACTTCTCGTTCTTTTGAAAGTCACTCGACGTTTTAAATTCTTCCTGTTCCTCCTCTTGTGCCTATTCGGTCACATGAGACTATTCTACCTTCTGCATCATCGCAAGTGTATCATCGTCATCCTCTGTCTTAAACTCTTGTAGATGTTGACTCTTCTCCTGCTCCGGATATACATACTACTTCTGACACTGTTCCTTCTGCACCGGATGACATCTCTGACTCACACCCTGCCTCAGCATCCCAACCGGTCGAGGCCCTACTTGTTGCTGATTAGTTTCCTATTGTTGTTCGAAAAGGTACACGATCTACTCATAAACCTCATCTGATGTACACTTTTCTTAGTTATCATTGCTTGTCCACCCTATTTTGTTTTTGTCTTCTTTATCTTCTGTTTCTATCCCTAAAATTGTTGGTGAGGCACTTTTAGAATTTAGGTGGCGACAAGCTATGGTAGAAGAGATGAATGCTTTATATGATAATGATATTTGGGATTTCGTTCCTTTGCCTCCTGGTCATTCTATTGTTGGGTGTCGTTGGGTTTATATTGTTAAGGTTGGTTCGGATGGTACAGTTGATCGTTACAAGGCCAGTTTAGTGGCAAAGGGATATACTCAAATTTATAGGTTGGACTATGGTGATACATTTTCTCTTGTTGCCAAAAGGTTGGTCCGGATACACGATCTACTCGTAAACCTCATCTGATTTACACTTTCCTTAGTTATCATCACTTATCCACCCTATTTTGTTTTTGTGTCTTCTTTATTTTCTGTTTCTATCCCTAAAAATGTTGGTGAGGCACTTTCAGAATTTAGTTGGTGACAAGGTATGGTAGAAGAGATGAATACTTTATATGATAATGATACTTGAAATTTCATTCCTTTGCCTCCTGGTCATTCTATTGTTGGGTGTCGTTGGGTTTATATTGTTAAGGTTGGTCCGGATGGTACAATTGATCGTTACAAGGCCAGTTTAGTGGCAAAGGGATATACTCAAATTTATAGGCTGGACTATGGTGATACATTTTCTCCTGTTGCCAAAATGTTGTCTTCTGTTCGACTGTTTTTATCTATGACTGCTATGCGACACTGGCCCTTACATCAGTTGGGCGTTAAGAGTGCCTTTTTACATGGTGAGCTTGGGGAGGAAATTTATATGGAGCAACCACCTGATTTTGTTGCTCAAGGGGGGTCTAGTTTGGTATGCAAACTCCATCGCTCTCACTATGTGGTCCGAAACAATCTCTGCGGGCTTGGTTTGGTCGCTTCAATGCTGTCTTTGGTATGATTCGAACTAAGTCTGATCATTCTGTTTTCTACTATCATTTGTCACAGGGGGAGTGCATCTATCTTGTTGTCTATGTTGATGATATTGTTATCACTCGTAGTGATTAGGATGGTATTGATCAGCTGAAGCAACACCTATTTAGTCATTTTCAAACTAAGGATTTGGGATTACTCAAGTACTTTCTTAGTGTAGAAGTTGCATAGTGTAGCTCTGGTGTTGTTATTTCTCAGAGAAAGTATGCATTGGATATCTTGGAAGAAATTGACATGTTAGATTGTAGACCTATAGACTCTCCTATGGATCCTAATTTAGAACTTTTATCGAAACTGGGGGAGCCTCTTGCAGATCCAAGGAGGTATCAAAGACTAGTTGGTAAGCTCAATTATCTTACTATTACTTGGCCTGATATCTCCTTTGCAGTTAGTGTCGTCAGTCAGTTCTTGCAGTCCCCATGTGATAGTCATTGGGATGTAGTTGTTCTTATTCTAAGATATATCAAGGGGCACCAGGTAAAGGACTATTGTATGATTGGACATGCTGATGCTGATTGGACAGGATCCCCGTTTGATAGAAGGTCTACTTTAGGATATTGCACCTTTGTTGGAGGTAATCTAGTTTCTTGGAAGAGCAACAATCAAGCAGTTGTTGCTAGATCAAGTGCAGAAGCAGAATATCGTGCTGTGACTTCGGTAACTTGTGAACTCTTATGGTTGAAGTCGATTCATGAGTTAAAATTTGCAGAAGCGTCACAAATGAAGCTTCTTTGTGATAATCAAGCTGCACTTCATATCGCCTCCAACCCAATATTTCATGAGAGGACCAAACACATTGAAATTGACTATCATTTTATACGAGAGAAGGTCTCGGGTTGTATTGCTACTAGTTATGTCAACTCGAATGACCAGCTAGCGGATATTTTCACTAAGTCTTTACTTGGTCCTCGTATTGGATTTAATTGTAACAAGCTTAGTGCATATGACTTATATGCTTTAACTTGAGGGGGAGCGTTGAATTGTATATATAGCTTATTTTGTATTAGTTAGGTTTAACATTAGGTTTTAGTTTGTCAGGGCCCATGGCCCACATAATTTCTGTATATATGTATATTGTACTATGAGCCTAGTAATATAATATAGAACAATATTTTTCCTTCTAGGGTTTTCCCCCTTTCTCTAACTTTTACATCACACAACCACCATAAATTCCGTCCTCTGCTCACCTTGTAAATCATCCGTGTAGAATGGATGCCTAAACCCCCTTGTTGCTTAGGTTTGCAGATTTTGCTCCAATCAATCTTCACTTTGTTTCTACCTTGATTTGAGTCATTCTATAGGAATTCTCTAGGTCTCTTATCAATTTCCTTGAGTATACTTTTGGGAACGGCCAGATGGTTAATCCGATAATTAGTAAGGTTGCTCAATATTGTCTTAATAAGCTGTAGCTTGCCTCCATAACCAAGGAATCTATTACTCCATTGGTTGATTCTTCCATTGATTGAGTCCAGCAAAGGTTTGCAATCGGCTGCCCCAACTCTTCTTTGAGATATAGGTACCCCTCAAGTATTTAAAGGATAGGTTTACCTGTTTTAATTCCATCTCAATAGCTTTAGAGGCTACCTCTCTACTTGAGTTACACGATAAGTAGAAACAGCTCTTCAGTGGCTTGTATTGAAGGCTTGGGACTCTCGGAACTCCTCCATCACTCATAAGATTAGATCTATTAAGATTTTCTCTGCTCTGCAAAACGATAGCAATTCATCTACAAAAGCTAGGTGTGTGATCTTTATACCTTTACATCTGCTATGGAACTAAAATTTTGGGTGTCTTTGGATATTGCTCGTGAGGAGAGTTGACAAATCCTCCATGAAAAGTACAAACAGGTAAGGGGATAAAGGGTCCCCTTGCCTTAAGCCCCTCCTTACTTTAATCAAGTTTGTAGTTTCCCTATCCACTAGGATTGCCTTAGAAGCAGTGGTTACACATTCTTCTACACATTTTCTGAACTTGGGAGGATATCCTATTGCTTCCATTGTATTAATAGGAAGCTCTAGTTAATTGAGTCATAGGCCTTAGCAAAATCCATCTTTATGGTGCAATTCCTCATTGTTCTCTTAGCATTATACCCCTATAATAACTCCTGACAGAGTAGGATATTGGTTCCCACTGATCTCCCCTTAATGAATGCATTCTGTTATGAGCTGATTAACTTTCCCAGGCTTGCTCTCAGTCTATTAGCTAATATCTTTGTGATAATTTTGTATAGGAAGTTACAGTAGGCAATTGGCCAGAATTGTTCTAGCTTCCTTGCATTATTGTGTTTAGGAACAAGGCAGATAAACGTTTTATTCCATTCCTTGAGAAGTGTTCCTGTCTCAAAGAACTCTCCCATTGGTTCTACCACTTCATCCCTACAATATCCCAATGTTTTTGGAAAAATCTCTCATTGTAATTATTCGTTCCTGGGGTTTTATCAGGGTTCATTGAGAAAGCAACATTTTTATTTCTTCCGTTGTTATTTCCCTAACCAACTCCAACTTATCCTCTTCGTTAAGCTTTTTAAGACCTGCTAGTATCTCCTCAGGAATGACCCCTTGTTATCATTGTAGTCCCATATTGCCTAGTAAAATAATCTTAAGGCAACCCTCTTCTTACTTTCCAAGTCCTCGGAGATCTGTCAAGCTTCATCTTCTAGCATTATGATAGAATCCATGTTTCTCCTGGCTGATATTGAACTCTCCTGACTGGGATTGAACTCATAAAGTACTTGGTACATCTCTCCCCCTCCTCCATCCAGATTATTCTAGATTTCTGCCTTAGTAGAGTATTAGTACTGAGCAATAGTTGATTATACTTTTCCATGAGTGCAGATTCCTCTTTTCTCATTTGTAGATCATCTAGTCTATCCAATAGTCGTTTATGACATTTCTTTAGCTCTTCCAAAGTAGCAACTTTAGGTTTGAACTCTAGTTGCACTGTAGCAATTTGAATATGGTTTCCAAGGCTTTCAGCTTCATGCTAAGCTGGTAACCCTTTGATCCTGAAACCACCTGCTGCATCTCCACGCTGATTATATTTCTGAATTCTGGATTATCCATCAAGTGATTGAATATTCTAAATGGGGCCTTCCTCTTGTCATCTGTTGACTAGTCCACTATTATCAGACTGTGATCTGATATAGCTAGATAATCAAACATAGCACTACTTGTCAGGTATTTTTCTATCCATTTATCATTCACCATACATCTATCCAACTTTCTTAACAAAAACCATTCTCCCGATTGCCTATTGTTCCAGGTATAAAAGTTACCATACCATTTCAGATTAACTAAACCTGTCCTCTCAACCATTTTTTGGAGTTCTCGACAGTCTACTTGATTCCATCTTCTCCCTCCCCTTGATTCTTCTACTTTTAGAGTGCAGTCACTCTCTGATGATTGTCCATGGATAGCTCATTGAATTGCTTGTAATCATTCCATGCATGTTGTCTTTGAAATTTGTGGTTTGCTGCGTACATTACAGTAATTGCAATTGTTATCCCAATAGCCTTGATTAAAACACCACAATGTATCAATTGGTCATTTTCAAGTTGCTTTGCAACTTCCGCTTTTTGAGGATTGAAGCCGATTATCACTCTCCCATTGAAATGCTGATCATGATTGCTCAGTACCCTCCATCCTTTATCTAGGAACCATAAACTCTTCTCCAATTGCTCCCTCTTTATTTTGGTTTCCAATAAACCAACAAAATCTAACTTGCTGTTCTTATTAAACTCCTTAACCGCAAGTTGTTTATTCAGGTTATTTAGGCCTCTAACGTTCCATGCTACTACCTTTATCATTTCTTCTTTTTACTTGTCCTTCTCCTCTTATACCTCCTATTCAAACCTTAGTTATGGATGTTCTATCATTTTGGATCCAGAAGTTTCACCCCCTTCCATCACTGGAGTGCCAAATGTCTCTGCCTCCTGTCCTACTCCCTTATTCCCCATATTTTGTGTTACCTTCTCGGTCAAACTAGTTCCTACCAAATTCAGGAATAGTTCCCCATTGCCTGACCCTTGATTATTCCCCCTCTATTTATGCTACAAGCCCTGTCATAGTACTCTCCGCTTGATTCTTTTCCTATTTCCCATTCCCTACCGCTTGAATCTCCTCCCGATTCATCTTTTGGGACTTCTGCTTTCCAAGTGATGCCTCTTCCTCTACTAGGGTAACCTTCTCTTGACTCAGACATCCCTCATTTACCGGCTTCTCCTCTTGCTTCTCTTTTCTTTTCCAAACTTGTTTCTCTTCCTTCATCTTTTGCCGCCACATTTATGTAACTCCTATTGAATCTTCTAAAAGTTCTCCTTGCTTATCCAGCCTCATGATTCTAAAGGAATTCGGAAGCTTCCTTCAACATCAACACAAACTCTATCAGACCCAATCCTTCTCATTAAGGCACTTTCTCATCTAACCCTAACGGTTTTCCAATCTTATTGGCAATATAGCTCGTACCCTCTGTAGACCAACACTCCAAGGGAACCTTGTGAATGTTCACTCATAAAGGAATGGATTGAAGCTTGCTCCTATCCAAGGGAACTCCAGGCTGTCACTTCCAGCACCTTTTGTGCATTTGCTTAGGTGTTGAATTTGAATACAAAATTCGTCTATGTTTACCATTATATTCATCAACCCCTTGTTTCTCTATGCAGCATTCGCCCACTTTCTAACAATTGGAAAAGTTAACCTCTTCTCCAGAAAGAAACCCACAAGGTGTTCTCCACTTCTTATCACCTTGCTGTAAGACTTCAATCGAAGCTTGGATCGGTTTGTCTCCATCGAACGCCACATATCTCAGTCTGGCTAAGTTACCAGAATCCCCTACAATGGATTGAGCCATGTAGACTTCACCTTCTTTGGTTCTTGTTGCTTCCTTTTGACACTAGCTCCTAAAGTTGGGAAGTCTGCTACATTGAAGGCTGAGGCTTCCAAAACAGCTTGGGGAATGGATTAGGTAGAGGCAGGAGTTCCCATTTCCGTATTGTGTGAGGTAAGGTTCAATGAATATTAGTAGAGAACTAGTATGGCATGGTAGGAGAAGGGTGAGTTTGCGGCTGTCAGATGGATGAGAAGAATGTGAAGGATCACAGGCTGGTAGGTGTCGTAGGTAGGTTGGGTGTCACAAGGTTGTCGGGAAAGAGGAGGGGAGTGGGGGTTGGATTCGATTAATGGAGAAGGCTCTCATTGGAAATGTGGGTGTCAACTAAGGTCAGAAGTTGAGAGTCAGAAGGTATGGGTGACATCGGAAGGGTCAGAAGGGTTGGGTGTTCTCAGAGGGTGGAATAGTGGTTGGAAGTCATCGGAGGGTCGTCGGAGGGTAGGGTTGCGTGTCATTGGAAGGGTCGTTGTTTGGCTTTTCATGTGAAGGTTTAAGCTGCATTGAAGGCCCTAGTTTACTTAGGTAGATCTTATGCCCCATTTGTGTGCTTGAATTCATTGTGGGAGCAAGATTGCAGTGTTGCAATTTTTATATTCGTTGCACTAATCTTTATGTATAGTGAGCAATTACTACTTTCTTGATGGAATGAGACTTGTTTTCTTACATAGAAGGATTAAAACGCAAAGAATTATGATCAGTTAAATTTAGGCACATGCACTTGTATGATCATTCATATTAAAATAGATACTGAATGGAAGTTTTAATTTGGTTTTTGTTTTTCTTTGCAATCGGGACATGTTGAGTGTTTTTCACTGTGATCATGTATTGTCCTGAATTACATATGCAGCAATGAGAATTTTTTTGTTCTCCAACCTTTCATAATAGGTTTAATCTTATACGACTGTACTTCCATGCATATTGCTCTTATTGCTGATAGTTAATCCATATTGTTGACTCGTTTTTCTGTTTCAGTGTGGAACTGGAGGTCCTCTATTTGCAGGAGCCTGTATGTCGAAAGTGCTTCCTTCTCAGGTGAAGCATTTCCTTCATCTTCTTGGTAGCAAGTTCTCAAGCTTCGAACCCAACCATTTTGAGTATAATTGAAGGGTGTAATTCTAGTTTCACTAGTACAACTAAAGGCTGATGCATGGCTCAAATGAACAGAATTTTCATGGGACTTGAATTTTGAAGACTGCAAAAAAACCTTCTCAATGCTTTAGCAATCAAAATTTTATTGTTGAAATTGATTGTTAGGGGCTTTTGATATGACCTAGGACACTTTAAACTTTTTTGAGACCTAGCACACTTAACTTTTTTGATATGACCTAGCACACTAAACTATCCATGTAGATTTTGTCAGCCAGTTGACTGGGTCTAGTGGAGAAAGACAGACTCATTAGAAATCAACAAATTTCACATCCGTTAGGTTCTTCCTATGTAGAAAGAGTCAAGTCTGAAGTCCCTTATTCCCATATCCATCTTGTAAATTTTCTTCTCTACGTAGTAAATCAGTTGATGACTTGAACTTGCCAACGAAATTTAGTAGCATGGACCATGAACAGATTAGTTGCTGATTACTATTGTTTTCATGTTCACTTGTTTCCCTTCAGATTGTGATCTGTTCGAGGAATGGAAGTGTTTATTCATTTGAAATGGTGAGTCAGTATTATTTGTTAGAAAAAAATTTGGCCAGCTATTCTTTGTATGATAATTGGTAAATTGATGTGCACCATGCAATAAAATCGTCTTGTTGTTGAAGCTTAAATCACTGTAATGAGTATAATCTCCAACATCTGAGAATATATTGCTTCCTTTTGTTATGTGATGCTTTAAATGAGAATGCTAATAGTTCTTATTTCTTGAACACACCTCATTACTGCAGTTATCAACCCAGGGATGGCATAATTTGTGGATTATTTTTAATTAGGGATGTTTGAAACGTTAACTGGTTGATAGGGTACTTAAATCCTTAGGCTATTGTAGGCCTGGTTATGTTGACAAAGTTGGCATATAACAGAAAACCAAATTGCTTTAAAATATTAGTTTAGCTAATTACTATCTTGTTAGTTGGGCACATACATCTGATTCATTAATACTTAGTTCATTGTAGTCTTAAATAGTTTTAACCATTATTACTTCAACTGGTAAACCTGTGAATGTGTCCAACTGCGAGTCTGTTAGCCACTGTATATCTGACTTGTAAAATGATGGTGAACCGGAACTGTCTCTGATCGTTCTACAATTAAACAAAATTTATTCCTTGGATCATATTCCCTCTTCGTTGAGTTACTTGGCTCTCAGCTTATATCATTGTAGTTCTAAGAAAAAGTCTTCATCCATTTCACATCTGATGGAATTGAGAAGTTCTCAAATAAAAATTAAGAAAGAACTATTGTCATATTTTCCCAGATTTTGAATATTGAATGCAGGACTATGTTTGGTAATGAAAATGATGAGATCTTTGAAAATAAACTAATACAATAATATACCATTCTGATTATTCTCAGTTCCTTTAATATTTTCCTGGAGAGGAAAAACAAAACCCGCTAAAGTTGTTATGTGAAATATACCAATTCATTTATGGATTGGTCACATAATCAGGTAAACTGTAATTATTATTGTCGTAAATTTGTAAACTCCCAAAGCAAAGCTAGATGTTAAATGGCGAGAAATGGCTAAATCCTATGTGCAGTTGGAAGGGATTACAGCTTTGGGACATTACATAAAAGGGAATGCACTATTTTATCACCTTTCCCCTAATATGTTTGGACATTTTAATTTTGGGGTTCATATCAGGAAAAGGGAGATCTACTCTGGGAATACAATGTTGGAGATCCAGTCACCGCCTCTGCTTATGTTGATGAACACTTACAGCTGATATCCGATTCTTCACATTTCTTAGAGAGGTAACGTGCTCAAACTTATCTATACAAATATGTAAACTGTGATTTATGTTTTCATAAATTTCCAGGTTAGTTTGCATATGTGGAAGTTCTGGAAGCGTACATCTGCTTCGTGTCACAGTTAATGTTGTGGCAGAGGCAAATCAACCAAGCAAATATATGGTCCATGAATTTGCTAGCATGAAGCTTGCAGGAGACATTTTTTCTTCACCCGTGATGATTGGCGGCAAGGTTTTCGTTGGTTGCAGGGACAATTATTTGTACTGCATAGCTGTTGACCCTGGAAGTTAGGAGGAATAATCATAGTTACGTTATCAACATTAATCAATTGTCTTGAAATTTTGAAGTTCACAAGGGAGATCCAATTTTGCGTGGGTCATTTTCAGTGCTGATTTGGAGTTTCTGCCCAGACTTTGACAATTTCTTAATCGTGGAAGTCCTATGTTTTGTGCATTATTGTCATCACATGTGACTAAATGATCTTGAGGTTACTTTGATCAAGGACAAAATGGCCTCAGCATTGTCGAGCTGCTATAGCAGCCATCATCATTTGCCTGGTTGGTGCAAGAAACTTTGCAAAATGAATGAATGTCAGTAGGGGTAATATTTTCCGTCTCTGCTATGAATTTATGAAATTAATGAGCTGAAAAGATTTGAAAGCTTTTAATAACGTTTATTTATGGCCGGCTTTATTCAATCATCAAATGAAGCATCACCTGGACAGTACGGCTGCAATTTACTCCTTTACGCTTCATGATGTAATGCTGATAATTTGAAGTATACCAATCAAGAAGATACTAGTCCATTTGCTGCAACATTTGCAGAGCTTGTAACTTCCTTTTGGTTATTAAACATAATCCTCTTATCATACGGAGTCCAAGGTGCGTCCAGCTCCAGGTTTGTCTCAAAAGTGCGGCTGCTGGCTCAAGCACTCAATGACATCTTTAGTACTAAGAGACTTGTTACCTTTTGGTTTATTCCTTACCTGTAATCTTAGTATAGGATCTACGGGCCATTAGTTTCCCTATTAACACCTTAGTTACCTGATTTCTCGAATATAGATGACTTTTGTTAAATGGAATATTGTTTATACTTGGATCATTCAATTATACTATTTAGTAATAAAGCTGATCATGATGTGGATTTATCAAACATGTGCATAGTCATAAATTAATGGTAGTAGAGATGAAGATGTTTTGTTGGATGTATAATCTTACTAGAAAAAAGGTAGGAAATATTGTGATATTAGCCAAATTAAGGATTGTTAACATTAATGAAAAATTAAGGGAGATAAGATTTATGTGATTCAGATATGTAAAGAGGGGATGTTTTAAAACTCAATATAAGAAAATGCAAGAATATTGTATTTATAGATTTTAAGAGAAAAAGAGAGAGACCTAAGAAAAACTGAGGCAAATGATAAGAATGACAGTTTCGATAGAGCTTACTAAAGATTTGACTCCTAATAAGAAAATTTGGCAAAATAAAATATACGCTCTTTTTTATAAGTCAAAAATTTTCTTTCGAATCTTTTGACTTATATTTAACCTTAATATTTTATTGGTAATACTTCCCTCAACGTTTTTTTAATTGTTTGTTTTATTTATTTATATATTTACTTATTTTGTCTTATATTTTTATTATCTTTATTCTGTTATTTATCTCATTACTTGTTTTATATTTATATTTATATTTTTATGTATTTTTATTTGTATCCATTCCTTTTATTTCCTTATTTATTTATTTATTTATATTATGATTATTTTCTTTCCTGTAGCTCTTATCAAATTCATAGGTTATACGAAGATTACTATTACCTTATAAATGTATAACCTCTAACAATATTTATGTCAACAAGTTGATAGAACTCTAAATAGAATAGAGGAATAAGCCAAGAGTACTAGCTCTTCTAGAGCTTATACTAACTAATAATAAGGCTTTAATTCTTTAACAATTTAATTAAATTATGGTTATAGTCTCAATTAAATTTTGTTAAATTATAGTTGATCCAAATTAAATAACAATTATGTTAAAAAAAGATCCTATATTTATATTGATTTTTATTTATCAAATATCTTATATTTAATCTTAAGATCTTCAAACTTTATATCAAATCTAATTTTATTAAAATGTTTTTCTCTTTTCAACTATTCATTATGTGTGATCTATTAAATTTCTAAATTATTTGCAATTGATATAGATTATAGTCTAAAACTATAATTTGAGTTAGATAAATTAAACTAAGAATTAAGAATATTAAGAATATCAAAGTAATCTTGACTAATCCTTTTGCTAGTAATTTTTCATATAATTTAATCCTTTCATTATATATAGTATGAATTTAATCCTTTCATTATATATAGTATGATGATTAAACGTAAAGTATGAAATTAATATCTATCTTAATTGAGTCTAATCATTTAGTTCTCCATTAATAATAATTAATTCTTTTAATAATAATTTTCAAATTGTCATTTCTCTTTTGTCAAGTATTTTTCAAATCAATACTAATTGAGAATAGTGAAATGTTCTTTATAATTACTTTAGGATTATAAATCTAATATTGATCATTCAGCTATCTTTATATATTTCATGTAACTTTAGGATTATAAATCTAATATTGGTCATTCATCTATCTTTATATACTTCATACAATATCTAATAGCTATTAATCAAACTACTCGTGATTAAGATAGGTCTTAAATGTTATGAAAATATAATAATTCATATATGAGATATTTTGTGAAAACATAATTTATACAATTATCATAGTGAACTTTTGTATATAAAAACAAGTAATGTTTTATATGAAATTCTCATGTTAGGTTAATTCAAATTCGTACATTTATTTAAGTATTTCCATAATTAAGTTTATAAGACTAATTATTTCTTTTATTATGAAGAAATATAATGTGTGTTTATCTTTCTACTTTATTTATGAAAAATCTTAATAAAGAAACAATAAATGATTGTTTGACTATATTTATATATCTATATTTAATGCGATTTGCTTGATATTGCATAGTTTTGTTTGTATTTTTAGTACTTAATCCACTTTATGTGCAATTATAGGTAATAATTTCTTTTTCGGACCAAAAAGAGGAGAATTGAGATGAAATCGTGATATGGAACGAAGATTTGAAGCAACTTGAAGATATACAACTGTGTATAGTGACCATGTAAGTCCCTATAAACATGTGAAGATTTAAGAATTTGGTTCTGTTCATGTAGAGTTACACACTTATGTATGTTGATATACACGATCGTGTATATTGCCTGTGTAAGTCTATGTGCTCGTATAAAATTGCAAATTCAGGCATTTTGGAGATGTACAGTTACTCACATGCCCGTGTAAGTCGACTGTGTATAATCTAGAAATTTTAGTTTTTACTATAAAAAGACGTGAGCAGAAGCATAAGAAAGAGAGCCAAGTTTTTAAGTGATTTTATGTCACAAGCAACATAAAGAGGCAACAGTTCTGATCAATGGGTTAGGAAACATGAAGATAACATTAAGAGATCTAATAGAAAGCTTCACCCAATCCAAACTTGCAAGAAGATTCATTAGAAGAAAAATGGTGATTTAAAATTAAGATTTCTTTCTTCATTTGATTTTGTTTTCTATAGGTAGGAACTAAACTTGTTTACTATCTAGGTGTGTTGAACCCTAAGTCGTGATAACAATATGATTTGATCTTTTATTCAATGCAATTTTATTGATTTATTTATTGTGATTAAATTATGTATTTTATTCTTGTTCTAATATATTTGAAATATTAGTGCTTAACTTGATTTCATATGAATGAGATTGAGAAATTCTCTTGTATGAATAGATCTACCATAAGTGGAAGGAGTTGTATGTAAACCTAGAGATAGGTAATCACAAATCCTCTAAATTAGGGTTAAACTTAATAGCGGAATTCATAAATCGATAATGCAATTATAGTTTAACTAGAAAGATTTATGTTAATCAATTGATGAAATAGTTGTTAACAATATCAAGAAAGATATTAACATAAGATAGGATTTTTTACTGTCTAATAATCAATAATATAATTGCATAATAAAAGGTTCTTATTTAAGGGGTTTTTAGGGGACTCATTACTTAAAAACTAATATTTGACATTGATTCTTCTTAGTATTTTTGCTGTTCTACATTTAGTATTATTTTAAATCTTAGTTTATTTATCTTGTTTAATTTTAATTAATTCCACGATCTTATTCATAGGTTAGATAATAGAAAAAGGGCAACTACTAATAGTTACACTTTTTGTGCGATTAACCCATACTTCCATTCACTAGCTACAGCTACACAATTATGGTATTTTTAATATTAATAAAACCTTACCAGACAAGTTTTTGACACTGTTGTTGAAGAATAGGAATATTAGTAAAGCTTAGATTTTTTTTCAAAAATTAAAAATTTCATTATGTAAATGTATAGACAATCTACAAAAAGTATAGAATAATCCAAAAGATTTGGATTACAAGGAGTTTTGATTCTTAATAACCATCTACAACTTGAAATCGAAGGGACATTTGTGAGAATATATAGACCAACATTACTCCAATCCCCATCTCCTTTTCATGTTGTTCGTCAAATTTGCAGTTATTCCCTTTCTAACATGGCCAATCTATAATGAAGGGAAATGCCTTGAAAGATTAGCTCAATGCGTCTACTTTCTTATTTGAAAACTTTGCAATTACGCTCTTTCTATATGTAATACACCAAGGCTGCCCAACTTAACTTGATTACTTTGAGATCAGCTACATTATGCACTATAAGTTTCCTTATCCAAGTAATAGTTTTAGTCTAAGATCAATTGGTCTGTCTAAGTTGAGAATAAGCTATATCTGACCCTTGACTAGTCTGGTAAACCTGCATCTTATCATCAAGTGTTCTAGATTCTCCAGTGCAGTTTTACATAACTCACAACTCAAAGTGTTAATGGAGAACTTGATCTTATCTCTCGTAACCAACCCTCCATTGATTCCCATCCACAAGAGAGCTGGATTGATGTCACTATCCCATAATAAGGCTACCCACTCCTGCCTTGTGCTCCGAGTAGTTTGTAAAAGTGTTTTGCAGGCTTCTATGCTGAACTTCCTTAATTTGTCTGCTAGCCACTGAATTTGATCTTGCTCTACTTCCTGGCTTCTAGGCAACTCTTCCATTATGGGAATGACACTTCAATTATTATGGAAGGGCCATAGCCACTGATTATTCCTAATTAACTTACTTTAGTTTCTGGATTCACCACCAATTCCAAGGGTACCTCCTCCACCTTATAGACGGGACCTTTACAATGCCAATTATCATACCAAAAAGACGTGCTTTCTTCACTCCCAATCCTATGGAACACTTGATTTTTCATCTATTGTCTTTTCTCTAGAATTTCCTTTAGAGTACTTGACATGTCATGCCTTAGCTTTAAGATCCATATACTTTTATGCTTTATGAATACATTATGTATCCATTTCACCCATAAATCCTCCCTTTTGTAGCACAACCACCCCAAATTCTGCTCTTTCTCACCCTATGTATCATCTTTGCATAATGGATGCCCAGACCCCCCTGTTACTTAGGTTTGCAAATTTTACCATAACTAATCTTCGTTTTGTTTCTACTTTAGTTTGAGCCATTCCATAAGAATTCACTAAGCCTCCTGCCTATTTCCTTTAGAATACTTTTTGGGATGGATAAATGATTGATCTAACAAGTGGTAAGATTGCTTAGTATTATCTAAATTAACTGTAGCCTGCCTCCATAGCTAAGTAATTGATTACTCCACTGATTGATTCTTCCATGAATTATGTTGAACAAAGTTTTGCAATCCATAACACCAATTCTTCTTTGAGAAATTGGTACCCCTAAGTATTTAAAGGGTAGTCTCCCTTATTCTAATCCCATCTCGATAGCTGTAGAAGCTAGGTCTCTACTTGAGTTGCAAGATAAATAGAAACAATTCTTTTGAGGTTGAATCTTAGGCCTGAGATCTTTTGGAACTCAAGCATGAGTAGATCTATCAAATTTTTCTCAGCTCTGCAAAACAATAGAAGGTCATTTACAAAAGCTAGATGTGTGATCTTCATGTCTGTACATCTGCAATGGAATTGGAATTCTGAGTGCCTTCAAATGGTATTTGCTAAGAGAGTTGCCAACAACTCCATGCAAAGTACAAATAGGAACGGGGATAATGGATCCCCTTGCCTCAAGCCCCTCCTAGTTTTGATTAATTATGTAGGTTCCCCATCCACTAGGATTGCCATAGAAGCGTTGATGACACATTCCTATACCCCTTTTTTAAACAAGGGAGGGTAACCTACTGCTTCTATAACATACCACGCTCATAAAGTATATGCACGAACGTATCAACGATTATTCGGGAGCATACTCAACAAGGATGGCATGTTAAGATGATCACATTACCACATTATTGGAGGCATCACATATCAAAAGCATTTCAAACATTCATTTTCAATCATTTCATACATAATCATATTAAATCACAAATTCCATTACACTTTAGAGTTCACTTATACATTTGACAATAGGTGAGAAATGCTATTCTTGATGGATAATGACTAGAGATATCTGTAGGTACAACTGATCCCGACCAAGAACTCATGTCCAATTGAAGTAGCTATACTCCAATTAGTCTAACTAGATCTCCTCTGAACCTGAAAATCAATATTACAATTTTAATGAGTTTGCGAACTCAGTGAGTGAACCATCATCGATGTATTCACTCAAGTTAGATACATAAAGACAAGCCATATCCCAATTCAACAAGCATTACATATCATCCAGTATTGAATATCACATCTTATTTCATCATACCTTATCAACCACATCAAGATTATCATACTCTCATAAGTATGTCAGGTAAGCTAACATTTCATATCACAACAAATCCTCATTTACTCCTCAACTGTATTTTAAACAATTCAATAATTCATTTCAATTCAATCATACGATACATATGAGGAGGTATATGCAAATGTACATATGACTCCATTTTATTTTACATTGTTATGACCGAGCATCTGTTTACTGTTCCGTATCCGTTGTGAATACCGAGCTTATTAATAACTGAGCTTGTGACTCTTTGTGCACAATCTTAAGCTTAAAGCTCTTTTTCACGTTGGTACTTCTGGTCACAACTCCATTATCTGATCACGCATTTCAATGTGATGCATCATTCCATATGCAATGTTTCATTACCTTTCAACTATGTTCTTTTGTCGCATGTATAATATTCATCAGATCTAAGTCTAAAAATTCACATCCAACTGCTCACGCAATTTATATTCATTATGGTATTTCACATTTCATACTCAGCATACAGATCAGACAGAAACACATATAATTGAGTTTACGCATCTAGGGTATCTCACAGTATGCTCTAGATAAGCTATTGCCTTGATGATTCGGCAATGTCTAAATGTTGATGATCAATTTGTGTATCTATCTTCATGTAATACACACATATTGTTGGAAAATCAAGTCAAGATCTGATCCCGATTGCAGCAGAATAATCACGAAACTTTTTCGTGACTTTTGATTTCCCGAAAACCAAGATCTATTTAATTCTATAAAATGATTAATACAAATCATAATAAAGCAGAAATTTAATTCGTACCTTATTTCGAAGCTTGATCTTCATCTTGTTGTATCCCTCGAACCGTTCCCAAAGTCGATCTGTCTTAACCACCATAGCCGCACAAATGTCTAACCTCTAACAGTATCCACAGAACGAGTTGAGAGAACTCTGTAACTATTACAAAGAGGGTTAAGTATGAAGTGCTAGTTCCAAAGAGCTTAAGCCTATTTATAATAAGCTTGGGACGTCTTGGTAATTTAATTGAAATTAAATACTAATTTCAATTAACCTTTAATTAGAATTACAAATAATTCTAATTAAATACCAATTATGCCTATATAAGATTCAATATCTCATATTGATCCT
>JAOSBN010000006.1:17032588-17065422 GCA_027563595.1 Erythroxylum suave
CCAAGCCTTCATTTAATTTCTAACTTCAAATTTCCAAGCCCAACATAAAAATATCTATCTAAAAACATAATTAAGTCCATTAAGGCAAAATAAAATTAATAAAAAAAATAATTAACGAATAAATCCATAAGTCAATAAATAATTTATTCGAATAAAAATAAAAAAAAATTTTCGGGACCCAACAATGGTCCTGTGTAGTCGTAAACTTGAGGGAGTCCTTAAAGGAGTTCCGTGCCACTAACGGGTAGGCGGGAGGAGCCTATTCTTGGGTCAACATGCACGTGATGGTTCTTGAGGGACTACCACAAACCCACATAACACATATATTTCAAAATCTTGTAAACTTGTTGCCCAAAATGGCAATTCTTGAAAACTTGCATTTTCAAATGCTTGCTATATTATCTTGAAAATCCATTCTTGAAAACATGATTTCATAAACATGTACCTTTTCCAAAAAGATTCATTTTCCAAAAATCCTTTCATAATCAATCAACACAATTAATAAGAAAAACATGTAGCAACATATAACAATTTCACAATTCATTACACTTATGATGCAACTTTAAAACATTAAACTTTCTTGAATCAAAGAACACATTTAATAGCTTATTTACTCTATTATAAACATGTACCCACCTTGATTTCCTTGCTTATACATGCTTCTTCTCTTGTTCCTCTTGCCTCTTTGATCCCTTTATACAATAACAAAAATCCCACTCAATAGGGTTTTCAATTGAAAAATTCCTCAATCACAATCACTGAAATTGATTCTATAATACTTAAACCCAAGCATTTTACAATCTCCATGGACTAAAATCCTTTCAAAAATTCAAAAGTCTCAAAATGATCTTACCTTCGTTCTTCACCAAGTGAAGGGATCCTTAGCTCAAATGGAAGCTCATTTCTTCCTCTTCCTTTTTCTCCTCTTGGACAGCTTCAAAATCTTTCTTCAAGACTAAGAAAAATTAAACCCTAGCTTGTTTTCTCTTCTTTCTCTTTCTCTCTCATTTTCGAATTTCTCTACTGCTTATCCTTCCATTCACGTTCTTCTTCTTCAATTATAAGCAAGACAACACTTCTTCTTCTAATTATGCCCTTAATGATTGAGAATTGTCCCATCTGCCCTTCCATTTAGGTCTTATGTTTTTTATACTTAAGTGTCTTGCCAACAATACCCTTGAACATTCTGACTTAACACTTTATTCTGGAACAACCTTCTCTATTTGTCTTACATTTCCCATAGTTCAATAATTCCAGTCATTCGAGTGTTTAGAGAAGAAGTCATGGACAGAAAAATCAAATGTGTTTTTGTCCTCAATCATACTGAACTTGTCTTCGGGACAAATGGTATAACCTTCACTATACTTCAAAAAATTACCAGTATTCTTTCTTCCCTTCCAGAGCTTCTTCAGGTCTCTTACACAAGGTATTCTTTCTGTTAACGTAGCCTCTCCAGGCTCTCAGCCTTTTCTTTCTCTCAGTAGAAAGATAGTATAAGCTTTTTGTTTCAGTAGGGTTAGCTCTCTAAGTGCTTCTTGATTCTTGATAACCACTTTTTAAATCTTGAAAACCGTTATTTAGTTGAGTTTTGTAACTAACTTCAACTAAGTAACCATCTGACGTACAGACACAACTTCTTCTTTGTATCGTCTGTGTTTCCTTGAGTCTATGTTTCCTTGAGTATGTGTTTCCTTGATTCTATATTTCCTATCGTCTGTGTTTTCTATCATCTGTGTTTTCTATCGTCTGTGTTTTCTATCGTCTGTGTTTTCCATCGTCTATCTTTGACTTTCTTATGGTCTGGGTTTGACTTCCTATCATTTGTGTTCTATCGTCTATGTTTTCTATCGTCTATCTTTGACTTTCTTATGGTCTGGGTCTGACTTCCTATCGTCTGTGTTCTATTGTCTGTGTTCTATCGTTTGGATTCTATCGTCTGGGTTCTACAGTTTGTCTTTGACTTTCTTATCATCTAGGTTTGACTTCCTATCATCTGTGTTCTATCATCTGTCTTTGACTTCCTTATCGTTTGAGTTTGACTTCATATCATCTATGTTCTATCGTCTAGGTTCTATAGTCTGTCTTTGACTTTCTTATCGTTTGGGTTTGACTTCCTATCATCTGTGTTTTATCATCTGTCTTATGACGTATCATCACAGACGATTCCTTTCATTTGTGTTTTTCCTTGCGTTTGTGTTTCCTATCGTCTGTGCTCTGACGTCATCACAAACGATACGCTTCGTCTGTGTTTTCCTTAAGTCTTTACACTCCTACGCATTCCTTGCGTCTGTGTTTCCTATCGTCTGTGTTCTGACGTCATCACACATCATCACAAACAATTCCTTTCTTCTATCTTGCCTTGAATACAGAACATGAATTTTTACATTCCTCCAATGTACAACCAGTTCTCAACTTCATGACAAACTTTGCAATTCTTAAAGACAAAATTTTAAATCGATGTCTTCATAAGAAATGCAGCCATATATTTCTTGTTTAATCCAAATCAAGAGTCATCTCGTTTGGATAACTAGAGAAAAATGTGGCTAAAAGACTGAAACACACTCCTTGAATAATTTTCTAGATCAACCACCCATTTTGATTCACAATCATCTTTCAATAACACAACTCTAGCCAAGATCACTTTTTCTACTTCATTTATTCATCATTTTCATCTCCATTTCAAATCAATATCATCCATAAGGAAATTTTAATCCTTGATTAAGCATGAACACCAATAACAGAACATACACATATGTACATATTCTTCATCAACTTACTACACAAATTCAATTTCATTTTTGGTTTTCATTCAACTTCTAACTTTCACCTTAATTCTTCCCATTTCAAAAATCTCTTATTCACTAAAGGCTCCAAAGCAAAATATGAACCTCTCCATATTTCTCATTTATTAATTCTAATCTTCTAAAAAAAGTTCGGTGTCCAACATTCCTCCCCCTTAAAAGAATTTCGTCCTCGAAATTCTCACCTGAGTGATCAACCAAATGGAGGTATCATTGTCTTATATTTTCCTCAATCTCCAACGTTGTCTTCTATTTTCCTCAATCTCCCTAGTAACTTCTTCACCTGAATACTTTCTTTCAATTGATCACAGTCAAAAGACTCACTTGGTCTTTCGATCACTCATTTTAATCATTCGCTTTCTTAATTACTTCCTTATTAGGTTTCAGCTTACTAACCAATTTCACTTCCTATGCTGACATTTCATCTATGTCAGATTATATCGATATTTCTTAACATACTTACAATAACACATCATTGTTGGTAATACCAACTCATAAGTCATTGGTTCAGTTCTTAGTAACTTCATATGGACCACTACAATTCAAACTTAATTGATTCTTTATCCTAACCTGAGCACATCTTGTACTCAATCTAAGCACACCTTGGGAAGGTAGTACTCTTAGAAACATTTCATCTTTTGCTTCATAGTTCACATCTCTCTGATTTCACTTATCAACATAATCATCACAAAGCAAAAGTGAACAACTCTTTCTGTCATCTAACTCCTCATACAGTATTTCAATGAAATCACCATGACAATGGTTGTGATGCTTCAAGTCAAATGGAACTATACATTGATCTCATGTTTTTATGAACTCCAAAATATAAGTTCTAAGCATATCTTCAACATTTACAACTGCTGGTAATTCAATCATTTAGTCATTTGATTCTCCACTCTTAGCCATTTAGCACTATTTCGGCATATTCCTACTAGGATGTATAGCTTAGACTATTCTCAATGCTTTCGCTAACAATCTCTTTGCTCAATCATCATTATCAAGTACACATCCACTTTAACTCAATCACAAGTATTGTTTTCCAATTCAAACTTGAAATTCATATTCATTTTCAGTTCCTCAATAAGATTCATAATTCATGATCCTCACTTCAGGCTTTGTCAACGTGAAACAAATCTTAGATTTTTCCATGTAGCTAATCATACTTCATTTTGCCCTAAATTCAACTCCACATTCTATATTCTTTATTGCATTTGGTTTGGTAACCTCCATATCCAATTTGTGATATACTGCTATTGAATTTTCTGCCCAATGAATTGGATTACAATGCTGGCTTTACTGGGAAATACTCATTTGCACAATCATAGTCCTTCGAATAACTCTATCTATTGTCTCAGTATCGTATTCAATTCTTTCAAATCAATATTTACCTCCAAATTACCTTATCTGTATATCTTATACACATCCAAAATATTTATGTACATATACTGTCTCCAACTTTCAAGCAATCACTATCGCAACAAGTTTCAATTCATGTATCAAACAATCAACCCATGAGGTTTCAATTTTCTCCATGCATATGAATTCACTTCATTTTGCTGCGTTGGATCTTATCCTGATCTCTTATACCAACATCATTGTATACTACAAAATCTCCAAATCCAAACAATATAATTAATATCGGTGTTATAATTCCTCAAAGATTTTCTTTACTTTCGTCACTCATACGATTTACTCATTTTTCCTCAAGTATTCCCATTATTCTTTTTAACTCTTCGAATACAACTATCATACCATCAAACTTTGCTTGGATCACTTTAATCTTCAATACCATAGTATTGTCGAGGCATTTGTTAACTCAAACAAAGATCATCAAACTCCATATGCCCCGGATTAGTTTTCGTAATTCCTCAAATAACTGATTCCTCAATGAGGTGATATTATCACTTATTATCTTCAATTTCCCAATTGTCTTACTCTTCTTGACTGATTTTCTCCATTCTTTAGATTTCTTCATATTTCACATTGACATATCCTAGTGTCTGCTCATTCATAGTTGTTTCTCCACACACTTAATTTATTTGCAATCTTAACTTCTTGTGCTTGCCACAACTTCATCAAGTCAAATTTGCATCTCCCGAACATATTTACTCAGATTATAACAGGAACCTATATACTCCTCCTATTGGCAATCAATGTCTCCACAAATTCAAGAATCCACTCTCATAGTCGGATACTTTACATCAAACAAAACACATACTTTTTCAATAGCATGTTTGACCTCTTTTACTGCTTGAGCCTCCGTTAGGGATAGGACTCTAATACTCACTTTCGAATTATCACATATTCATTTCTGACATGTTCTTTCATTGATCATCCTTAATGTAAACTGTCTGATCTGCTTGACTTAATTCAATGAAATTCTTCTTTGAAAGAAGATTTCGCGCTATTATCTTCTATACTGTCCATGCAATGTTTATCAATCAACGGTTATCCTCATCGCATTATCAACCATTCTTAATACCGCCAGAAGACCAACTTCTATCATTCTTACAATGTCATAATTTTCTATTCACCAAAATTCAATGAAGTAAATAAACATACTTACTATCGCGTATGCTTAAGGGTGCACCATCAAAGTCATGCCATTCTGTCCACAAATTTATTCCTGAAAATCACCCATTTATATCTTACACAATTGATACCTTAATCTCGATTGATCTTAGACAACATCTTTCTCTTTATCAAACATTCTAACACCAATTGTATTCCAGCTTTCCAGAATTTACCTTTTTGGAAGCTATCTCCTTTCATAATGAGTCAACTACCATATTGAGTACATCTACTCTTCTCATTTGACTTTTTATCTTTTTCTTAATCTCACTCATGCATAAATCCCATCTTATACACATTTTTAACTTTCCCCATGTTACATGTCCTTTCATTCATCTTGTGTAAAGTCATTTATGTCTATTTCATTTCCCTTTCTCTTTTTCCTCATTTCTGTCTCATTTTCCTATTATCATTCATTTCATCTTTCACATGTATATCCTCAATCAATTCAAAATTAGCGATGCATAATCATTATAAAATTATGATCTCAAGTCCGTTAATATCCTTTTACGGTGGATCATAACTCTTGTCGCATTAATCGAACAACCACTTCAGTTCCAATTTCCTCTTCTTAAAACCATAACAAGGTTATGTTTTCCTTGCATTCTGTTTGTACACTCTAATCTCTTCATTCATACTTATATCCTTATATTCCTCAAACAATCCACGTCAATAAATTTGTATCGCTATCACTTTCAAAAATATATCACCATAGTGTCATATTCGATAATACTTCCTCTAATACAATTGCATTAAATCATTATCTGCCATATTTACCCATATACTACTTGTCATTACCACTTATCTACAACTTTCATTTTCTCATATCATAAAAAAGTATCATCATTTTCTCAATAATTCTATCAACTCAAACTCTTAACAATCGCTCATGTATGTAACTCAAACATATACCAGAACCCAATCCGACACCGAGTCTAGTATGGTATTCATAACATTGATGTGGGAGTGTGCGTGCTTAAGCCATCGGAATCAAAAGGAAAATGGGGCACCTCCCCTCCAGTTGAAAATGGTGTCAACCTGAGTACTTCTGCTTCTGAACAAGCCCAAAGGCGACAACTTGAGCGCCTTTTCACTAGATAAACCCATGCCTGTATATTTCTTCCTTGTGGTCACTCTCCGTGAACCTGGTAATTTTACTATGACATTAAAACGATGACGTAATTCTCACGGATCAAGGCATTTCACTTTCCTTGGGTGATGATTCGAGAAGACCAACATTAATTCATGACTCCCGATCACACAATTATCCCGCACCTCATGAACTTTGTCATGGATGAACCCACTGGTTGAATAGAACCTTGCTCCTCAAAATTACATCCATGGCGATTAATAAAATTTTTAACTACTTTAATTTTAGAATAAAATATCATAAATAACTCTCAGGTTAGCGGTAGAAAAGACGTGCAAATTAATTTAGGGTTAAATTTTAGGATTTGGAATTAAATTAATAATCGCTGGACTTTAAATACCCTTTTGCCTACCACAATATTGAGTCTTCCTTAAGACAAGTTTCGGGTGCTTATTAATTTCGGTTCTCTCAGCCTCTCGCCCGTGCGATACATCTAGAAAACTAAGAGGCTAAAGCCGGAGGTTATCTTCGACGCGGCCATCTAAGTGCTTAATTTAGCAAGCAATAGAATAGTATGAACTACCTTTGCTTTCTCTTGCATGTAGCTTGAATTTTATGAGTTATCTTCCGCATTTGCTTTACCTGAATTTTATATGGAAGTTGGCAATCATTTTGTTTATGATTCTTGACCACTTATATATAAGACCTATTGTGTAGCGATATGGATCAAATGATGTCAGGTCGCAGGCAATCAATGTTATACGCATTTGTAATTTAAACTTATGGTCCTTGTTCATAGGAGCCTATATAATGAGGACAATTGCACTAGTTGCGTGACCTGTATGTAGGTTTCGATCCGCTAGAAGGATTTGTATATTACTTGAGTTATCAAATTGTAACATCTTTCATTATTCTAGTTAACAAAAAATATCACCTACGAACATTGCCCGTTACGTAGTCTATAAACTTTATTAGCTATTTCAATAATAAGGTGAAGTAGTCATCTAAAGTTTATACGTATCCTGTAGTTCTTAATGTTGTGAAATATGCAATTACATATATTAATATCTATATTCCAAATTTTGGAATGGGGTGTCAAAGTATTGTAAATAGACTACAATTTTACATCAATAATAAGTGTAAATTTAAAGGTATGATGGATTAAACCTAATGCAAATTTTACATTACTCTTCAGTGTTTTACAGGTTATCTTCAACGAGCATGCCATACGTAAGATCAGAAGTATAGAGGCCCCTAAGCCACTTTTACGTACATTGTGCTTTCATGAATGCTAAGATGATACAAGGTGAGGCATTTCACCATTCATCCATACACAATGCTCGATGCAGAGTTGTAACATCAACAAAATATCCTATTATACAACTATAGCTTCTTACTTCTCAAAAGCAATCAACGGTTGTTGTTTCACTTTCCTCAAGTAACTTGCAACAGAAAATGGTAAGAGAAAAGGCATGATGAAATGTGTAAATAATCAATATTTGTTATGTTGATTTTGTGGTTGCAAGCTCTACTCTTCAAAAGATTGTACAAATTCAGTTCTGTGTCTAAGAGCTTAAGTTAATCTTTATAATACATTTGAAGCTTCATAAGAGAATAAGCGTACTGCATTTTTATACGTATGCTCTGCGAGTTCTTCTTTACTCATGTCTAGCAAAGATGCAACATAACTGAGTACCTGAAAGATTCATGGGAATTTCCTCAAAACGATCAACATGAAATATCTGAGGACATACATGAAATTGAGAAAAAGCCAAACGTGGGATAACATATATGCATAAGATGTGTCAAAATGAAGAGAGCATAAAACAGCTACAAGACTGTAAGTGGCCGCAAAGCGTGCAGGACTTGAGATGAATAGACACACAAGCAAACATAATATAGGTCAAAATCATGGCCACCAAAGCGTCTTAAAAACATGGAAAAATAAGAAAGTAAAAGTTCTTTCCCCAAAGGTTGCCAAACATGATGGGGAAAGAGAAAGGAACAAAATAAGCACACCCACAGGTGCCTACCAATATCCCATTACCTTGCAGACTGAGATTTAAAAGGTAATTTTTCAGAATAAGGTAGAATGTTGTAATCTGTTATTGAAAAGAGATTGGTGGGGTCTGAGGGCAATTCTATAATATCGACAGACATTCACCAAAAGCTTGGCATCAATAGTCTAACATAACACATGTTGAAGCTAGCTTTCAGATATATAGGACAAAGTTTACAAACAAAACAGACAAAGCAATACCATTAACATGAAGCTTGGACGACTTTTTTAGCAACAAAAAGTAATAATGAGATCTTTTGACATTAAATATTTGCATGAAACTGCGAATATATTGCTCATGTTTTCAATATTTTCTTTGACAACTTTAGCCTGTACTTTTCTTTTATAACCTGAAAGTTTTTAATCTCTCAAACACCAACCTGTGTAAAGTATGTTTTATGACAAACTGCGAAAAAACAGACCTCAGATAAATCAAAACTTCATGTGTAAGAATTAAAACAATATCAACAAGTGAGCAGATGAAGCGCAGATTGCATTCTTAGAGGGCCATAAGACAGATGTCAACTTCGTTTTCAATAAATAGTTTGCATAAGCAATTTGGACAAAACAACTATGAATTTTCCCGATCATTAAAGAAGATAAGTCCCAAAGTATATATCTTGTTTTGTTAGCTGAGACTAAAAGAAGTGGACTACGAAGAAATAATCAAGAAAAGCCTAATTCAAAAGCTGAAAGTTTTCTTTGTTGAATTTCATTCAGTTGCGCAATAATACCTTTGATCTCTTGAAGAAAACAATATAGAAAGTTGTATATGCTAAGAAAGATCCAAATTGAAAACAGCCGAATTAATTTCAAATTAAAAAAAAATCCTTATTAGGAAAGGAAACTATTTCTATTTCAATTTGTCCTTAATAGTTTAGGTTCAATGAAGACTTAGAGACAGATCAAAGAACTTGTAGTGAAAAAAAAAAATTGTTTCTCAAAGGGAAATTCCTCATACCTGTACAAAATGCAAGTTGAATTCAGCCATCAAAATTAGCTGAACTATTATATGCAAATATTTCTACAGCGGTTAAATCATACTTGAGGAAATATTTTTCAAATCCTTGCCTTTGATGAGACATGAGATTAGCCTTTGACAAGAGCGCATAAGATTAGCCTTTGATAGAAGTGCTAGCTGTCAATTACACCTGATACTGTAGACTACTCAAAATCACCCTTATTGATGAGATATGAGATTACCCTTTGACAAGGCTGTACAAAATTAGCCTTTGATAAAGGTCTTAGCTGTCAATTACAGCTGGTACTGTTGACTCCACAAAATCACCCTTTGAAAAGGGGGTAATGTATATTAGCTGTGAGATATGACGATTAATACTGTTGACAACTCCTCTCAAATTCCTCAAATTGATGCTGGTAGGTCTACAAGCTTCAATTTGCCAACAAGAAACTAATGTCTAAAGTATCACGGATTTCATGAAAATATTTGTAATTTGTAGTGGTAGAGTTATGTGGTGAGAGGACTTGATGATCATAGGCCTTCAGAATGGAGTGACAGTCAACTTCTATATGATTTGTGAGTTCATGATATATAGGATTGGTTGCAATTTGAAGTTGAACTAGAGAAAAACTAAACTCTATGAGGAGATCACATAGCCAAAATTTCTATGAATATGCAGTAGACATGGCCCGATACTCTCAATGGAAGATTTGAAGACAGAATCTTACTTGTTGCATTTCCAAGAAATAACAATGTCACCAAGAAACATGCACCATCCCGTAGTAGATCTCCTAGTGTCCAGACGGTTGGCCCAAACATCACTATATAGGCTTGGAGTTGTGAGAAATCAGTAGGAAAAAAAAAAAAAAGGCCACGATTGGGGGTGTCAAAGATGTATCGAATGATGTGTCAAAACTATAGATAAATGAAGACAGAGAGGATCTCATGAATCTGCTAACAATATGGACAACATAATAAATATCTGGTATGACTACTCATTAGCTTTCTGTGTAAGAGGCCCCTCAAGAAGCTCTCCTCATTAGGTTGATATTTCAAGTTAATTTTAAAAAATCACTAGGTGAGGAAATAGGCATACAAGAGGGAAGTTTGATGTAAATTTCTTAACTTCCATTTGATTATAGGGATTAAATCCCTATTTGGTGTTGATATATTTGTATATATATGACCCTAACTCTTTACATAAAACATCAAGAAATATAAAGCAATGCGAGGTTCTATTCAGTGAATAGAACTCTTGTTGTTTGTCTTCGTTTCTTCATCTTTTGCTTGAAGTTTGGCTTAAAAGAGTAGAACGTTGGTTTTTTATAATTTTGGGTCACTAGTTTTAGGTAACCTTCTGACCTCCCTACTAGCACCAGTAGGAGCACAACTTGCTGATGAGTCACCCCTAGAAGTCTAATCTCAGGAAGATATGTGTGTGAGTCCCACAAGCCAGTGTGCTCAGCACGTATAATTGCGCCTCGACCTCCCCCAATTCTCTAATGTCAACTCTATTATTTCGGTACTCTTTGCAGGTTTACTCATCTTAGTACCTCGCAAGGCACACTAGCTCCCTTGTACCATCATTCTCTCCAGCTATATTCATTGTGTTAGAAAATCAGAATATTTGATCTTCTAGGATACTTGATATACTTGTAAATATTTGATTAATAGCCATGATTCTGACTTACGAATTTAGGTTGATTGTAATCTTTCATTTATTTAGGCTAATTGTTTTTGTAAAATAGGACAAATGACTCTGTACATATTAGTGTATTCAGTATATGAAAAGAGCAGAGAAGAATTTCAGTTTTTGTTCATGGTATCAAAGCCTCTCTATGGCACTTTTAAATCCAAAAACTCTCCACTGTCTTGGATACTAGTTGCCAAACTTCTTTCAATTCTTCTTCACTTAATTCTGTTTTTGGCTTCTCATAATGCCATAATCATTTGAGAGTCAATCTACTATTATTAGTACCAATAATGGGGCTGAAACATTAGTTTAGTCTTGGCTTCTCATAATGCCATAATCATTTGAGAGTCAATCTACTATTATTAGTACCAATAATGGGGCTGAAACATTAGATTAGTCAAAAGAAGAATTGCAGAACATACAATCTTCTTATAGGCTCAATGGTCGAAATTATCTTCAATGTTCTCAAGTGGTTAAACCTTTCTCAAAGGAAAGGGTAAACTGAGCCATCTTATGGGAACTAGACCTTCCGCTGAAGATGGCACATTTGCAAAATGGGATGAAGAAGATCCCATGATCATGTCATGGTTGTGGAACTTTACGACACCTGAAATGAGCCAAACCTATATGTTTCTAACAACTAAAAGAGAATTTTGGGAAACTGTTCATCAAAACTATTCAAAAATTCTAGATGTTGCGGTAATTCATGAGATCCTAACCAAAATCAACACCAAGTAACCTCTCGGTCACTAAGTACTATAGTACTATAAAAAGCTTGTGGCTTGAATTGGATTACTATCAAGATGTTAAATGAAGTGCGGAGAAGATGTTGCAATGCGGTAGTTTGCTAAAAGAGAGAATCTTTGAATTTCTTGCAGGCCTTAACCTAGATTTTGATCAAGTTCGAGTTCAAGTTCTTGGGAAAGAAGTTCTCCCATCTCTTGATGCTGTTTTTTTCTATAATACAAGCTGAGGAGAGTCGCCAAAGAGTGATGATTGACAATCTAATAAATGAGGGATCAGCTATGAATTCCACAAAGGATGGTTACAATACTAAGGCCAATAAAAGGGAGAAGCAACCCAACCAAGAAGGGGTCCAGGGCACTTACTGCAAGGCACATCACACCAAGGATACTTGCTGGAAACTCCAAGGAAAGCCTTCCAATGTTGGGGGAAAGGGAGGTAATCGTGGTACAACCTAGAGGAAAAGCGCACATGACAAATGTTGAACTTGTTCCTAGTAAACAGCCAAATCAAGATGATTTGCATTTGCAAACTCTTAGGGAAGAGATAGAAAAGTTGAAATCCATGTGGAAATTAGCTGAGAAACCTAAAAGCCTTGCTCTTTGGCTCACTCAAGTAAGTCCTCTAAGGGCGTGTTTGATAAAGAGCTGATAAGCTCTTTTTTAACTATTTGACCCAAATTAACTGTTTGACTCATGTTAAAAAACTATTTATTTGTTTGGTTATGAGTTGGTTGAGTTGGTTGATTCAACCCAACAAGCTAATCTCCTTAAGTGTAGCAATTGGGATTAGCTGTTTGCCTAATGACAATATTACCGTCCACTTTACTCTATTTTTGTCCTGCGTGTTTTCAAAGTTGGCTTTTTTTAATCGTATAATTATGTCGTGAAGCTTGGAAGAATATAATAAAATGGTTAATTAAACTTGTTAATCTTTATTTAATTTTATAATATTAGTTTACATTTAAAAATACCATAATATGAAGTTTTTGAACATAAAGAGTCACATTAAATTAATAGTTTTAGTATATAACTACTATATATTGTATATGTGTCATGCTATAATTATAGATATTTTAATATATTAAATAATAAAATTCATACATATTATATGAAAAATTAATATGATGTAACAAATAGATAATTTAACGTTGGATTATTATTATTATTATTGTTGTTGTTATCTTCTTTGTTAAAGTTATAAATTTAATTTTTGTAAAATAAATATCTAAACTCTTATAAGAATATTCAACGAAATATTAAGAAATATAATATTTATGCCCTTATAATTTTTTTAAAATCATACCCTCATAAGTCATTTTACACAGCAACAGCTAATTTTATCAAATATCTTTAATAATACAGCTAATATTATCAACTGATATTATCCACTGGTCAAATCAACTGATAGAATCAGCTACTAGCTAACTGCTGATAGAATCAGTTAACAGCTAATACAATCCGTTGTTCGCCAAACAAGGCCTAATTCTTATGCTCTTAGTGCCTCTTTTCTTGTCCAAAATAGTACTTACATCATAGATTCGAGTCCTACCGACGATATGCTTTTCTCATCCCAGCCTTTTACCTCATACAAACCTTCCTAGCAACAAAAAAATCAAAATTGCATATGGAACTTATACTACTATTGCAAGTCAAGGAACTATTTTCCTAGTTTCACAATTTTGTTAAAAGATGTCCTACATGTGCCTAAATTAGCTGTCAATCTTTTGTCCATAAAACAAATTACATGTGACTTGAATTGCAAAGTGATTTTCTATCTCACACATCGTACTTTGAAGGATCTAGTCTCGGGGAAGACAATTGGGCTTGCTAAGGAAAGGAATGGTTTCTACATGCTTGATACTAAGGAACACAAAAACTGCTCCCGTTCAAAGTCTTATCTATCTAGCTATTCTATCAAAAAAGAAGACATTTGGCTCCACCATTATCGTCTTGGTCATCCAGAAGTTAATTTTCACAAAACTACATTCCCATTGTTACTCAAAGATGTTGAAATCAATAGTTTGCATTGTGATTTGTGTAAACTTGCTAAATACAAGCGTGTTTCTTATCCATTGAGTAATACTAGAAGCATGGTTCCCTTTTCACTAATCCACTATAATATATGGCCTCCTTCCAGAATTCTAAACATTACAGGGGGCAGGTCATTTGTTAGCTTTATAGGTGATTGTACAAGAGTAACCTAGGTATATTTAATGAAAAACAAATCTGAAGTTGGGGAAAAAGCAACAAAGAAAGGAGAATCAACGAAATAAAAGAGAGATGACATTGTGGAATAACTTCATAACTGATTACTTTCCAAAATAGAAATTTATATCCTAACATGGTCAGTTACAATGGTAACTTGACAATTTGGATAATGAGCTCCCTAATGGATTGAATACAATAATTAGCCCACAACATAGCTACTGTGATGACTTTTAGTTGCCATAACAATTATTTAAAGTCTCCTTGTTACATATTAAGAACTTATTTTTCAAGTTGGAAATTGTTCTCTCTAAGAGTGACTCATAGTTACTTAGGAATGATTCCTAAACCTTTAGAAACAAGTTCTAAGAATCTTTAATGGGAATTCTTCATGCATAACCGTCGTACCTCCTTTAAAACCATCTTAAAACTACCACCTAAAAAAATTACACAATCCATCAAAGAATTCACACTTTTATTCATGATTCCATATTAGCATAAATGATGACTAAGAGAGGATAAAACCTTATCATATAATCATCACCAGCTAATGACAGAGAAGGGGGATGGGGTACATACAAGATGAATGTTTGCTGGATGATTAAATGTTTCTTTTGATGGCTTTGATGGATTTCCTGAATCAGATGTAGCAAGGAGACTGCCAGTACTTGAAGCAGAATTTTCCCCTTCAGAATGAATCCGTTCTGTTACAAAATCGTCTCCAGCAACCAAAGCAAGAGAATCTAATTCTTTACTTGGTAGGGCATCAGGTGCATCTGTCTCTAACAAAATTCGATCAAAAGATACCTGAAATTCTTTTGTCGTTACGATATTGAATTCTGAAAAATATAGGGATAGAGATGCTGATGCTAATAGTGAACTAACCGCCTTTAGCATTTTCTTTGCCTTTTGCTCCTTGATAGACATAAGAAAACCAGAAAATGAAAAGTAAGCGCCAAGTTTGGTGAATTCAGGAACCATATCCGGTGAACCTAGATACGAATGGAGAATAATACCAGCTGGGAAAGGTCCTGTGTTCCTGAAGTTTCCACATATGCATATTAAACATAGTGACAAAGATTGGAAGATATAAGAATATAGTGCATGCTAAAGCTTATGTTGAACAATATGTGATGAAGCATAAGCTATCTGAAACATCAAGCAGCCGTTGAATTTGCTTTAAAGGAGAGTCGAGAAAATGAGTAATATCCAATTATACAGTTGGAAGATGTTCACTGTGTTCTACAATAACCTAGAGGCAAAGTTAGGATTTCAAATATGAAATGCATCATCTCAACTTTTAGTTGAAATTAAAACTTCAAAAACAGTAAACCTATCTCTTTCTCTTTCTAACATTAAAGGTCCAATAGAAAAGCTATTCAACAACTACCGGATTTCTTTTGAGGCGACATTGACAATGACTTTCATCTAACTTGAGTATGAAGATGTTTTTTGGGATAATTCAAAGCAACTCAGAAGTAAAGTTAGGGCTAAATACAAGATTCCCCTGAACCTTACTCGAATTTCAAATGCACCTCTAACCTATCAATTAGAACTTCACAAGCTTAAATGTTATTAAAAGTTTCAATCTAACCCTTTTCATGATTCTTACAGTAAAATGTCCAGCAGTGCCATCAGAAAAGATGAATTGGGCAACTGTTAACACATATTATAGTGAAGGATACATCATTTTATGCAATGCTATTGTACATTTCAAATGCAGAGTGATACAATTCCTTTTAAAGTCTATATCTAAGGTATGAAATTAAGAGATGACAGAATGCACTACAATTCAGAATCAGATCTTGGGGATGCCTATTTCGAAAGAAAATACTAAAAGCATTTCTATTTATCCATTCGTAAATGACTCAAGGTAATAATCTTATGTGAAAGAGAAATAAGAATGTGTTTCTACTTCATTATTGCAAGAAGATCACCGACAGCACGAACACAGTGAACAGAGGCTGGTCGATTCAACTCTTTTGCAAGTTCAAGTTGTTTTTGGAATACTTCAACCTACAAAGGAAACTTCATGCATCAGAAAAACTCCAAGAAAAGAAGTAAGTTGCAACCAGAAATTGTGGCAATAAGTAATGGTATATATAAGATTACGGCAAGATACTTTTGAACATGACATAGTAAAAGGATAACTACTCCGATAAGTTCCAGACAGCTCTAGTGTCAAAATCATTAGGATTATGAAAATAAAAGGAAAGGCATGGCCCACGCTTTAAGAAAACTTAAGCTAGATCGTAATTATATGAGAACGTTGATGATTGAAAAGAACTATTTATATGGTATGTTACTGAGGTAGGACAGATAGAAGATATCTCAGTTAACCAATAAAACTCATGTGAATGCAGAAAACCTGGGCTGCTGAAAATTTTTAGGTTTGAAGGAGTTCAAATTTTTGGTTTGAAGTATCAGGTTAAGGTTGCTAGAAATTCAGATTAGGATTATAGGGAAGTAAATTAATGAAAACAAAATGGTAGACAGTTGTAAGAAGCCATGAATTATGAATCTAACAAACACTCTTAAGATAAAACATCAAACTTTCCAATTTCAGAATTCAATAATCTGTAGATACTCATTGAAATGTTGAATACATACATATGACAAAAGATTTAGGAACTCTGACTTTAGCAATACAGGAATTCCATCTAAGATGTTGATAATAGAACTAGATCCTACTCTGAAAAAGATTCTTTATTCTAAATAGATTTATCCTAAACAAATTAGGACAATAAAAATAGCTTATTTTTAACTGCTATCTAATAAAGAAAACATAGTATAAAGAAAATTTAGACAATGACATAATTGCTCATTGTTTTGGACGCTTTTGTTGGAAAGAAAGACAGCCGCAAACAAGAGCAGTATAGGGAGCCATAGTCAAATGATTTTAGCATTCATGTTTCTTAGCTAAACTTTAGGATTTCTATTTTAATGTTTTTTTTATTAATTAGGAAGTAACATTATTATTTCCTATTTAAATATGAATCTTTTGCTAGGAAGTTTTCCTAAATAAGGATTCTTAACGTTTTGTCGTTGGGATCCTAATCCATTTAAAGGGGAGGATCATAGTCAAAAAGATCATCAATATTTTCACTCAAAAAAGGCGTAGAGGAGAGTTGGTGGTCACTTACGAATCACCATTAAAGCTTTCAAAATAGGTTCCTCGCAAAACGAGAAAAGCAAAGGAAATCAGACTTTCCTGCTAACAACCTGTAATGAGATCTTATTAGTGGTCCCTTAACACTCATCTTCTTAGGGAATAATGTCATCGTGGAAGAGAAATCAATATGTCCATTCATCTTTATAATTATGTTAATAGTTGAATAATTCTATTTAAGTATTTCTTAAATAGGTTAAAAGGAAATATATATTAGGATGGCAATGGGCCGGGCCATGCCCAGGCATGCCCAAGCCAATCATTGCATTAGGCCCGACCCAGGCCCAAGCCCAAACCTAGCCGGGCTGCTGAATGAATGTCTTTCTTTCCCATCATGCTAACAAAGTCTTCAAAGGTTGTCGGACCTTTGTCAAAACACCAACTATTTGCTCCTTTGATCTTGCATCCTATCCTTCCCATCTCTTTTAACAAATCCATCACATATCTTTGTTGTAAAATGAATATGCCTTGCCTCGAATGTGCAACCTCAATTCCTACAAAATAGTTCAACTTGCCAAGCTCCTTGATAGCAAATTCTGATAATTTTTTTTTCAACACCAACATCTCTTCTTCATCATTTCCGGTGACTACGATGTCATCTACATACACCAATAGCACTGTTACTCCCCTTGGCATTTTTAACATCATATTGTTGTAGGCTCCAACCAAAGTTGGCGGCTACTAAAAATAAAATCCTAACAGTATTCATTTTTGCTAATGATGCAAATGTTTCTAGGTAATCTATGTTTGTAGGTTTGGGTGTAACCTTTAGCAACCAACTTGGCCTTGTATCTTTCAATATTCCTGTTAGATTTGTACTTCATTGTCAATACCCACCTACATCCAACCAATTTTTAATCCTTGGGCAATTCTAACAACTCTCAAGTTTTATTCTTTTCTAGTGCATCCATCTCACTTTCGTAGCACTTCTCCTCTCATCTCCTATTGTCTCTGTCAGATTTTTTGGAATGGGAATGGTAAGGTTTGTTGTTTTTCATAAAAGTTTTGATATGTCATGAATAAATATAATGGGTGTTGTGTACATATTCTAATACCTTTCCTAGGGCAATGGGTAAGTCTTAAATCATTGGGTCCAACTTATGGGTCAAGTTTAGGATCGTTATCAATTTGTTGATCGGGTTCGAATGAGCTCGTGGTAGGTTCAATTGGTTCTAGATCTGTTTGGAACGCTGAAACAGTAGCTTGTGCAATTGGTTCTAGAATTGTATGGCATGCTGCAACAATAGCTTGTGTGGGGTATAAATAGGTCTCTTCCTAGTGTAAACCAACAATTATTGAGGGTTTTACCTTGTTTTTCTTCCCTTAGAGCTTCCTTAACTTCTTTAGGTTCAACAAACTCGTTTTGGGGAATGTGATTAAGATTCAATTTGAGTGGAGAAATAACGAAAAAATAAACCCTTTGTCCTATCTTCATCCAAATTCTCCCTCGGTTGAGTAAAGAAAGGTGTTGTTTCATCAAAAGTACTATCAGCGAACACAAATATTTGTGAGTTTGGGGGTGGAAACACTTGTATCCCTTTTTGGGTAGAAGAGTAGCCAACAAAAACATATTTGAGAACACGAGGAACAAGTTTCCCTCTATTTTTAGAGTGAACATGAACATAGGCTATACATCAAAAAATTGTAGGAACAACATTACAAGAGAAGCTTAGATTAGAATAGAATTGCTTAAGAAGTGATGAAAAAATAAGAACTCTAGATGGCAACGTATTATATAAGTAGGCATAAACCCCCACAAAAAGTTTTTGGGAACATTTTTATGAAAAAGTAGTGCCCTTGTAATGCTCAACAAATGACAATTTGATGTAAGACAAATAGAAGAAGTATCAACCAATACCTAAAAACCACAAAATTAGGAAATATGGCTGATATTAAGCTATGGAATATCAAGTTTCAGGTCCAGATTTTAGCTTCGAATACTAAAATTTCAGATTAGGTATAGCTGGGATTTTAGGGTTTCTTGCTGGAAATGTTAAACTAGGATTTTAGAATTTAATATGGCTGGAATTTTAGGTTAGGTTTGCTAGAATTTAGTGAGAAACATAAACAATGGAGTATGAAACTAGGAATCACTCCCAGGGTATATAAGTTATAGGATAGTAAATTTATTGATATTTCAAAGATTTTGGGATCTTTGGAAATTGTTTCCTAGCCTAAAAGATTGTGGGATCCTAGGAGATTGTTTCTTATTTTTCTCCTCAACTAAATGCATATTACCATGTAACTCAAAATCAATTATAAAAAAGACATTATTTTACTCTTCCATTTTCTCTCAATTAGTATTGTATTTAGGCAATTGTATTCATTAGACACTTAACTCTAAGAACTAATCTAGGTTTTATATGGTTATATAAACAATCCTTTTAGAATTAGTAGAAATAAGGTTTCAAGAAGTTCGAAAACAACCTCTTTACTATATAAAGGGTAAGGTTGCGTACTATCGGATCTCTCCAGACCCCACGACTCAGCAAAACTTCAACTGGATGTTGATGATGATGGTGGTGGTTTAGAGAAGTATTTTCTATCATAATGGTCTCCCCATTGTCCTTTCCTTCCATTAACTTTTATCAAATCTAAAATCTTTCGGTAAAACAGAAGGACAAAATTGGAGTTCAACCCAAAAACACCTTTCCTTCCAATAAATTCCATGACCATGGTAGCAACATAAGCAATAGTAGAGTTGGTGGCTAGTGAACAGACTATAGAAGCAAATCACCAAGACCATAGCCATAACTTCTAATCTTCAAGCAACAATAAGAAAGATAATACCTTAAAAGCGATAAGGATCAAACATAATTATCACAAAATATCCTTTCACCAAATCACCCCACCTTCATAACATATAAAGTCACTAGCATTAAGTTTTAATATCAAAAAAAATGAAAAGCTAGCTCAAAGCCAATTCACCAAGGAACCCAATTTGTCCATGATTTTCAGGGAAGTTAAGGATTTTGAAATTCATCTAATGTGCTGAGGCGTAGTCATTAAATATAATCAAGAGTTCACTTTACATGTTTCATGATCTTGCACCTACTTATGCATCAATAATTGAGGAACGTCAAAAAACAAAAGAACTCCATTGGAAGAGAGGTGATGGTAGCACGGATTATCACAAGGTTTAAATTTTGTGTATTTTCAAAGTTAAAAATATAATTTCGTGTTGAAGATACTTCCTAAAGTTCATGCTTTGGGTATAATAACCCAATTTTTCAAACCAATTTACCTTTTTGGTCTCATTTGGCATACCTTAATCATGTGGTTTTTGCTTTCCAAATTTAAAAGGGATTAAATGATGATTTCTTCACCAAATTAATGCTAATACTATATCAAATACATATGAGGGATCCTATAAAGCATTCTAAACATAGTCTAAGCATCAACTTCTCATTTCACAACTTCCCATCAAAAATTTAGACAAAATAGTTTGAAACTAAGCACTAAGGTATTTGTACCACTATTGAACAACAAGGGTGGAGCCAGAACTAGCCCAAGTTAGCTCCAACAATGGGTAGGATTACTGAAGGCCATTCTTGCTTTTAGTGACTGAACAATTGATTTTAGTTTTTTTATACTAAGCTCCTTCACAGCAACCTACAGTTTAAAGGAGGTTACTGCTAATTGCAATGTTGATCAATTCTAATCATAATCACCTCCTTCCATGTATTCTTTTTTTTTTTAGATTCCTTCCATTTATTCTTTTTTTAAGTGAATTCTCTTAACATAGAGAAGTATAAATAGTTTTTGTCTTTTAGGTGCACAAAAGACAAGATATAGCTCCAAATATGGTCAAAGAGTCGAAAAGAATTGATACAAGGCTTTTTTTTTTGGAGAATTAAAATTTTATTAAAAAATAGAGTTTACATTAGGAAAGGGACTCTCCCACGTGAGACAGACCCACTTGAAACACTGATATATCTAGGTTAAAACAAAACGGCAACGTTCAGAACAATGTTTAATGAGCAAAGTCGTTTAACATTTAGGGTATAACAAAATGCGTCTTTCTCGAATCTTTAGATGCTTCTCGATTTGGGAGGGTGAAAGGCGATGCTCTGATGACGAGGCCAGCGGTGTGGCTCCATGGTGTTTTTTCTACTCTTTTCTCCTCACAAAAAAGATCTCAAGGAACATACTCAACTTCATAATCACGATGACTTTTAGCAATTAGGACATAATGATATTGTTTTCCAACTCTTCAGACATTGCTTACTTTTGGAGATCTGGGGGTTCTACTCTACGGTGATGAGTCGGAGGGGGTGATCTCAACTTAGTTAAGCTTCTCATTTACATCCTTTATATATATGAATCTCCACAAAATAACAAACTATATGTAGATAATAGGGATTTGGTGGGACAACGGTGCTCCTTCAAGCACGACACGACTAAGGAAGAAGCATATCTGAGAAAGCCCTTTCCTTTCCAACAGGTGAGTTCAGATCCACCTATACTTCAGTAGTTTTTCGTGAGTAGGTGAATGAATAATCTGCTAGAATCCAGGAATGTCTATGCATGAGAGATCACTACTTTTCTGAACTATTCTGAACTGAACCCAGGTTGTATGAAACCTTTTTTAGTAACATGAATTAGGAATAGATAGCAAGGACTATAGTCTACATGTGAGAGCCATTCCTCTACTACAGTGCAGGTTCAACTGATTTGTAATCAATTGTTCCCTTATGCTAGCAATAGTGAGTTCTATAAGAGAGAATAGAGAATTAGATTTCTCTTTAAACCTTATGTTATTCCTCTCATTCCAAACTGCTTGGGTACACGTAGCAACCGAGACCATTATAATAACCCAATCATAATTGTTACTATTGATTGTCCAAGACTTGGTTGAAGAGAGTCGAACATTAAGAATAAGTGAATATGTACATAAGATCTCATACCTCCTAAAAATCACTAATACTTCCAATGCCCCTGAGTGTGTGAATACAAACATATATGTTAGTGTTATAAAAAAAAAACCTTTTTACTATTTCAATAGCACTGAGTTTTGTTTTGAGAGCAATTGCTTTAAAAGTGTAAACTGAAAATACATATATATATAATAAATTTTTTAAATAAATGAACTACCTTAACAAAAATCGTTCCTTTTAATTTATTCACACATCAATTTAATCACTAAATAATTATAAAATTTATTATTTTATATAAACTTTACTTCTATATGATTTCTTATCCAATCTGGAGACATTTTGTATTTATTATATACATAATACTTTTTAATGTACAAAATTATATGATTTAGTATTTCAAAAAAATTTAAAGCAATAAAAATATCATCACTATTTTAATAGATTTTGAAAATTAAAAGGTATTCAATGAATAATTTTGTAAATACATTTTATTTTAAAAATATTAATCATAAATTAAAAAATTATGCCATTCTAACTACATCAATGTTAATCATAAATTGATCAATTTTGATGATAGAATTAAGTAATTAATATTATTGTTTAATATTATCTTTTTTGTTAGTTTACTGAGAATCATAGTAATTCTTAATTTGGTACATTTTATCATTAATATATATTAACTTTTAATTTTTAAAATTTATAATTTTCTCCCCACTAACATTCCTAGCTTGCCCCTAAGGAATAGGATTACCAAAAGCCACCAAACAAAAAATATATAGTTAATACAAATAACAAAACTAACTTCGCCTAAATGGAGTTTAAGAACATGACCTAGTTTGCTCCAAATTTGATGATTATTGAAGCATCAGGATTCCATTTGAAGAGTAGACCAAAAAACAACTAGATAAGCCTCATCAAATCGATCTAATTGTGATGCTAGATGTCTTCTTCAATGCATTAAAAGAAATAACGAAGCAAATGGTCTAGTTGCATTTTCGGAATGACAAAAGCCACTTGAAATTTAATAGTACGAAGCCACTCGTTGAAGAAATGGTTTACATTAACCTTTAGAAAGAAAGAGCCAAACCTGTTCTGTGAAGTCAATCGTTTTTCCATGAGAGCCCTTGTCTAAACCAATCTGAAAGGTTGACAACCACATCTTTTGTCAGATCTATCGACCAGCATTCAAAACTTCACCAATAGCAATCAGAAAATTCTTTCATGCAAACATTCATACTAATCTAGATGAATCTCCAGGTAGAAGAGCAGTGGGAATGTAAAATCACTTATGTCAAAGCCTGAAACTGGAAAACGAAGTTCAACAAGACTAATAACTAGGTGCCAGACTTTAACCTCTCCAACTGCAGCAGAGGGAGTGGCCTCAAAATATTCTTTGAGTGTAACAAACCAGTTAGGACTCCTCTCTGTAATATACCTGTCAACAAAAGGAGAACCCAATAGAGCAATTGAAACAAACAAGAAACAATCGACCTAAAAAATCACCAAAAAACAGTAAAAAGTTGGAAAGGCCAAAATGCAAAAAGAGTAGTACGTGAATTCACTTACCATGGGTGTAGACCAAAGCAGGGGATAACAGAAGGATAGCGCTCACCCATCTCTTTAACCAAACGCCAATCTTTCTAAACTTGAAGACAAGCAACAAGGATTAGGAAAGGTGAATATCTAGAATTAATTATTACCAGAGAAAACAAAAGTAGATGGGAGCCGGAGCAAGTACCTCGGAGACTCCATTAACAGCGAAACGGAGAACGCCAGTTTCAAGGGCGGTGGCGATGAGGTGAGGAGTCTTGCTGAGGATTCTCGGATCTTGGAGGTGACAGTGTGCATCGAAGAGCTTCATGTCACGGTTAATGGTTTAAAAATTACAGCACTCATACATGAATTTATACAGAATGTCAGAAAGGGGAAGAGCGAGAGAGAACAAGTGGGAAATGAACCCAAGATTACAGCCATACAGGCTCTTCAGGCCTTTCAGGCTTTTACAGTGCCTTTACCTAGAAGCGACGTCGAATTTATGGTAAATAAAGAAATAAAAAAGAACTAAATTAAACGTCTTATATTTGATTCCTTCACTTGGATCTCTAATATACAGCTCTCTCTATTCACGATTCGCGTAAAAATGGCTCCCTAAACCTTGTCTACAAGGTTGGCTTTCGGTACAGGGATTCTGAGGTAGTTAAATCGAACCGATTGCACTAAAACATGTGTTATAGGTTAATCGTGTTTCTTCACCATTCTCGCTTGGTTTGGAGGATTAGCACCACTTAATAACTCGATGGTAATTGATAACTTGCTAAAATGATAATTATTTATATGCTTGGGATTATTATTTCGGTAATTAATGAATTGTGAAAATAGGTATTTAACAAGTACAGTTATAGTTATTAAAAAGAGATCAAATGACTTAAATGATTATTAATTTAATAAACTATTAATTGTTGTATAAATAATTAAAAATATATTATTAGTCATATAAATTTAAAATTATAAATAATAAAATATTAAATTAAAATAAGAAAATATAAATAAAATAAATTCAGTAAATAAAATATTTCATAAAAATATATTATTGGTCATATAAATTTAAATTTATAAATAATAAAATATTAAATTAAAATAAGAAAAAAAATATAAATAAAATAAATCTAGTAAATAAAATATTTCATAAAAAATATATTATTAGTCATATATGTTGGATTTGTTTTCTATTAATTAAGGGTATAATGAAAAATAATAATTATCAGAAGATTATTAATGGAAAAATATAGTTTCTTCCGCAGAAGCACTTTCCTATAGCAACCCTCTTTTTGCTTATTGATTTCTGCAGTGACACCCTACTTTTTTCCAAATTCTAGTTGTCCACCCACAGATCCAAACATGTTACTG
The DNA here is from genome assembly GCA_027563595.1 of Erythroxylum suave. Taxonomy (NCBI): domain Eukaryota; kingdom Viridiplantae; phylum Streptophyta; class Magnoliopsida; order Malpighiales; family Erythroxylaceae; genus Erythroxylum; species Erythroxylum suave. The sequence continues at coordinate 17,057,668 of JAOSBN010000006.1, forward strand.
CATTTGAAAATTACGTGAATAAGTATTTATCTCCAGCACACCACAGATCCAAACATAGCCTCTATGCCCTAAGAGCACCAGGGGTTGTTTCTCTAAGCATAACAACACAAAAGAAAATTTAGTGACAAAAGTTTTCATCGTTGAACGCCCATATATCGTCATTAATATTGATTAGCAACGAAATATTTTCCTTGCAAAAATCTTCGCCAATTCTTCGCAGGAAAAAACTACGGACAACGTTTCTAATAAATCATCACTAATATAGTTTCGCTACGAGCGAAGATTTTTGCAATGAAAATATTTCATGTTTGTAGCGAAAAATTATAGGCGGCGATTTACCAAATCATCGCCAATAATTTTTTGGTACGCTTAATTTTAGTGGCAAAAATTATTAGCTATGGTATAGGGAACGTTGCTAAAAAAATTTAGCAACATTTTCTATGACATAACTTATTATTTTTAGTGACGAAAGTGAAGCACAGCCAAAAGTTATTAGCAAAGATTATGTAGATGTAGCAAAATTTCTTTAGCTACAATTTTGGAAATGTATACTTAATTGTTGAATTTAGAATACTAAGTTTTTCTTTATATTTATTTTGATAAGTTTTTCTTTATATTTATTTTGATTTCGTTTGGGACATGTATTTGCATGGTGACATTCTTCTTTACATAACCAACATTTACATGTTTTCTTATTTTGAGGACAATATTTTTCCTTTGGTTTAAATTTAGAGATGTCAATGGGTCAAGTCGCGTCCCGTAGCCTAGCTCGTGGCCCGGTAAGCTGAGATTGGTCAATCCATGGCCTTGCCCAACCATAGGTTGACTGGCCCGTGGCCCAGTCTATGGCCCAACTGGTCATGGATGGGGTGACTCTCCCAACCTTAGCCCGACATTTGCTCATGGCCCAGTTAATCCAGGCCAAAATTGAGTCGAGCTAGGATGGTCCCTTTTTGACATCTTTATTTAAATTGTCTATAATTTGTCTTCTAAAAAACGTTTTATAAGGTTTAATTGGGGACTTTTTTTATTGTGTTTAGAATATTAACCACTTATATTTATTTTTAGGTTTTCTTTGTTTTGAATGAAAAGAATTACATCCATATTGTTGAGGTACTTTTGAATATTTTGAACAACATAATTAAATATTTGTATGTCAATTTTTTCTTTAATTTCGCTTCTAAACATTTTGTAATAATACCTCTTTTACTATTGAAATATCTAAATTGTAAGCTACTAAATTATCTTATTGTTTTATTAAAAATAGTTCTTCTCCTGTTTTATTTATAGGATAAGGTAATTTTTGTATAAAGATTTGAATCTAAATTCCTTGTTCAGGATGTGTTAATTTATAATAATATTTTTTATATTCACAAATATATTCTTCTAAAAAACATAACAATGCCATCATGCATTTTTTCTTTCTTCATTTTCAATTTCTTGTTTATATGAAGCTATATCTTTTCCTATAAATTCTTTATAAATTTCATTGGTTACTACTTGAAAAGCTTTTATAGGTTCAAGAAATTCAGTGGTATTTTTTATTCATATCTCATTATCTAATAAAAAATTTAATACTATAACTGTTATTTTATAGGTGGTAAAATTCCATAAAGTACTTATATTAGTTATTCCTTCAAAATGGTTTTCGAGTTGGATAACTAATTCTAATCTATTAGACCATTCAAGTAATAATTTTTTTTGGAAATACAACACAGTGTAAATTAAGAATTGCATTTAATCCTAATCATACATGTTTTGGTGTATGTTCTGTAGGAAATTTTCGTATTTTACTATCTTTTCTATAGTATCCAAAATGATTTAATTCTTGTTGTTCAACCGGTCTATAATTCCAATCATATTTTGATTGATTTTCTCTTTTTCCTTTTTATCCATTTTGGCTAGTTTTAGGTTGCTCAACAGGTATTGGTTGTTCCATATATACTTCTTGATCTGATTCATATCCATAAATTATTTCATCTTGATCAGAGATAGGTTTTATAAGTTCATATTTTAAAGAACTATTTTGTTAATCTAACGTTAGTTTATTAACTAATTGGGTAATTTCATCTAACTGAATTTTTATATCTTTTTCTATATCTTCCATGGTTTTATTAGAGTTATGTTTGAGTTTGATGAGCGTGTTGGCTCTGATACCACTTTTAATTTTTCTAGTTTTTTTTGGTTTTTCATCTATTTGATCTAGTTTTTTAAGTAATTTTTCATAACATTTACAATTAGTATTTATTATTCTATTATTAATTTTAGTAATTAAAGATTCCAATATTTTGTGAATTTCATTAAATTCATTAAATTTTGTGATTGATAATTTTGATTTTTATGTAGTAATGGTTGCATTACAGTAATTAATTCCTGTAATTGACTTTCAATATTAATTTGTTTATCTAATAATTTAGATAATTGCTTAGTAACACTCATAATATATTCGTAAGATGACTTGATAATTCTTGAAGTTGTCTTTTAATATTAATTAATTCATCAACTAATTATTCTGTATTATATTTTTCATTTGATGTTCCAAGTTCAGTAAACCTAATAGGTTTTTCTAATCATACAGTTTGTGATTGTAAAAAACTAGGTTTTTGTTTAATTATTTTATTTCACATAAAGATAAGTGAGGAATATCATTTAAACTTGTTGTGTTTTGTAATTTTATAAGATAATTCTTAAAGTTCTTCCAACTTTTGCTACATCGTTAAATAATTGGTTAATATAAATGCGATCTGTATTTTTAAATTTAATACTATGATGAGAATTAGTTAAAGCATAACTTATTTGATAAGTAATTGAAAAAGGATATTGTCCCATTGTCATTAAATTTTTCTCGATAATATTTATAGGCTATAGTAATTGTTTCATCAAAATTTTGTGATTGTCAAGAATTCCTAATTTAAGGCGAGTATTAAATTTGATTTTTCCATAAACTAAATTTCCATTCATGATTCCAATCACTTGATCTTTTAAACTAGTCATTCTTTCATCAATTATAGCCACTTTTATAGGAGAATCTATTCCTTTTTGAAAGGTAGATTTTAACAAAATTTTGGATTGTAGAACGATGTATACATCCAATTTTATGTCTCTTTTCTTCACGGATTTTTTGTAACTTTTATAAATCTGTTCTTGGTCTATTAAACTTATTCTAATATGTCCATCACATTGATATATTCTTATAGATGTTTCATGTATAATTTTTCCATAACAAATTATATTCTTTCTATTAATTAAATTTTTAAATGGATATTGTCTGATATCTTGTCCATTCTTTTATATTTAATTGTGTTTTTGCTATTTGTTTTTTTTGTGATAATAACGTGTTAATAAGGAAAGATCCAGTATATTTGGTTAATAGGTTCGTGAATTTTTTCATTCATATTAATGAGGAATTCTTTGATGTTCTATGATTTCATTGTGTTTATGAATTAAATTTTGATTATATAAATTATAAAGAGTAGTTGAAATATCTAGTCTTTCTTTAATAGGAATTAAGCCATTATTATTAATACAAAATTTTAAATAGTTATATCTTCGTACATAATAATCTTTTTCTAATCTATATTTAGTGACTAAATTTTCTAAATGAATAAATTCTGTTAGTAATTGATTGCAAATAGCACAGTTATTCATTAGGAAAAATTTTAACATAAACTGACAAATAGGACACATATTCATGAATAATGAATTTTATAGTGTTCTTGAAATTGTTTATATAGTTGTTTTAACTCTGATCTTTCTTGATTGTACTTTTCTGTATCTCTATTTAGAATTTCTTTAATTTTATTAAGATTTATTTCATAAGCATTTGTATGTTCTCGATAGTTATAAGTATCACTGATAGTTTTAATACATTTTTTTACTAAGTGTAAGTTTTCATTCAGTATGTATTATTAACAGATGAATATTTCTACAATTTGTACAAATAGGCATTTTAACAAACGATAAATAGAATAATTAACTAGAAGAGGGCTGGAAACATAATTTAATAGGAATAGTAGAAATTTGATAAACTGAAATCAAATATGTAATAATGCTGAAATGATAATAACGTTGAAAATATAAGAACACGAATAATCATACCTATTTTCTCTTTTTTTTTCTTCTCTGATGTAAGTCCTTAGGCTTGAACAAGATTGGGAAGAGTTTAGACAGGAATATGATAATGGAACTTTTGTTTCTTCATGTTGAGCAAATGCTCTTTGTTACGTTATATATAAAGGGAACTTAGTAGCACCCAACAACTAAAAAGTGAAAAGAAAAAAATTAAAGATAAAAGAATAGTAAAAGTAGATTCCTAAATTATTGTCCGAAGAATTTACTTTTTCTGTTAGAGTGGCCGACAGTTGGCCTATAATAATTAAATACTTTTTATAAAGCTATTACATTTTATTCTTCGATAATTACATCTACAAATGAGGTGTCATCTTTGTCTTGTTCCTTGGATGTTGAAGAGAATTGTGGACATTTATGAGTTGGATATTGATGGAATTTTTAACAAATTACATTTCTCCAATCTCTAATAGAGTATTGAATCCACCTGATAATGTTAAAAATAAATCTTCCAATTGTTTGATAATCTGAAGTGAGTCTTTGGAGATGTTTGTCTTATAGTTTGACGTCATCAATACGTTGTTTTACGTACTTTTCAAACTTAGACGACTTTTTCATTATGTTTTAACTGTTGTTAATTACGTTCTAATTTAGCCTTAAACGACCGATTCTCCTTGAAGATGGTCAGTATATGGCAGTCTTGAAGAGGATAAAGCAGTTGGTTTAGGCTCAAGCCCAAGACCCTTGATATAGTCGGATCTTATACCAAGCACCTTGTTGAAAATGTCATCATCGGACATTGATGTTTGCCACAACTCCTACATCTTATTCTAAATTTAAAAAAAAATCAATATTCAATTCAAATAATATTAGTTAGTACTATGTAAATAAATAAACTTAAACTTTAAACAAATTTTTATACTTGCAAAATTATTGTGTGATTCTTTAGACATCCAATCTTCATCTTTTTTATAGCGTGTCAGTATGCAGAGTGTGATCCTATCACACTCTTCTCCATGTAGTTTCTTTTGACTCTATTTTATGGAGAAAACAATTCAAAAATAATAAATAATATTGTATTACTAATATAATTATAACTTATAAACAAAGAACTCACATATTCATTTCACGTGACAATAAATGATTTGGAGCCTTAGTTGTGTGGAGTTTTCATTTTCCCTTTGTTCAACTTGGCCTTCTCACAATTTTGTTAAATAAAGGAAAAAATAGTCATTAAATCTTGTGACAAGATTAATGAAAGCAAATGTGAAGTGAAAGATAACGAACTTGAATGTTAGGAGAGGCCTAATAATCACACAAATTGGTCCAATTTTTTGGAGACATCCATTCCGGAACATGTCTCTCTTTACCTCCTTATCTGAAGAAAAAGATTTGTAATATTTACGTAGTCAATAATGATTATCATTGGTCCTTTGTTTCAAAAGTGAAGCGATACAATTTGAAACATCAGGGTTGTCGATATTGATCATATTCAGCTTCATCTATAAACAATAATTATAAGTGTAATTAATGTTTAACTATGTAAAAGAATATTACATATAATTAAATAAATTGAATTTTAAACAAAACTTTGTCCAAAGCATTCTCTAGAAAGTTGTGTTCCTTCAACTGTTTGGCAAGCATAATACAAGGAAATTCATTTCTGGCAATTACCCCTAACTCACTGTATAATTTTTCATATTGAATCTTATCTTCTGGATGACCTTAAGATGTATCAATATGTATAAATAACTTACTGTTCATTGCAACATTCATACGTTGCAACTCACAACCTTTAGTTATACCATTACTTTTTTTTAGTAGCAGTATTAGAACCTAACAATAAATGAATAATGATAAGAAAATACACATTAAATTTATAAATATATATTTGAGCATAATTCTAGTTGCAGGTGTTAAACGTTAACACACCTACAGATCCTTCACTACTAGTTGAGGTTGCTGAGTTGGTTCATTGATGGATGAGGTCGATTGCTATTATTGGCTAGGATTTGATTGATGTGGTTATTGTGAGGGAGGATCTTATTGACGTGGTTGTTATTGACTAGGGACAATTTCGATACTTGTCACCTTCTTTCCATTGTTTCTATTAGGTGTCATTATATTAGATATCTATAATTTATATATGAATATTAAGCATAAACATAAGTCAAACATCAACAATACACATAAACATAACTCAAACATCAACAATCTGCATAAACATAAGTTAAACATCAACATTTCATAAAAATAACTTAAACATCAACATTCCATATTAACGTAACTAAAACATCAATAATACGTATAAAAATAAGTCAAACATCAACAATCTGCATAAAAATAACTTAAAAATCAACCCCTTGCATTAACATAATGAAAAACATCAACAATATGCATAACCATAACTTAAACATCGACCTTCCATGCTTGTTTAAGGAAAGCCTATTAATTGTTTGATGAAATTTTTGTTAGAGAATGAAGGTTACTTCTGCAACGGATGTTTATGTACATATTTACCATATGATTAGTTTTAAATCAAATCTTTACCACTTATAATATACAGATGTATCCATCAAAATGGCTTGATTGTAACGTGTAATAAGGCTACGATTAGGCATAACAATTAAAAGTGAAATGGTCAAAACTCAAAATATTAGCAAGGCAAGAAAAGATGCATAGGTAACAAACGTATAGGTCTAAATATTTCATTCAACTCAATTGGGATTGGTTAATTACCTCATATGAAGAACAATTCCCATCGTATTAAGTTTTCTTACTGCTACTTCCTTACTTTTTCTTTTTTGGTACTTTTTTATGAATACGTATATCAATAAACCAAAATTCTTTTAACTATAACACAATAGGTAAGGATGTTTGAATAGAGAATTTGGATTTTAATATAGTTATAAAATAAAAGAATAAGGTTATAGCTCAAAGGAGCTAATTTGGAATATAGAATTGGGGTGGGTGGTTTTTAACTTAAATCTTGTAAACCAATGAAAGCCTCTTTGTATTCTTATCGACTTTTTTATTCTTATACATTGCCTATATCAATTAGGTCTTCAAATGTTCCAAGCAAGTTCTAGAGAAATATCCGAATATAAGACAATACATTCCAAAGGAAATACATATTGATTTGAGTGTTTCAAACTTTTATGGCTCAAAATCTTAAAATTTATATGAAATCACTTCAACGTTGAACGATACCTTATCATTTGATCAGCAAAGTTTTTAAAAGTGCATACTACTAGCTAATTTAACCATTCGACATATTTTTACTCTTATTCTTGAAAGACCAAATCTTTTAGCATATACACATTTGAATTTATAGAAAATATATTTTATGAAACCATATATATAATGGACTAGCTCAAAACTAACAAGTTAATTTTTGAGATAAATTAAAGCTAAATCACAATTACATAACTATTTACATTAGAGGATTCTACAAGGGATGTTTATGCATCCCCTAAACAAGTACATACAAACTTAACATTCTCAACCTTATCACTAAATGTAGTCTTACTTAATAAATCATAAAATTAACATTGCTAGAATTTTGGAAAATTCAAATAAGAAGTCTTCTATTGACTTTTCATAATAAAACTGTTGGGACCCGATCCGGAAACCGGATCCCAACTGACGAAAAACGGAAGAACATCGAAAGAATCGAAAGCGAAGTAA
>JAOSBN010000006.1:17067004-17077210 GCA_027563595.1 Erythroxylum suave
ATGAATTAGGAGTCAACAAATGCATAAATACTTAAGAAAACAGGGCCAATTCATAGTATAAATCTGGTTCAATCACACCCATCACATCTCATCTTTTATTTGATTTTGTGTGCTTGCGAGTAAATTTTGTTACTTTTTATTTACCTTTGAATTGTTCCTGTGCCCGCCTCGGAAAGCAAAACTCCTACTATTTTATCCTGAAATTGAGAAATGTTTGAGAAAAGTTAAAAGAGAAAGAATAGAAAAGGAGAGAAGTAAGGAGTTAGTTGAACAAGAATCAAGTGAGCAATATAGCAAGAGCAACCCTGTGGAAGGAGTGAATATGGCCGAGAGCCCAGTTTTCCCCCAAAACCCTAACTTTCTTATTAACTAACCTAGGAATGGTGATAATGGAGGTAATGGGGAGCATGAGAGAGTTGGTGAAAACAATGGTAATTAAAGAAGAAGGACTATTAGGGAAGTGAAAACTTCTGATGTGAATTATGATCCCTTTATTGCTGCTTGTCCTAATTTCAATATTAATTTTGAAGTGAGGGATTACTGATTAATTCTCTTCCTTAATTTCATGGTTTGACAGGAGAAGACCCCTACATGCACTTGCAATCCTTGTCCATGATTGTCAGAGTATGAAACTAGTAGGAGCTTCACTTAATCAAGTGCTATGGAAGGTTTTTCACCTATCTCTGGAAGGAAAAGCAAGAGAATGGTATATGAGTCTTCCAAGGCATGTAGCGAATCCCTACCATAGCTGAGCCAATCTGAGGAGGGCTTTCTTGGAAAAACATTTTCCAGCTTCCCGCACTTCATCAATGAGGAAGGAGATTTATTCGGCATGCTAGGAGTGTGAGGAGTCTCTGTATGACTACTGGAACCGCTTGCCCTCATCATCAAATACCGGCTGAACAGTTAGTGCAATATTTCTATGATGGTTTGAAAAGTCAAGATAAAGGCATGTTAGATGCTGCATTAGGAGGTTCATTGATTGTTCTCACAGCTTCGGAAGCATGGGATTTGATTAAGCAGATGACTCTAAATCATCAACAGTATAGTGTGAGAGACACCCGAGGAGTGCATGAGTTGAGTACCACAGTAGCCCACTCAAAAAGAATGGAGAGTTTGGAGTCAGAAGTTGACTTTTTAAAGAGCATAGTGACATCACAATTATCCTTCATCACTACCGAGCTGAAGAATATGAGTGTGCATCGACCGACATCTTCTATGGATCTCACAGCACCTAGCTATGATACTTGTGGGTCGGTGATGCACATATCCAATGTGTGCCCCCATCGGTTTGAAGAAGTATCTGCAATATATCCGAGACGACAAAATCTAAAATGGGACCCCTACTCCAACACGTATAATGAGGGATGCAAGGCCAACCCTAGGTTTAGTTGGAGGAATGAAGAAGGATGCAAAACTGATTTCAACGATGGGGAGGAGCTGGTACTTTTACTACCCAGTTCCCCAACCAACAGCAACTCATGACTGTCCCACCTAAGGGGCCTACCAATCAACTGTTGCAAAACATGATGACTTTGATGAAGGAAGAGCGGACTTCAACTAATAATCAATTCAACGCTATTGCTTCTTTGGTTCAGCAAGATTCTTCAAAGAATGCTGCTTGGGTCAATGCCTTGGAAAAGAGAATGGAACAATGGGAGACAAAAGCGGAGAACATTGACTCTTTTGTCACTCAATTGTCAAACAACATGAGTGAGAACCAAGCAAGAAGCAGTGGGACCATTCCTTCCAATACTGTGACGAACCTAAAGAGTTTAAATGCAATTACTCTTCAAAGTGGGAAACAAGTACAGTTTAATCATCAAGACGACGAAGAATATGATGAGGAGATGGATAGTAGAGAATTTCCTTTACCCAAGAACACCATCAAGAATTTCGAAAGCTCCAAAGAAAAAGCACTATTGAATGAAAAGAAGTCTGATTTGAAGAACAAAGGAGCTACTTTAGAAGGTTTCAAGGAAAAAGCACCAACACATGAGCATGGGGGATCTAGCAAGCATGAAGCCCAAGGTAAGGAGGTAAACCTTCAAGACTTACCTTTTCTTAATTCATATTTAATGAGCAAGCGTATGATTGACATTAAACATGAAGATGTTATTAATTTGTTTGGAAAATTTGAAGTCAACGTCCCTCTACTTGACTTAGTGAAAAGGGTTCCAGTATATGCTAAATATCTTAAGGACTTATGCATAAACAAGAGGAAGTTTAGGTCTAATGAGAGAGTCCAAGTGAGCTCGAATGTGTCAACTCTTTTTAAACCCCAAATACCCGTTAAGTGTCAAGACCTTGGATCTTTCACCATTCTGTGCATAATAGGAAAAATTACTATAGGAAGGGCCTTGTTAGATCTACAGGCCGCAATCAATGTGATGCCTAAGTGTATTTATCAATCATTAGGAGTTAAGAGTCTTAAGCCCACATCGGTCATGTTACAATTGGCTGATAGATCTTTTCGGCAGCCAGTGGGGATTGTAGAGGACATTTTGGTCCAGGTCAAGGGTTTGGTTTTTCCTACTGATTTTGATGTACTTGATGTCTTTTGAAGTTGTGTAGGATACATCTTTAATTCTTGGGCGACCCTTCTTAAGGACTGCTAGTACTATGATTAGCATGAAAGAAGGAAAGATCACCATAGAGGTCGGGGATTAATAGGTAAGCTTTAATATGTATGAAGCTATGAAACACCCCCATGAGGACTATTCGCTCTTAAGTGTGAACATGGTTGACATTGTTATTGATGCAGCTTGTAATGAATTTGATTTGCCAGAGAATTTCCCTGATTCTGACTTGTATTCATTTGATCTTGGGGAAAGGTTTTCTGTTGATGTTTCAGATGTTTTAGGCGTCACCAAGACCAATGTTGATGAGACAATAGTTGGGAGCATTATCCGTCACGACAAACGATTTGTTGAGGAGAAGCAAAAGGCGATAACCCAAGCCGTTGCCGCAACCGATTACCAAGTGATGGATTTCACATTGAAAGAAAAAGGGAGTGACCTTTTCTCTCTTGAACTACCTAAATTAATCCCTTCTATTGTGCAACCTCCTATGCTTGAGTTAAAAGCTTTACCTAGTACCCTAAAGTACGCCTTTCTTGAGTCTGATGAGCGATTGCCTGTGATAATTGCCAATACCTTGTCTCACATTGAGGAAGAGAGACTCATGAATGTTTTGAGGGAACATAAACAAGTTATAGGGTGGACCTTAGTGGATATACCTAGAATTTTCCCTGCTGTTTGCACACATAGGATCTTATTAAATGAGGGTTCCAAGTCTATGAGATAGCCTCAAAGGAGACTAAATCCACTAATCTCAGACGTGGTTAAGAAAGAAGTCACAAAGTTATTGAGTGCTGGGATAATATATCCCATTTCTGATAGTGAGTGGGTTAGTCCAATACATTTAGTGCCGAAAAAGAGTGGCATCATGGTGGTAAAAAATGATAGGGATGAGCTTATTCCCACTAAAGTGTAGAATTCGTGGCGTGTGTGTATAGATTATAGATGTTTAAATGATGCCACCATAAAAGATCACTTTCCGCTACCTTTTGTTGACCAAATGCTTGAACGGCTCGTGGGCAAATCACATTACTGTTTTTTGGATGGTTTCTCCGGGTACTTTCAAGTACCTATTGCACCGGAGGACCAAGATAAAACTACCTTTACATGTCCTTTTGGCACCTTTGCATATCGGAGGATGCCCTTTGGTTTATGTAATGCCCCAGGAACTTTCCAACGTTGTGTGATGGCTGTTTTTGTGAATTTTTAGAAGAATGCATGGAAGTCTTTATGGATGATTTCACAGTTTATAGTGATTCTTTTAATGCTTGCCTATTGAGTCTTGAAAAAGCTTTGAGAAAATGCATTGGGAATAATTTGATTTTGAACTTTGAAAAATGTCATTTCATGGTCAATAAAGGCATCGTGCTTGGTCATTTAATTTCTAGCAAAGGGATTCAAGTTAATAAAGCTAAAATTGAGTTTATATCTTCTTTTCCCTATCCTACTTGTGTTCGAGATATTAGATCATTTTTAGGTCATGTAGGATTTTATAGGAGATTCATAAAAGATTTTAGCAAAGTCACATTATCTCTTTCTAAGCTTTTACAAAAAGATGAAAAGTTTGAGTTTGATGATTCTTGCAGGAATGCTTTTCACACGTTGAAATCAAAACTCATTTCTCCACCCAATTTAGTTGCTTCTGATTGGAACTTACCTTTTGAGCTCTCATGTGATGCTTCCAACTGTGTTGTAGGAGCTATGTTGGGTCAAGAAGAGGAGAAACTAGCAAGAGTTATCACATATGCATAAAAAACATTGGATCTAGCTCAGACCAACTATACAACAACTGAGAAAGAGCTGTTTACAGTAGTTTTTGCTTTAGAAAAATTTTAGAAATATTTGTTAAACTCACATATAGTTATTTTTACTGATCATGAAACTGTTCACTATTTCCTCAAGAAACCATAGTTGAAGCCTAGGTTAATACGGTAGGCATTACTCCTCCAAGAATTTGATATTGAGATTAAGGATCATGTTGGAGCTGCGAACCACATAGTTAACCATTTGAGCAGGCTACTAGACAATACACAGGGCATGGACTCTTCCGAATTGACTTGCGATGCTTTTCCTGATTCAGTTTTATGTGCTGCAGTTTTCAAGGAACCTTGGTATGCACATATATTCAATTATCTCATGACGGACCTCACTTCCCCTTTTATGTCTCAGGAGTAGGCTCAGAAGCTAAAAAGCAAAGCTCGGCGTTACATCCAGGATGCTCTGCATCCATGGAGATTGTGCAATGACCAGGTAATTCAGAAATGCATGCCTAATGAGGAATTTGATGCTGTAATTTCAGCTTGCCATTCCATGGTTTGTGGTGGGCATTTTAGTGTGAGGAGAACATCTAGGAAAATTTGAGATTCTGGTTTTTACTGGCCTACCCTTTTTAAGGATTCATTTAACTTTTTTCGGTCTTGCGATGAGTGTCAATATTTTGGAGGGTTAGGAAAACGACATGAAATGCCACAACAACCTCTATTATTTTGCGAAATTTTTGATGTCTAGGGAATTGACTTCATGGGTCCCTTCCCCCATCTTTTGGTCTTGTTTATATCCTTTTAGCTGTCAACTATGTGCCTAAATAGATAGAGGCTGTCCTTATTAGAAAATATGATGCACAAGCAGTATCCGAATTCCTCAAGTCAAACATTTTTTGTAGATTTGGGATTCCTAAAGCGTTGGTTAGTGATAGAGGGACACATTTTTGCAATAGAGTCATAGGTTACTGTAAACATTTTTTGTAGATTTGGGATTCCTAAAGCGGTGGTTAGTGATAGAGGGACACATTTTTTCAATAGAGTCATAGGTATCTTATTTTCAAAATTTGTAGTAACTCACAAAGTCTCCACTTCCTACCACCTTCAAACCAATGGTCAAGCTGAAGTTTCAGATAGAGAGGTGAAGCATATCTTAGAGAAAATGGTAAAGCGATTAAAAAAGGATTGGAGCCTACGCCTCGAAGAAGCACTATAAGCCTATCGCACCGCCTACAAGTATGCAATAGGCATGTCCCCTTACCGCTTGATTTATGGAAAAGCCTGCCATTTACTTGTGGAGTTGGAGCATAAAGCTTATTGGGCAGTTAAGCAATGGAATATGGATTTGGAATCTTCTGGTATGGAGAGGAAGTTGCAACTGTAAGAACTAGAGGAGTTAAGGCTCGAAGCATATGAACATTCCCGCCTCTACAAAGAGAAGACAAAGTTGATGCATGATAAGATTCTTTAGAGGAAGAACTTCAAGGAGGGGGACAAAGTCCTGTTATTCAAGGCTCATTTCACATTTAAACATGGAAAATTTAATACTCGTTGGGACGGACCGTATTTAGTCACTAAAGTACACACCTTTGGTATGGTCGAGCTTATGCATGAAGAAACTAGAACTAAACTCAAAGTCAATGGCCACCTAAGGAAGCTCTACCATGAGACTGCAAAACCATCATAAATATCAGGTTCTCTCCTTCACTTGTTTATTCATTCTTGATTTAAGAGTAGCTGTACTGTGTTTTGCTTTATTACTTCTTAAACAAGTGTTTTGCTGTGTCCATTACTCTTATGTTTTGATTACTTCACATTGAGGACAATATGATGCTTAAGTGTGGGGCAGGTTTTCCCATCTTATAACTCTTGTTTGTGCTTCATTTTGGCCATTTAAATGTTTGTGTTAGTGAATATTGTGCAAAAGTTTAAAAACTTCGTGATTTGGGGCAAACTGCTGATCTTCGTCATGGCGAACTTATTTTTCGCAGCAGCCATACGCGTGATTTTCGCGCCGTTAATTTTTGATTATCCCTGCTTGTCCATTGCTCTTATGTTTTGATTACTTCACATTGAGGACAATATGATGCTTAAGTGTTAAGTCATTTAATTTGCATCTATTTTAGACTTAACTTTTGTTGATGTGTTGAAATTGGTATCCAAAATTGATGGAATTGCTTTATAATCGTGTACAGATGGTTTTCAACACTCTAAGGACGAAAAATGACCAAAAAGAGGCAAAAGAGGGAAGGAAATCCGAAATTCCCAATTTGGCCAAAATTCAGAGATTAAGCGTGGGCACGCCTAAGGATGAGATGAATCTGCAGACCATCTTTCAAAAGTCAAATTTGAGATTTCCATCATCTTTAAAGATTATATTGCCATCTTTCAAGAGAATCAACACCGAAAAAGAGAAGAGGCTGTACCTAGACAGAATTAAGGGAAGATAACAAAGAGACTAGCAAAAAGAAGGGATTTGGGATGATTAACGTAGATATATATATATATATATATATATATATTAGGTTTAGAATATGAGAGAGGTACGTTTTTACTTGGCTGTGGGCTACGACACTTTTCTGTTTCTCTTGTTTTTACGTTTTTTTCACTTTTCAAGTAGTGTTTTCGTAGCTTTCTTCTAAAGACTAAGGATGGAGACATATGGATTTGTTAATTTCTTTGTTTTCAATTCAAGTATGAGTAGTTAAATTTTCTTATCTTGGTTGAGGGATCCATATTACATGTTATTATGGTGAGATTATTTGAATGTGTTTTCTGATTGTTAATGAACATTGAATATTTTCCGTTCTGTCTTTTCAATTGAATTCGTTAGTTTCTAGGTGTACAACTAGAGATTAATTAATTCGAACGCTAGGTTAACGGGATCTGACGTTCAATTTCGGTAACCATAAGTAGCAATTAGGATTACCCTCTCTACGTTAGAGTTGGACAATTCTAAGGAAATATTCACTTGATCGATTACATGTCGTACATGTTTATCACGTGTCATTGGTTCTTGATTCTTCATGTTATTAATCAATTTCACCTACGATCGTATCTAGGTATTTGCTTAATAAGATGACTAGGATACATGTTCCTAGATATTTCACCCAATGAATGTTTATTAACAATTAATTTTTTATGTCGAGGATCCATAATAGCATGGTAACATTGGTGACCGAAACCAAGATATTTTTCTTATTGAATTTCCAGATTTAATTATTATTTCAATATACGATTTTCCTTTGCGATTTTTAGTGTTAATGTCGTAAGTGAACAACAAACCCCCCCTTCTTTTCTTATTTTCGTTATTTGTGTCGTTTGAATTCATAATCCCATAATCGCAAAATTCCTCGTGGGAACGAAATCCGCTTGCCGCTACTGCATTAATTTGTTTTAACGGAAGTGAAATCTTTTATATTTGGTTGCAGGCGACAACATCATCATTAAGTGTGGGGCAAGTTTTCCCATCTTATAACTCTTGTTTGTGCTTCATTTTGGCCATTTAAATGTTTGTGTTAGTGAATATTGTGCAAAAGTTTAAAAACTTGGTGATTTGGGGCAAATTGCTGATCTTCGCCGTGGCGAACTTATTTTTCGCCGCAGCCATACGCATGATTTTCGCGCCATTAATTTTTGATGCCTTCGCCATGGCCATGAACATGATTTTCCCCACGGCGAACCTTGTTCCGCCACGACACAATATTCTTAAAAGAAGTGCATTTCATAATTTTGCCTCCATTCAACAATTCTCCCCAATTAGATTCTTTTCACTCTTGTATCTCAAAGCTTTTATAAGTTTCAAAGTGATTCTTGAGTTCTTGAAGATACCGACCATTCTTTAAATGATAGTTGGTTTTTGGCTGATTTCATTTGCAATGTTTTTAACACAAAGTGAGTGAAAGTATGCTGACAAAGTAGCACTTTATGTTTTTAAAACTTGAGATTGTTCATTGAGATATTAACCTTGTTGGAAGGATATTTAGGCCTGAAATTTTTTTCAATTTTTGTGTGTATTTGCTTATTTCATATCTCTCTAGAACTTGTTTTAATTCTTAATCAAAGCTTTATCAACTATAATTTGTTAATATGATAGAGACATTCTTTCACAACCCTTTGACCCAAACACCATCCTATAAACACCTATCCATTGTTAGCCCCTTGAGCCATAATTTATGAGCACATGTACTCATCTTTATATGGTGTCAACAGTTACTTTGTATTTTCTTTTAGTTATTTCATCCTTATATGGTGTTAATAGTTATTCTGAAGAAAAAAAAACATGTATATAGATATATATGCTCTCAAGTAAAAAAAGACAAACAAAAGAAAGAAAAGTAGAAAAAAAATTGTCAATTGTGTAAACATTGTCTTACCGTTGACACCTATTTCATAATTGTGGTGCATGCCCTCATACTTGTTTCTTCTTTCATCTATTCCATCCATTTCATTTAGCTTACCGCACATTATAACCTTGAACAGTTCTATTGATTTTCGAAATCGTAGTTCTTGTAGTAGAGAGGTAAAATTATCACAAGCTTATGGTAGAGAATGTATTAAGTAGATTTATAGAGTGAAATTATCCCAATACAAGTGAGATGAGAGTAAACACCTTACCTTGAGTGAAATCTATTTTGCTCAATCTCTTGGATTAATTGCTTATAGTGATTATTTTCTTCGCATTCTTTCATTCCGCTTGAATTGATTTATGAGAAAATGATTTTTGCCAATTTCCTACTTTTATTCTAAGCATGGTCGGAAATTTTCTTTTGCACTTGAACCTCTTTGACTCTTATAAACTTTGTCCAAGAGTACAAAGGTCTACGTGTGGAGGAATTTGATTAATCCCAAGTTTATAACATAAATTGGTGGCATTTTCATGGCCTTTGCTATACTTTTTGACTCCTATCTTTAGCATTTATGCTTAAATTGATTCTTGAGTGTGTGTTTTTATTTTATGTAGTTTGAAGGTGAAAAGTGCTACTAATTAAGGTTAAATGCACTAATTAATTTTCTAAGAACAATTGATACTGCAAATTACCATCTTTTTATTGCAAGAGACTTAAGAAAAAGGAGTTCAAAAAGAAGAAATGGAACGAGAGAAGACCGAAGTGAAGTTAACCCTATAGGAAGTTCGCCGTTGTGAAGTGGATCTGTCGCTGTGGTGAAAAATGATAAATCCAGGCTGAACTTTCGGGAGAAGTTCGCCGCGACAAAGATTAATTCTTTCGCCTTGACAAAGGAGCCAACGAAGAACAAATCCTTTTGACAAAAGTTTTCCACGGCGAACCCTAGAAAACCTGGACTATTTTTGAGAAAAATCACACGCTATGCGACTCGACCCAGCTTCATTTGTTTTAAAACCTACTAAATTAGGTTAGCTGGCAACATACAACACACCATATACCATCAGAAAAGAAGAGAGAAGTTCTCTCATCATTTCCCAACTCCTCACTCCGCTTCAACGTCATCCACCACCGTCATCCACCATTTTCTTTCATTTTATCAATCGCCGTATTCACCTCCTGCTACTGCTACTATGGATGCTTTTGGTAGGGTTCCAGCTATGATTTATCCCGGTGCAATGCTTGGCTAAGCATCCCTTCCTCTTGAAGACGTAGTAATGACTTGAGTTTAATGGGCTTCAAAGGGGAGTAGTTTGTTCATAACTTTCTACACTGTTATGACCTCCTGAGTTAGGATTTATGCTTTGTAGTTGGATTTTCTTGATCATATTTTAATCAAGTTTTGAACAATGAATTGTGTTATTGGGTTTGTTTATGTAGAACATGGAGCTTGAATATATAAAGTCTCATATATGTCATTTTGTGATTTTGATAATTCTCTTTTATCTACCTAGTTGTGTT
>JAOSBN010000006.1:17077310-17105903 GCA_027563595.1 Erythroxylum suave
TTGATACATTAAGATTAATAAAGTGATTAATTCATTTTAAGATTAATATAAATATATATATGCATAATGTATATATTGAAAAATAATTTTTTTAAAAAGCATAAATACATATCTGCGTAATATACATATGTTGCAAATATGAAAAATAAAATAAAAAAGTTTATGATTTATTAATTTTAAAAAATACAACAATAATTTTTTAAATTTATTTATAAAAAATTTAAAAATTTATTAAAAGATCAGGCCAAAACAGCTCGGCGGGCGGCCCATGGCCCGGTCCAGGCCGAAATGGCTTGATAATATTTTTCAATGGGCCGGCCCAGGCCCGGCTCGACCCATTAATATCCTTAAATGCACCAAAGTAAAGTAGCTTATTGTTAGTTAGTTCAATAATCACATAAAAGAGAAGATTTCACTTTCCATACATTTCCCACGATCATGGAGGGCTTCTCTGTGGCACCGTAATACCCCTTGGGAGGATATTGTGAGTGCCACACATATAGAACACACTGAAGACGAATCATTTCGAAACATATGAAAGACTTGTACATACATACATTCAATCATTTCCAGAAGTCTCAACAACATGCATCGCATATCAAAATTTCCAAAAGCAGCCTGAATTAAGGTTATTACAAACCTTCAATTAAATCCAAAGTCATATATATCAAAGACAAACCAAAAACAAACTCCAAAAATAGGATTTTAACAAAACAAGACTCAGACTTCATTGGCCACTGCAGTTGACTCATCCCAGTGCTTATGTCCTTCTTTCTGAACCTACATGGGGCAAATCCACCGTGCTAAGCATATAACTTAGTGAGTAATATCAAAACTAGGCATAAACTGACAACTAATTATACTCAATCATGATATATCAGAAGCATGCATTAACAGTTTATCGGAACGAATAATTTAAACATATAGTATTGGATCTCAAACAGATTGTACAGAAACAGAACTGAGTCTCAAAAGAGGGTATAACCCTTCATAATCAAAACACATTTTCTTGTTTATATCAAAGTCAAACAAAAATTAGAATACAAAACATGTGACTGTTAAGTCCATTTACAGAAGTAGGTAACGGGATTTATACAGAAGAGACCGAAGTCTCGACACCGAAGTGTCACACAAGAGACCAAAGTCTCGATACTTAAGTGTCAATATCAGAAGACACCGAAGTGTCAATAACAGAAGACACTGAAGTGTCAATAACAGAAGACACCGAAGTGTCACAGAAGCAGCTGCAGACCCTTCTAAGCATGCCTATTTACCCACGACTAGGACTTGACAGTTTTAAAACCAAACAAATTCATATCATGATCAACATAATTAGCCAATCGTTGCTTTCATGCCAAAAATTCAACATATCCAATATGACAGCTTTGCAAATCATTCAATGGTCCAAAAGCAGTAGCAAACAAAACAATCAAAGCAAAACTATCAAATTTGACCATCTAGATTACTTACAAAAATAATGTCTAAAATTACTTACAAAAACTCCCTTATTGCTTATTGCCTCGATGCCCTGGCAATATTTGGAATCAGTCGCTCGGTGGGTTCCTCTAAAACATTCAATACAAACATATATTACTATTGTGCACAATTATGAATTCAATTATGTACACTCATGTATACTGAATATGTATGGTGCATGTTTATGACAAATTACGAGTTTCCTTATCCTTAATCTTGTCACATTCTCAATCATGCGAAATCATACTCAATTCCTCTATCCAGATTTGTTTCATAACCAAACTTCGGGTCTACTTTGTTCAATTATTATCCTCAGGAGGGTGAGGTAGTTAGATAATACTTCCTTGTAGAAAGTTGTCCCTCTTTATCTTAGGTTTCCAATGATACCAAGTTTATCCAATTTGGGTCAGTATATTGAAAGTTATGCTCAAATGAATTTAGATTGTTCTAAAGCTTCAACAAAATTCTTATCTCAACTACCAATCAGATTATGAAATTCCTAGATGCAGAATTAGAATTTAATCTCTTCATACAATTTGTAGCCTTGTGTCTTTAGTTTAATCCAAATAAAAAATCATTCTATTTAGATAACCACAGAGAAAGTTATGTCCAAAATACTGAAGTATGCTCTGTGCTGGAAAGTTCGCCTGATTTTCGCAGCGAACTCAACTTCTTCTTCATGCTCGCCGTGGCGAACTCCACTTCTTCTTCATGCTCACTGCAGCGAACCAAAAAGAGTTGGCCGCGGCGGACTTTTTCCTTCGCCGCGGCGAACTTTCACAGAGAACTCTACTGCTATCCATTCCCAGAAATTCTCAGACTTCATTCCTATATTTGAGACTCTTAACAACAGAATTAAAATTTGGTCTCTTCATGAAAAATTTAGCTCTATGTCTCTAGTTTACTTTAAATCAAACTTCATCCAATTTGGATATTTACAGATCAAGTTATGTCTTAAAGACAAACATATATTCAGTAAAATTCTGCATATCCTAACTCCATCTCACTTAAAACTTTCACCAAGTTATACACATCTCCGAATCTACTTCTATATCATCTAAACTCATTCTTAACACCGTTCAAAACCAAGTTTTCAACCAGATACTAAAAATCGATGCATCCATGTGAAACCATTTTCAACTCTCTCTCTCTACTGTAAATTCCTATCTTTCATCACTATTACCGAAATGCCTCATACACAATTCATGCATGTATTCTTTTTCTCAATCGTGAAACATCATCAAACTTATTCACAGCACCAGAAACATA
Source organism: Erythroxylum suave (assembly GCA_027563595.1). Lineage (NCBI taxonomy): Eukaryota > Viridiplantae > Streptophyta > Magnoliopsida > Malpighiales > Erythroxylaceae > Erythroxylum > Erythroxylum suave. The sequence goes on from JAOSBN010000006.1 coordinate 17,080,056, forward strand.
AAATTTTCACTTGCCTTTCTTTTATAAAAATCACTAGTAGCGTAAGTGAAGAGCAAGGTTCAGTGTTGAGGAAAAACCAAGCAAAATCGAAGAACAAACAATGAGCTTTATCTTTTATTAACTCATTGACACATGGCTCAAAGCATGTGAGCCATTTGTCTTTCATATATAAGTGTTACATGTTAATCTTTAATCAATCCACATGTCACACTAGGATTGGTTCATCTTTCAATTTTTTTTAAATTCACCAAAAATTCCAAAATTCCTGAAATATTACCAAAATTGCCAAATCACATTTTTATTCACGTTAATAAACTCAATTATGCCAAACATACCATGCATTGAATTTCCTTAATATTCTAACCCTTAATATGGGGTGTTACATTCTCACTATCATGGGATGGGTGATCTGTGAATTTACCAGCCATTTCCTTCATATTTTTCCAGATTTTAACACTTACATACTAAATCCAAAACCTTTTCTTCATAGTTCATCATTTATACCTTAATTCCTCATCATTTTCACCTCAATTCCAACTCAAAATTATCCATACAACAATTCATAAACTATTGTTTATCATTTACACAAAAATAGAACACAAGCGTATCCCTTCATTCATTAATATTCCGGCACTTATCAAACATCATTTTCACTATCAATCCATCCTTAAACAATCATCATAAATGCTTCTATTAAAACCAACCTTAAAGATTAATAACTTACTTACTTTTTTAACTCCAAAGCTTCCTCAAATCATCAAGTAACCTAGCTCTCCAAACTTACACAATCATCATCATCTTAAGATGGAATAGGTTGGGTTTTCATCATCAAGGTGAAGATAACTAGATATTGTAGTGATAAAGTGAAGCAATGTGGAAAAATCTCAAAGTCGTGAGTGTGAGGGTGAGAGTGTTGTGAATGAGAGAAGAAAGAAGAAGAAGAGAGCATGTAGCAAAATGAAAGACAAAAATGTTTATGTCTTGTGTGAGTATCATGGGTTAAGATGTGTGGCAAGTATTGTGACACTTATCACTTTCCACTTGTCTTCTTCTTATGGCTCCAATTGTCTTTTAATAACTAGTCCGTTTGTCTCTCAATTTCCAAGCCATTTGTCAGCTAATTGTCTAAGCTATTTGTCACTAAATCCTAATGCCACTTGTCACTTATTTATACTTCCATATGTCACTTAGTTCTACTACCATGTGTCAATTTGTCTTAACTTGTTATGTGCATACCATTAGAGGTTGAACATTTGTGCAGTTATACTAGTTAAGATGAGCTTTTCGAAAACAGTTTAAAGGATACAACAATATTATGATCAAGCTTCAGAATAAGGTATGTATTAAGATTCATGTCTATAGAATTAAAGTGATCTTGATTTTTGGAAAATAAAAATTACAAAAAAGTTCTGTAAATATTTGTTGCGGTCATGATCAGATCCAAACCTGATTTCCCAACAGGCATTTCAAGCATTGATTCAAATTCAACTTATTGTTAGATTTCGTAACATGTCAATAGTGTAAGGATTTGAAAACTCACACTTATTGCGTACGATGGTGGTGGCTTGTTCTATGTATTAGGAGAACTGGTTTTGATATTCAAATAAATCTGAATTGTTTAGAGAAAAATATGGTTATAGGTTTAATAAAAACATCTTAGATTATTATTCAAATCTAATTTGGTTATAGGATTATGGTTTAGAATTTGCAACACTTGTAATTTTAATATTAATAGCAATATAGAATTTGATCTCATATGTAGCCGATTTTTTTTTCTTTGTTTGATTATATAACATGATTAATGTATGAATAAAATAAAACATAAATGTGAATTGTAACTTATTTTGTATCTTAATCTTTTTATGGCAATTTCTTTCGAATTGTTGCTAAACATACGTATGTGGAGTTTAAACGTTCACACAAATTAGTTGGGAGAACCCCATAATTGGTGTAGCGAGAAGTAAGATGTTAGCTCCTTTAAAACCTACACCTATTTATAATAAAATTTTAACATTTTAATAACTTAATTAAAATATAATTTTAATTAAATTTTAGTTAGAAGTATAACTAATTCTAATTGAATACTAATTAAATCTAAATAAGATCCAATATCTGATATTTGTCCTTATTTATCAACTGTCTTAAATTTGTTCCTAGAGTTTCTCAAATTTTACAATTGAATTCAACTTAATTAAAAACACATTTTCTCTCTTTAACTCATTCTTTGTGTGTGACCCATTAAGTTCTAAAATATATTAGCAATGGATATAAATTATAACCATAAATTATATTTAGGATTAGATAAATTAAAATCCTTTAATTTATCTATAATTCTTAATTAAACAAGTTATATCCATAGATTAAGATTAGCATCCAGCACCATATTATGATCGTTAAAAAATATTAAGAATATTAAAGTGGCATTGGCTAACCTTTACGTGTATAATTTTTCGTATAATTCAACTATTTCACCATATAATGTTTCGATTAACCATAAATCATATACTTAATGTCTACTTTATTTGTGTTTAATCGTATTAATTCTCTATCATTAGCAATTGATTCTATTAATGATATTTGAAAAATATTTCTAAAATGTTTTTGAATCATTACTAAGCAAGAACAATAGAAACATTATTCTTAATTACTTTAGGGAGATAAATCTTATATTGATTATTCAACTGTCTCCATATAATTCTTGTTATATTTATTAACTATCAATTGTGCTACCTTTGACAAGGATAAGTTATAAGTAATATCAAAATATAACCATCCTGGTATAAGATATTTTGAAAATCTCAAGTCAAAGGATCACTTATACAATAATCATAATGAGAATTTATAGTAAAAAATCAACTACAAGATTGTTTAGTTATCCCCATATTTTTAGCTTATGAGATTTAACTACTTCTGTCATAAGGAAGAAATATAATATGTGCTAGGTTTTACGGTCTATTAATGTTTAATCTTACTAAAATAATAGCTAACAATTTAATAATAATACATAAATGCAATATAGATCTTATAATTATGATTTCATTATAATTTTATTTATAATATATATTTATCTAATAAATTTTATACATTAGTTAATTGAACAAATATGCATAAGATAAAGAATGATAATTATATCATGATAACTACAATTAGCTAATTGATTGTAAGATATAAATCAATAGTTTAAGCAAACATAATGAGATGCTTACACCTCCTACATCCTATGATTAGTCTGACACTCATTTTTGTAGTTTACAACTTTTTCGTTTTTCTTTTCTTTAGTTAGATAACTTATTGATAAGTCATATTATTAATCATCTTATATTTATAATTCATCTCGCAGCAAGAACACATTATCTAAATAGCCTAAGCTAATTGTTAAAATAAGATGTCTACAAGTGATTTTATTCTTAAACAAGGACTAGTTATTACTGACGTTATTAGTATTGATAAACACTAATCGTATTCCAATCTCACCAATTGAAATATGAACGAACTAAATCAATTGAGAATCGGATCAAAAATGAATTCATAAGCAATAACTAGTCCAAAATCTCAATATTTTCTTTAAAAAACAAATACGCGTTTGACTCCAGTTGAAACAGATTTAACCAGTTCATTTGTTGACCCTCGCCATTTTTGAGTTCCAAATTCTGTTCCATTTTCAAAGAAATTAGATTATTATCGTTCATAATCCACAATCAACCATAACCAGGCTCTACTTTCATACTTTTAGTGTGAAGTCCACATCTATCTCACTTTTACCATCTTGGTCCTAATCCGGGTCCAAATTGCCCTGTTTATACACTGAAAGGGATTTAATTAACTGTAAGAACCGTAAGACTGGCTCAAAGTGAAAAGAAAGCTTATTTGACCTTTTAATACAAGGATGGAAAGAAGGCTAAAGGCGATTCCATAGGAATCAAACTTACCATGAATGTACTCTCCTCGTGATAGGAAAACTTAATAGAAGATTAGTAACTAACAGGACTTTTGCAGCAAAAGAAATAATCTTACTGTTCCATTTACAGGACGACACAAATTAGAAGTTTAGTCTTTCCTTGTAATTGCAAACAATACTTGATCACTTCCGTGCCGCTGCTTCATTAGGGGTTCTCGTAGTCATCTGGTCAACTGCGTGCACTGTGGTCTGAAGCTCCTCCCATATGGCTTTATATACCATCCTTTGCCTATTCACAGCCGATTGTCCTTCAAAGGCCGATGAGATTACATCAATGCTGCAAAGAGATAAACAAGAATCCAATCTGTGTCATTCACAAAATGGTACCAAATATCAAAGCTAACACAGTTGTTCAAATTCATGAGACATGATATGAAGCATAATGCATACCATCTGGATATGATCAGATGCTTTTACCAATATTATAATGTTTGTGTTAGATTTTACTAATCAGTCAAAGGATGAAACTGAAAATGGAGCAAGGATGGTTACTGAACTCCTGCTCTAAGGTCCAAAATAACTTGAGCACATATATCAAGCAACAAGTGAACTTGAATTAGGAAATCCCAACTGAACTAAATTGATCTGGTTTGGCCCTTCCACAAAATTCTACCTTTGCACAAATTGAAAATTTAAGGTACTGGAAAAACTGGATATTAACGTGATAGAGAAGTTGTATGCATATAAGATTTCTCTTAACACTATCGATATGTCCTGTATATATCTAGTCTAATGTGTCTCATGGATTGGTAATTAAACTACATTATTGAAACAACTGATCAAATTAATGAACCTCCCCTGAACTCAAAAAGAGTTGAATTGCATGACGGTAGTAATTGACTGTACATTCTTAATCAAATTAATGTGCCTCTCTGTTATTACTGACTGGTCTATTTCTAAGGTCAGAAATGACATCACGTCACTGACTGTTTTAAAGACTATGCACTTATGTCCAATTCTAATTACAGCATGATTGGTTCACAGTAATCCTATAGGTCCTGTAACAAAGCTCCCAAGCATCCCAAGAGATGTGGACTCGCCTAAGAACAAATTCTAGAGTTTGAAATCTCAGCACAAAAGCTAAATCAAACAATTAGACCAACTTTTTGACTATAAGGAACAAAGAATGCCACAAAGCAATCTATGATACGTTCTGCATATAAATGATGAGAGTAAACCAAGCAAAACAGAAAATTTCATATCATATTGATGAAATTCATACCCCTTTATGTAGGGTTACATATGATTCTTATTTTAATTGAAAAAATAACGACTAGTACTACTTAAATAGAAAACTAACATGTTAATGCAATCAGGACTCTACCTACCAGAATTACTTGAATTAGGAAACTAGTAAATAACTAATAAACAATATTAAACACATTTTGAGCTTAATAATTAAGTAAAGTATAGCCCGATTACACAAACAAAAAGCAGACTATTAAATAATCCTAAACTAACAAAATTACTCCTGATTTCATGGGCTTATGCATCCAAATCTTCTCGAACTTTGACTGTTGTAGTTGATGTAATAGGTACATGTAACAAATCTCTTGATTGGATAGTTGTGCTCGTATCATTGCCCATTCGTCAAAAAGATTTGTCCTTGAATCTTCAACTATGGATAAGAACAAATAAGAGATATGGATACTTAACAAGCTCATTGCAGTTTAGTATGGTATGCCTATTGACCAATAATGACTGTCATTGAATAACATCCATAAGCACTTAGCATGAAGGGCTTTATTCACAACTTCAATAATATATATATCATGCTTACCTTCCTTTGGAAGATAATTTGAGTGTTGATTCTCCTTTGGAAGATATAATTGAAGGTGAATTGTTTTCTTCCCCGAAAAGTAAGTGATTTTATTAATAAAAAGTTATATAAAATCAAAAGGTACAAAAGATCTAACACAAAATATCCAGATAACAGTATATTGGTTCCCAGAAGTCAGCTACATTCCTGTGGTTAGTTCAATGCCCATTGCCTCCTCACGTTGTTAGATAAGTGAGCGGCTATTCCTCTAGCTAACAAAGTAAGCCTGCTTTTAAGTGTTATCTCCTGTAATATCCTTTCTGTACTTTTATCATATTAAATATGTTAACAAATTTACAAATATATTTATTGCAAGATTTCTTCCTTTTTTATTCAGAGCATATACTATGAAACACACCTATCAACTCTAGGATCGAGTTTAGATCTGAATTGAATAGATATATGAACAAAAATAGTGAGTCTAATCTTGCCAAAACCTTTTTAATTAAGGCACTTGGTGACATTGTCCTCTCCTTGATGGATTTCACCTAGTTCAATTGTCAATTCATAGATTTGGGACTGATTTCCTATAATTCTTTGGGTGTTGGATGAGACATATAATTGAAGATGATATCCTCTTCCATGGAATTTGTTAGCCATGTAATGACAATGGAGTTTTCAGCATCCCCAATAGCAACTGTAGGGACTTCTATTACTGGTGCCTTCTTTTCTCCTGTCAAGTATCCAATTGCCCTCGACCACACAGATACATTTGGATTAACTGAGACCAGTGACAGAAATTATCAACATTAAGTTTGATGCTAGTGATTTGAACTAGATGAGAATCAGTGCTGGAGACATGTTTTCAAAGGTATTTGATGATACAACAGCCCCAGGTATTAACATAACAAAGGACAACTAAAGTTTTTCTTCGTAGAGTCAGAAACTAAGCCCTTGCTATGATACCATATAAGCTGAAATGTATAATTCTATTATTCAACATGTGCTTAAAACTACATAACAGAGCTACTTATAGGAGATAAGAAAGTATAAACCTTAGAACTAGATAATCTCTAAATTTAATGCTAAATATAGAGTTCATTACTTTGTATCATTGAGTAAAAACTAAATAGTTTCAGCTGTAAAATCAACAGGATTTCAGCCACATCAGAAGTCCTGATACCAATATATAGAGGAATGATTATTGTGCTCATCAGAAGGATTTCATATTAGATTTTGATGTAGGAGCATGTAGCCAAGGTCACTCCGATAAAAAGTCCCATGAAGACCAATCCATAGGCTAAGTGGTTGGGAGATTTAACTAGGCCTGAGTCACTTGGACCTTGAAACAAATCTTGAAAATGAGGGAATGTGCAAGAAGCAATATAAAGAAGGCGTCATTTTGGTACGATAAATGGCATCGCCTTTGCATAGTTTCATGTCAATCAGATCAACCACAGAAGCATTCGGAGCTATTGGTGGAAAGGAAATGACTATTTTAAACAATTCTTGGAATTGGCCCCTCAACACTCTAGAACCTGACCATAATCAGAGATATCTTACCCTCCTAATCAACCAAAGGAGGATCTCCCGTTTTGGAGTCATCATTCCTCTTTGGTATTCACAAATAGATCATACTTAATCCTCTTAAAAGCCTCCCAAACTAGACAAGAATGGTGGGGACTTGTTTGGTTTACAAACTTTCTTCTTAAAGCCAGTTTCATTCTTTGGCTAGCAATCACAAACATAACATAGACAATAGATAACATACCCTTTATTGCCACCTCTTCAGCTTTATCCTTCTGTCACCTAATAGTAGAATTTTGAATGTCCTTATACTTCCTATAATTGGACCTCTAAGTTAAACCATAACAACTTATCTTGGACTGTCAAAACCTGGACTTCCACGGTCAAATGGGCCATGTATACAGCTCTTCATAGCTCTAGAGAGACAACCTCCTTCAAACTTACCCTCAGCTGTATATGCAATTTGGTGAGAAAAGAACAACATAATTTTCAAGCATTTATTAAAAACAGCTTCTAAACTCACTTACTGTACTCTACTATGGATAAAGGGTATCAATATGGCAAACAGGTTAAGCAAGAAAATGAAGCCAACTAGTGCTCTAAGATGGAATGTCTAACTGCAAAAGTATGGGGAGCTTCTACAGATTTTGTCTACTTCAATGTTATTTGGATTATGATCTTGGGCAAGTTTTTGGTCGTGGAAACTTTCAGATTTTGACTTTGTGGCAAAAGCATAATATTGTCAACCATATAGACAATCCTCCTATACGGAAGCCTCTTTTTTAATATAACTCTTTTTAACTTCTGAAAAAGAAAAACATTGAACATAATAGCTAGAGATGGTACATATATTGCAATTTTCCTATCTCTGATGTAGAACAAATAGAAGAAGCATTAACTAGTAGCCAAAAATAAAAAATAAAAAATTAAGACATATGACCGATATTAGGTTTTTAGAATATCAAATTTCAGGGCTGAATTTGGGCCAGGAATACTGAAATTTCAGTTTGGTATAATTGGGTTTCACGGTTTGATTCCTTGAAGGAAATTTGTTCCAACACCCCACAGATCAAACTATAAATGTGGGGAAAAAAAAAGGTAATTTGCACAATTATGTCCAGATTTTGCAGGGATTATGTCCACAACATCTGGTACTAATTATGTTAATAAAATTAAGAATAGAGTATCTCATAAATCATAGGATCTAACAAATTCATACAAATTTATTTCCAATATTGCATTTGGGTTAATATGTATAAAGCTAATGTATGTCTATTAGTTATATATGAATAAAATTTCTCCTTCAAATTCTGTCATTTCTATCATGGTATCAAAGCTATAGGTTTTCTTAAAACCAAAATCTTTAGTTGTTTAACCATTCCTTTCCTTGTACTCTATCTTTTTATATCAAAACAGAGTATTTCTGCCAGCCTTCGTTGCTGGTTGTTTCTACTCCCTGTAAAAGACCTTAATTGCCTAAACAAAAGTTTTTTAGTCGTTGGAGATGTCAGAAGTTGCAGAAACAACAACTACATCACAGTTAGAGGAGGTTTTCGGTCTCAACAAGAAGGTAAACTCCAAAGTATAGATGCAGCATACAAATTAGATGGGAAAATTACCTAAAGTGGTCCCAACTTGTTCGTATAGTGCTGAAAGGAAAAGGGAAGATTAGTCACATTATAGGTACTGGACCTGAGCCAGAAGATCCTCAGTTTGAAGCATGGGATCAAAAAGACTCCATGATTATAGCCTGGTTTTGGAACTCTATGATTCCTAAAGTTAGTAACACATGCATGTTTTTGAACACTGCCAAGGATATTTGGGATGCAATTCAACAAACCTACTCTAAAGAAGGCATGCAGAACAAGTATATGAAGTTAAAGTGAAGACAATGGCTGCAAAACAAGGAAACTGAACAGTTGAATATGCTAATCAGTTAAAATCCTTTTGGCAATAACTTGATCACTACAGAGTGGTAAAAACCAAATGTCTTGAAGATGCAGCTATGGTATGAGACTTCACTGAGCAAGATCAGGACCATGATTTTCTTGTAGGACTCAATTCCGAATTTGATCAAGGATAATGCTTGGCAAACGAGGAAGTATCATGTTTTAATGAAGTTGTGACACTAATCTGAAATGAGGAAAGTAGAACACTCATGCTTGAACCACAGTTTATAGACACCTTTGCTATGGTGGCTAGTGACAGCAATAAATCAGCCAAAGACATGGAAAGAGCATCCTCTTTTAAGACCGGAAAGACGAGTCAATCAAAGGCTCAAAACCGTGACAATTTGTAGTGCACTTATTGCAAGAAGGCACGCCATACGCATTAAAAATGTTGGAAACTTTATGGAAAGCCTCCAAGCAAAGAATGGGGACAAAAAGGAGAGGAGTCAAGGAGCAATGCCCAAGTCCGTGTTACTACAACACAACAGAGTGAATTAACACCACGAGCCAAGCAATCTCAACCAAGAAAAGATTGAGAAGATGAGATAACTTATTAGCAAGCGTATACCATCTCCAGTTAGTAATAAAAGAAGCTCTGCTCCTTTTTATCTCACTCACAATGATATTTAGGGCCTTCTCTTATTCCCAACATCTCTGGGGCAAGATGGTTTGTCTCATTCATTGATGATTGTACTCGTGTCACTTGGCGTTTTCTTCTCAAACACAAATCTAAGGCTAGTACTGTTCTTCCAAGTTTTTGTTCCATGATTAAAAACCACTTTGGAGTCCACATTAAAAGGTTTGGGTTGGATAATGCCAAGAATTAGTTTAATCAAATTCTAACTCCATACTTTCAAAAGCAAAGGATAGTCCACAAGTCAGGGTAGCAGAAAGAAAAAATTATCATCAAATTATCATCTCCTTGAAACAACCAAGGCTTTATGTTTCAAAACAATATGACTAAATCTTTTTGGGGAAAGTTGTTCTTATAGCAACTCATCTCATAAATTGTTTGCCTTCTAGGATCTTAGGATTCAATAGTCCCATGGAAAAACTCTCAATCTTCTACCCCACAGTACGACTACTAACAATCTTGTTCCTAGAGTATGCTGGTGCATATCATTTGTCCATATGCATAGCCAAAACCAAGGGAAACTAGATCCAAGGGCTATAAGATGTGTGTGTGTGGGATGTTCACCTACTCAAAAAGGGGACAGGTGCTACCACCCTCCATCAAAAAGATTCTATGTCTCAAGGGATGACACTTTTCATGAACAGGAGTCTTACTTAAAAAATTCACTCTTCAGGAGGAGAATTCAATAATGGAAGATAAGGATAAAGATTTCTTACTCGACTTGTCATTTTTCATGCCAAAAAATAAGCATCCAGACATTCCCACATTTACTCCTAAACCTACACTACCTAAACCTAAACCTGTTGTTGAAGAAATGAGACAACCTGAACCTGAACCTAAAATTGAAAATCCACAAGAGAAAACAAATTCTGCTCTTGAAAATGTTAGATTTGGCAAACGATAGGTGTTTGAAAGGAAGAAAAACGTTGCTCCAAAATCTATGCAATTCCATGAGTCCAACCCAAATCCTGAGAATGAGGTAACAATTTCTAATCCTTTATTACAGAATGAAATTTCTAGAGAGTGATGATAATTATGATTTTTCCTATTGCTATTGGAAAAGGAATGATTGTGTGCAAAAAAGGACCTTTGTATCCTCTTGCAAATTTTGTCTTTCAAAAATTGTTCCCCATCCCATAAAGCGTTTTTTATTAGTTTGAACACCATTACCATCCCTACCACCTTATATGAGGCTTTGTCCCATGAGAAATGGAAACAAGCTATGACGGTGGACATGGAGGCATTAGAGAAAAATAAAACTTGGGAGTTGGTGTAGTTGTAGGCTGGGAAGAAACCAATGGGATATAAATGGGTCTACATAGATAGATCAATAGAAAGATACAAGGCGAGGTTTAGCCAAGGGATATACTCAAACCTATGGAATTGATTATCTAGAGACTTTTGCTCCAGCTGCAAAGCTAAATACATTTTAGAGTTTTACTGTCGCTTGCAACTAATTATAGCTAGGAATTACAAGAATTTGATTTGAAAATTGCATTTTACATGGAGAACTAGAAGAAGAAACTTATATGGAGGCTCCACCAAGTTATGGAAAGAAATTAACAGCTCATACTATTTGTAAATTGAAGAAGGCCTTGCATGGGCTCAAAGAATAACCACAAGCATGATCTGAAAGATTTGCAAGAGTTATGATGACTCTGGGATACAAAGTCAAGGGGATCACACATTGTTCATCAAACACTCATCTAGGGAGAGGAGTCACAATTCTCTTGGTGTATGTTGATTACAAAATTGTGACAAGAGATGATGTTAAAGAGAAAGAGATCGTAAGTTGATGTCTATCTAAAGAATTTGAGATCAAACTATTAGGGAGACTGAAATATTTTCCCAGCATTGAGGTTGCTCACTTTAAGCAGGGCATTTTTATCTCCCAACAAAAATAAATCACATATCTTCTCAAGAAAACAAGTAAAAACAAACCAACAAGTATTCCAATAGAATCAAATATTAAAATTGGAATGGCAGAGAAAGATATTGCAATGGACCAAGGAGCATATCAACGCCTAGTAGGAAAACTTATTTCTTTGTCTCACATACGACCAAATATAGCATGTGTAGTTAGTGTGATTAGCCAATTCATGCATAATCCAAAAGAAGTCCGTTTGCAAGCAGCTCATCAAGTGATACAATATCTCAAGAGAACACCAGGGAAAGGCATTATGTTCAAAAAAGAACGAAGGTTTAACAATTGAGGTATACACAGATGCTAATTATGTCGGGGGTCAATTGTTGATATAAGGTCAACCACTAGATATTGCACCTTTCTTGGTGGAAACTTTGTGACATGGAAAAGTAAAAAATAGAATGTGGCAGCGCAATCTAGTGCAGAGGTTGAATTTCGAGCAACAGCTCAAGATGTTTATAAACTGGTTTGGTTGAAGATTATTCTGAAAGATTTGAAGATCAAATGGGATGGGCCAAGGAGACTATTGTGATAACAAGTCTGCAATTAGTATAGCTCACAACAAATATAAAATGATAGAACAAAGTACATCAAAGTTTATAGAAACTTTATCTAGGAGAAGTTGGAGTGGGTTGATTTGTAAACCTTATGTGTCTACACATAATCAACTTGCAAATGTAATTATGAAAGATTTAAGCAATCCAATGTTTCAAAACATTGTATCCAAGCTGGGAATGGCCAGTGGCTATTCACCAGCTTAAGGGGGAGTGTGGGAAAAAATGTACTTTGGTTCAAATTTTGTAGGGATTATATCCAAAAAACCTGGTATTAATTATGTCCATAAAATTAGGATATAGTATTCCATAATTCATGGGATCTAACAAACCTGTACAAATTTATTTCCTATATTGTACTAGGATTAGTATGTATAAAGCTAATGTATGTCTATTAGTTAGATATGAATAAAATTTCTCATTTAAATTCTGTCATTTCTGTCAATAACATATGAAGCATATTGCTAAGCTCAGATACACTAATTTCAAAATAATAAATAACACATGACCAAATAAGTTGAAAAATATTGATGTCGTGGCCACCACTCTTTCAACTTTTGAAGACTAATCTTGTGTAAGAATAACTTTTAACTCTTCCATTACGATGTAAAATTCACATTGTCTTCATCTCTATAAAATTGATCTATCTCAAGCCATAACAATTCCTTTCCAAGTAAGAAATTATTTGTGTCCTTGTTCAAAGCCAAGGATCATATTTCACATCAAATAAATATCAATATCCTTTATCTCCTCTTCATTTCCATCATAACCTGGAATTCCTTCTTCCTTAGATTCCACAAAATTCACCCAAAGTAAGAAACATAACACTTCGCTCAAGTGAAATATCAACTTAGGTATTCAATAACCCTTTGGTTCCTATAGAAGTAGCTTTGTTTTGTCCTCTATAAGACACTGTACTCTTGGTTTTTTTGGCTTCTTTATCCAATGGTTGAACTACTACTAACCTTGTTTGTTAGTGGTCCTCTGAATAATTTTTCTAATTCGTTTGAGAAGCTCTCTAATTGCCTTGCCAATCGTTTCCACGAATGGGCTTCCTAGCACTATAATGTAAGACATATTTTACAATTTCTAAAGTATAATGTCGAGCATCCTCAATAAACAAACTACTCCCGTCTCATCTCAAATAGAAATAAATGATTTTCATTTGCTAAAACATAATGTCAAGGATCCTCAATATTGTGTAGATGAACTACTCTTTTCATTATCTTAATTGAAGTAATAAGCCTCCCGCTATTGGGAGCCTCGTTACTTCAACTAGTCCCTGTGTTCTTTGGATGGATCTTGTGTAGTTCTTTTGAATTTCAAATAGTAGTCAAAATTCTATTTTTTTATTATCCAATTATCTCATCTCAAATAGAATAATTTAGACCAGTAAGATTACTCGAAGCAAATTGCTCATTTATTTGATTCAATTTGACTCTAATAAATACATTTATCAAACTCAATAGTGCACTCCTTAACTAACTTGGGCCCTTGCCTTAAACACAATGGAACTTTTCATATAATTGCATCGTATGATCAATTGATAAAAATTGCTTTAGCAATTACTTTCATTTATTTCCAAGTGCTAATTTTTGGCTTCCCATGTTGTGCACATTGATCTCAACGCTCTTCCAAGAGTAGTAACCTTCAATTTAAGCTTCAAGAAAAGAACCTTTTGACATTTTTCCATGGGCTTCCATTGAAAATAATTTTCTAAGCCAGCGTCCTAGTCCAAATAATCTTCCAACATAACTTACCATGCAAATTAGCAACTTCAATGCTAATTCCTCCGCTAAAGGGATGGAATAATTCTTCTTTTGATCGACCTTATACAGCACATACACCTTATGATTTCTCAAAATCTCAAAGGATTTCCACTCATTTCCTAGCTGCTCCATAAAGGATTCCATTGGTTCATGACGTCGTAAGGCTTGCATAGCCCACATAAAGTCATTAGTCATATGCCACCTCTCCCACTTTCTATTTGTTGGGGCTCATTACTTTTACATGGATTTCTACCAGTCTATCATGATCTCGAAGCTGAAATCTTTCAAAGTATATAATAGTTTTGCTATGGTATATTTGACGCGGCAAAAGGGATTAGGGGAACTAGTTCTCAACAAAGTAGGCCAAAATTAGAGTAGATTAGAGTTGAAGAAAACCTTCTTTAATAAAAATCTCAATATAAGGATACTATATTTTGTCCATAATTTATAGTAGTTTTTAGAAGAATTTCCATTAATAATATGAAAATCAACTAAGACCTCATTGAAAAAGAAATCCAAGCTAATTAGGAAAATATAATAAACTTAAACTAAATAAGAAAATAGGACCAGATTCACGTGGCATTGGATTGGATACTCCTCTATTAGATTTAAAAATACTTGGGATAGTAGAAGAGGAGTTTTTTAAATTGATAACTTAAGGGTGTTTTCTTTTTTCTTTTTTTTTGTGGCTTTCTATGTGGTTGCTAAAAAAATGAAAACAAGACAATGAAACATGTTTGGTTCAATTTTATTTCAGTTTTTTTTTCAAAAATAAAAAAGTAACAACAAGATTTTGAACATATAAATTTCTTATTTTCATTTGTTTTGACAACTAGTTATCACCCTTTCTTTTTTATGGAGCTCTCTCGTCACTTAACCCAATCTTCTTGATGAAAAAGAATTTGATGTTTATAAGAGAAATAAAAGAGGAAAGATCAATCAATCATAAGCTTTAATTTGGAGGGATGAAGATTGGGAATTAAGTTGAAATCAAAGATAAAGGTTGAAATCTAGATTGTATTAGGATTCCTTATTAGATAGGAAGTAGAAATATTATGTTATTCTTATTTAGATATGTTATCCTATTTGTATAGGATTTATAGAATTTCCATCATAATAGGATTTAAATTAGAAATCCTTTTCCTGCTAGAATAAGGATTCTAAGAACTCTATATATATGTACTCCTCCTTTCATCAATAACAAGCAATCTGGAATTTTTCTACAACTTTGAGTTTTCTACTAGAAAGTATGATGCTTTATCCTAAGAGTGATTCTTAGACCCGATGAGTGATTCATAGTATTGTTCACGAAATTCCAACCCTCTTAAACCTACATTTTAGCCATCTCAAACCTATATTCCCGCTTTATTGAACCTGAAATCCTAAACGT
The DNA here is from genome assembly GCA_027563595.1 of Erythroxylum suave. Classification (NCBI taxonomy): domain Eukaryota; kingdom Viridiplantae; phylum Streptophyta; class Magnoliopsida; order Malpighiales; family Erythroxylaceae; genus Erythroxylum; species Erythroxylum suave. The sequence continues at coordinate 17,095,520 of JAOSBN010000006.1, forward strand.
AAATTTCCAGCAATCAAACCTTAAAATTCAAGCCATATCTGAAAGTTTTACATTCTTAGCCTAAATCTGTCATATATATTTTTGGTGACAATGGAATTTGAATGTAACCTTATGATAGGATTCGTTCAATGCAAATGAGAAAAGAAACAGAAGAGAGGCGAAGAGAGAGAGAGTCACAGGAGAAGATTGAAAAGGAACAACTATATTCTGTTATGGCATATCAATATAGCCGTTGGTGCCTGATTATATATACCTGACAGTATAAAGATGCAATGTATGCTAGTGCATGATTAACATCTCTGGAGTTTTATTTATACGTTGCGTATTACGTCTATTCATGCGTCACCGTTTTAATTGTCATTTCCATTGCTTCTCGTGATTGGTTCATCTTCTTCATTTATTCTATAACAAAATCCAACCTTGAAACCTTATACTTTAGCAACCTGATATCAAACATATTTCTAAATTTGTGAGTTTTAGCTACTGGTTAATAATTCTTCTATTTGTCCTACATAACTTCCTCTCTTCCAACTGCCTCATCCATAAAAAAGAAAACCCCTCATTTTAGCTCCTCCATCTCCAACAGTCAAAATAGAGAAGGAAGAAAATACAAAACAAAGTTTGTGATGGAGGTGAAGATGATCGAACAGAGTGCTACTTCTTGGGCTTTAAACAAATTGTCAAAAGGACCCACACTTTGGATTCAAGCAATTTTCATTCAATCAAAAATAGCAATCCCTAGGATTAACCCAGGAATATTCACTATAGCGATACTTATTCTCACTTCCCTTTTCACAAGTTAAAGGAGAACCAAGAAAGTAAAAACACAATCAATGTATCTTTTCAATTCTTCTCTTTCCTACAAAAGCAACGAAATCATCATTGTCGTCAAAATCTTACAAAAAGATTTTGTGGCAACCCTTGATCTGCAACTCAATTCCTCAAATCTTCTTATAATTGCTTGGTAATTCTTTTATTTTTCCACAATAAATTCTCTAGTCACTCTCACCTGAAGCTATTCTCATTTATATGAGATTTGCATGCAAGCACACAATCTATAGCATGTTTTATGGTTTATTTATTTTTGAGTCGGGATTGTTGTAAAGGGAAATTGACTAGTAATGGTAATTCTTGTGCACTAAGGAGAGATACCACAAATGAGTAGGAAATAATTGTTCTTTTTCTACCACTTTGCTTTGCTTGAATAAAGAGGATGTGTCCGTTGGACAACTACTACTAAATTCACATGACTTAGGATTTGTCCTTTCTCACCGTAGGCCTATAAAGAAAACATCATAAACACCCCCCAGCTTTGTATCTAATACAGAGAGCCAATTAGTAATTATCTCAATCTCCTACATCATTCTACATACTTTATGCAAGTGGTTTGTGCTTGAGCATCGAAGCACCTATTTGAAGCGTCAAAGGCCTACCAATGCTAAAATAAAAAAGTATGCTGATTATAAAATAGTATAGATGCCCAATATCATGTATGTCACAATTTCAAGCTTACAATATTCACTTTTGGTATTCTCTATTAGCTTCATGGGATACTCCATGTAGTTTTGGATAAGTAGCATTATCTAGTTGATGTAGCTTATAGGTCAAATTACGTGATGGATGGTTTATCACCAAGCAATGAGAAATTAGTGGATAATTACCTCATATGGATCAGAAAAGAGGAAATGTAGCAACATTTGATTACAAACTAACTTTTGCATTTAGAAGGTTTTTTTTCCAAAAAGACACCATTAAGAAATATAAAAGCAATTGTTCAAAAGAAAAAAAGAGTGCTATGAAATAAAACAAATGTCAAGGAATTTGATTCACATTGAGTGCAAAGGTGAGATTGTATAGTTTTGAAATGACTTGTAAAACACCAAGTGGGTATTTCCAATTCAATTGTAATTTCAGTTGTCAATAGAAAAAATTTGGCCCAATTTGACAACATCAAGAATATGGTTTGCTGTACATCACAAGATTTAGTAACCACAGCAACAACAATATTGTTTCTTTTTTCATAATTCATACTTAAGTCTACGCAACTATGTAACCTTCTTCCACAAAAACAAAGACTTGTAAGCCTAAAAAGTTTTGATATTTCCAACCATTTTGTTTGAAGTTAACTTTTGGTGGACAACAAATATCATATGCCAATATAAATTGTATCATGTGGAATGCGGTAGATATATGCACCACATAGACAATAATTTGTTTCCTCCCATAATAAGCAGTATGTCGTGTAGTAGAGGACATCAATGACATCTTTTTGCATTATCTATTTTCACTTGACATGGGAACATATTTATAAGATTCACTTCTGAGTTGTTTAAATTTTCTTAACCAAAAATCATTTGTTGCCTCCATCACCATTATGAAACGAAATGAATAACCATCACTTCCAACTTAAATTGGTATGAATACTAAAGACTCGGGGCCAAGCAGAGAGCTTCCTCACCCTTAACAAGGTGCTTATAAAAGGGATCTTATGCAAATTATGCAATATTTCAATCATCTTCGTTTTGGATTTGAATGTCTAATTTACTCTATTAGTATCAAGTGGTGCCCTTTCTAGTGAAACCAAAACTTGTACCATGTAAATAGCAGTGTATACAGCTAAGTTATATTGATCACATGGTCACCCTTCTTTGACTGAGTTTAATATTTATATGCATCATTTTTACAGTTATAACATGAAGAATTATTGTATAGCTAGAGTTTATATATATATATATATATATATGAGAGAATGAGAGAGAAGACAAACTAATAGATTTTGGAATGTAATTATATGAAGGATCATTTATGATTCTTTATTGTAAATAATTCCAAAGTTCCTTTTTAATCAAAATGTCTACTATTAACAATTATAAAATAATTTTGATCTCAAAAGCTACTTCATTCTAATTGATTCATTCTTACCCCATGGTAGTATGAATGAGTTATGATGTAAATTCAAGCTATTAGTACATGACTGACAATAATTCTACCAAATGTTCCTTTTCAAGCTTTTAAAAGTGAGTTGTCATTATACCATGATGAATTGGACTACTGTATAAAATTGATGTATAATAATTATTTTAAATATTCATACTTCTTATTTCAATAATTAATTTAAGAATAATATTTGATATATTAAATATTAAAATCTAACAATATAATAATAATAAAAATAAAAAGACAATGAAACTAAATAGGTTTTTATTCTTAATTTTTATTATAAATCTCACCTAACAAGTTTTTTTGCTTTTTTTTAATGCTGATCACAACAAAGCATGTTTTTGTTCTTTTAACCAAAAAAAGAAATGAAAAATATGAAACAAAAACCAAAAAACCACAATAGAAAAACATAAGTTATACCAAATGAAACCTTATTTAAGAGAACAAGATGTGAACACCAAAAGTAAATAAGCCATTAATTTAAAAAAAAAAAAGCATTCGGGGCACCCAAAGAAAAAGCATTGTAGGAAAGGAAACAACCTATGAATAGATTGAAATCATAAAATCTAAAGAACAAGTCACATGCCATTGAATTTTTATGATTTAATATGACATAAAAGTGAAAATAAAATTACCTTACATGCCGACCATCCCCATATGCATCTTTTACAATCACAGAATCTGCATTTAGTTGTTCCTTAATCTGTTACAATAAATAGCACTATTAAGTCTAATAAAATGAGTTTTGAAATATAACATATAAAGAGATCAATTCAACTACAAAGTCACTAAACGAATCAGAAGCAGAAAATTTGAGAAAACTAAGCATATAATTAGATTTCATTGAGGAAAAAATGTCATCAAAAGACATGTTTCCAGAACTTAAGCATATTGGAGCATTTACAAACCTTAATACTACAAAGAATTGGAGCAACACTCAACAGTAATATGGCAATTGAGTTAAAGGTTGTTGTCAAAGAAGTAATTTTTTCATGACTCCATATTGAGAATCTTGTGAAACTATGATTGAACATAATCAACATAATATAGAAAGTTCTGACAAATCAAGCCTTTAGACATGGCTCCTTCTTCAGATCACTTTGCTACTAGGCACAACACTGCCAAATGGAGCTCGAAGTTTTTATGTCCAACTATCTTGTTTTTCAAGGCAAAAGGTATCAAATTCACCCTTGAACTTTATATGAAAGGTTGATTAAGTCATTCAACTTTAAATTTGATCAATTAAAATTCAAAATTTTGAAATTTATACAAATTGGTCCAGCTTTTAAATTTTTTAGCATGCATTGTGTGGTGTGGCTAAATTTGATTGTCACTAAATTTGGAACATAATTCCGATAATTGGCAACATACCCATTGCTAAGATGTACTCAATTCATAGACATAATTTGGACTATTAAGAATTGAAAGTTTAATGGATCAAGTCAAAGTTGGATCATATTAAAATCGCAAATAAAGTTCGAGTACCACTTTTACAAAAACCCCTCGTTTAAATACAGTAAAACTATATTGCAAAGAACTTGAGGGTTAGGTACGATTAAGTACCTCATTGTGTGAGCAGATTTAGCAACTTGGTAAGAAGACATTAACTAATCACCTATTGCAAGGGCATGTTTACTGCTGAAAAAGATTTGAAGTTTTTGGATATTTCCCAACAAAACAAGAAATTGCATGAGCTCATATTGCCCAATTAAAGAATCATCAGCAACCATATTGAACAGTCAAGTTTTAAAGATTCCAAATTTTAAATAGACTTAAGATGCATAGTCTTCACAGTGCACAAACCTTCCGTTTCATGTCTCAAAATGCTAAAAAAACTAAAATTTTCTTTTCTCCAAAACTGCAAAAGAAATGCATACCTTTACTGCATTTTCAGTTCTGCAAACCTCAATAATACGTAAAATGGTAGTTGTTTCAACAGTAAGAACATTCCTCACAAGAAAGTAAATTCAATACCACAAAAATTTATTTCAAATTTGACAATATCCAAAGCAATCTAATTGCTGGCTATAAGAATTCCGAAGTAGAGACAACTCCTTTCCCTAACTAACCAAATTTTGTTACCTACATTACCATAAACGTAGCTTAATAGATTTACAAAAAGGAATGAAATTAAAAAGTTAAATAATACTTTTGGACTACTTCCTTATTAGTTGAATAAATTGTCAACAAAGTAAGTGAAAACGCTTAAAACTTCAAAGTACCTTCTTCTCCATGGACTGCATGAGAGGTGAGTCAATAAAGCCAGCATCGTTAACGTCCGTGGCTCGTGTGATAAACTGGCGATGGCCTACTTCACCAAACAAGGGATTAGGGAGCTTTCTATTCCCACAACTGCTATTCACTTGGCGATTGGCTCTGTTGGTTGCATTACTATTATGCCGAAAAAGAGAGTTTGACTTTGATTTGTCGGAGGAATGGAGAGAAGAGGCTGAAACCGCTTGGTGTTGCACAAAAGCCGGCGACAGGAGAGGTTGGCGGGGGAGGAGGTGGGTGCGGGAGGAGGAGAGGATGTAAGGACGCCACAGCAGAGACTTCGCCATTGATAGGTTCCTTTGATACAGAAGAAGCGGAAGAAGCGGGGAAGCTCCTGCTCCTGGTGTAAAAAATTGCAATCTCGCTTGGGGCCGTTTGCTATGATTTGAGGGTTTGCATCTGGTTAGGATAAATGTCATGAATATCGTACGGTAGCAGATTGTAATTTTCAAATTTATAAAATATTTTATATTATATTTGTATATTTTATAATTTTATAATAATCTTGTTTTTAAAATTAAAATAATAAAAATTTAAAATAACAATAATCTATTTATTTTTGTTAGTGTTATTTTGCATATATGTTACATTTAAATAATAACTACAATTAATATAAAAAAGATTATTTAATTATCATACATATACAAAATTAAGAATAATATAAAGTATTTAAAATAATAATTATATCAAAAAATTAAATAATAAATAACAAATATTTGTGACTTTAATTATTTATAACAAGAATTCATGCCAAGAAAAATATATATATATATATATATATATATATATATATGTATAAGTAAAATTAAAAAGTGAAGAAATGAAAACTTAGAATTCCATTAGATCGAATACTTATTCAAATCGCATTGACTTTAATTCTCATTTGATACAATCATCATCATCACCCAGTTTGAAATCCTGCAATAAAGCGGAGACTGGGAGGTTTGATAGTACGCAACCTTAGCCCTACATAGTAGAGAGGCTGTTGCCAGTACAAATGTGATAATGAAAAAGTAATGCAGGCTATAAAGGGTTAAAAGGGGAAAACTAGACATGTTGAAAAAGATGGTGAAAGGGAGGTGAAAAACATATACGTTAGGACATGGAAATAAATCCGGATATAAATAAATAAATAAAGAAAATTAGGAAAAGAAATAGAAACAAAGGATATACCTGATAAGGAATCCAGCTCTACTAAATACCTGATAGGCTGCAACAGATCAACTTTGCTCGTCGCTATGTGGATTAGGAGTGCTAGCGCTGCAACCTTGTGTGTACGATAATCCTATAGGGTCTGACCTTCTTATTGGACCATTCCCATACACCTGTGCTACTGATAATATTGTATCTCATTTGATTGATACAATATTATCATCATTAAGATAAGCCTTATCATTAATAACATTCAAATTTATTGCACCAAAACACATGTCCATACTTTCTCATAATAAATTACCTTTCAAGTCACTCTCATTTATCAAATATAGTTTCTTAGAAAACTCAATCAACCAAAAGATCAATATAGTCAAGACAAATTAGATCTATATAACTATTTGTTTTATTAAGAGTCATTATAAACAAATAAGATCAAATTATTAAAAAAATTACAAGAAATTATATATAATTTAATCATAATAATAATACTAATAATATACATTATTCAAAGCTTTAAATTTTATCAAATAAAGATCAAGCCATTCAATCTTTTGTATTCCAATATATTCCTTTTATTAGAATGGATGAGTTCAAATACATTCTAAGTCCTTTTACACCCTGTTATATTTACATATTGACTCAAAATTCAAATTACAAATTGTTGTAATTTTGGAACACTACTTTCTGAATGGGTCTTATCAAGCAACTGTTAGATAACAAAAGTAGCATCATAATCAAATTGAAGTGATGATTAATTTTCAACAAGTAAGAAAAGTGAAAAATATATACTTAAATTAAGTTTGCCTCTTTGACAAATAGCAATTGACATCTCAAAATGACTAGAAGCATCCTTATAAATCTCCATTTGTGAGTTGAGGAGATCTTGTATCATCTGATAGGCAACAATTGTTAAAATAGTTGATTACATTCTCCTGTTAACTTTAGTTTTCTTTGTAAAACTTAATATGAAAGAGACACTAAGATTAAAAAAAGCCCATAACTACAAACAATAGAGAGTCAAGTCGCCTTTCATATCTCTCTTTGATGACTACAAGATAAAGGCCCCGTTTGGCAATCAGTTGAATGCATTAGCCGTTAGCTAATAGCTGATCTGATCAACGTATTGTATTAATTATTTGTTAGAGATGTTTGGTAAAATTAGATATTTAGTATCAGCTGTTTTTGTATAAAATGACTTATGAGGGCATGACTTTAAAAAATTATTAAGGTATGAATATTATAAATCTTATTATTTCGTTGAATATTCTTATAAGAATTTAGATTTTAGATTTTAAATTCTACAAAAATTAAGTTTATAACTTTAATTAAAAAACATAGAACATATAATAACAACAACAACAACAACAATAATAATAATAAAATTAAAATTGACATAAAATTTAGGAAATGATTAACAAAATTAATAAGCACAATGATATATCAAAACTCTAGTAATTAATAAAAATATGTCACTTTATCATTTCTGTTAATTATAAAATTGAAAGATGTCATTGATAACTAAAGATAGTTTGTAAAAAATAAATGATAATTTTTTAATTATAATTAATAAGTATATATCTCCTACCAAAATACAAGGTTATTAAAAAGATCATTTTATCATTTTATACAATTTCAACACAACCATATTGATTCCCCTTAATAAAGTCCAGATTATTTTACCATTAATAATCATATCCACATAAATAACACAGAATTTTCAAAACCCCTTCATTTTCTCAACTGAACCCTATGTTTTCACTTCCTTCCCTTTAGTCTCCTACTTGCCTTTTCTCATGTTCGACCACCGTCTCATTCAACAAAACTATCTTTAACACTGACCAGTTCCTCACCTTCTTTAATGACCAAACAAACCAAACATGCAAACAAACCAAACATGCAAGCAAAAGAAGTCCAAGGAATAAAAACCCAACCCGTATGCTAATGACCTGATTCATTCTCTGGCAACTCCTAATATAGTGAAGTTTAAAGCGACATATAAGGACTACAACAACGTGATTAGAGCATGAAAATCATATCAAAAGCAGTAAAAAAAACAAGGAAACAATCATAGAATCTAACCAAGTATTGAAAAGGCTTCAGCTTGAGCTCGAGGGAAGAGAGAAGGAGATCAAAGGATTATGAAAGAAGGAAAAGAGGTCCAGTGCTAGGGTATTTTGGTATTTTGGGTTTGGGGTAATCAGTTGATTACCCCAATCGCTAGGGTAGAGCAGCTTCTTGATTTTTGGCTGGTTGGGTTAAACTAGGAAATCCAACCAGCCAATTACCAAACAAATTTAACAGCTGTCTGACTAAGCCAAACAGCTGATTTTGGTTAATAGCCAATTTTTAGCTGATCAGCTAGGCCAAAGTGTGTACAAAGAAGGCCTATTTTTCATATTGGCCTTAAGTATTTCCTTCGCCCTTTTCATGACATCATAAAAATAACTTATTGTTACCTTCTCATCACTAACAGCTAGATGAAATACCCTCATCAAAGGCTCACAAATTTGTATAACAAATTGACATTGAGACCAAAATTCATTATCTTTAAATATAACTCTACAAACTTTTAATCTAGCATTAAAACTAGCATGCTAAGATGCAACTCACTTATCACTTGTAAACATTTTTCTCAACCCGTTCTTCATTATAATAAAATACTAACGTGATAAGAAATTGGTTGCAAATCTTGTAATAGCATGAAGACACAAATTTCTACAATTGGTAAAATCCTTTCTCATTTAATTTAGGACTCATTTATTATTATAGATAAACTTAGTCACTTTTTTTACTTTCTACATAGTCTCATTAATAATATGAAAATACCTAGCATATCCTATATTTTTCAACCTCAAGTCAATGCAATATACAACATAAGAAGTCCAATAAAAAGAATTATACTTCTTACAATCTTCTTCCAGGTGCTTTATAAGCATAATCATTGTCAGTAATGAACTAAAAATATATTTTGGCCCAACTTCATTCACAAGTTCATTGTTTGATAGACCAAGTAAATGTATGTCCCACATATTTTAGATCGATTAGGCCTAAGTCTTGCACACATTTTTTAAAGTCTATTATAAAATTCTTAAATTGTAGTGACCCCTGAGCTTTTGAAATATTGAGGGTTAAGTTAAAATCCCCAAAGATCATCCATTACTTAGTGATGTTACTCCTGACAGTTTTGAGATTATTCCATAAACTCCTCCTTTGAAATCCCAAATTGCTCGCATATATAAAGGAGATGCTCATGTCAATATTCTCTTGCAAAAAGAAGATGTTAAGGTGCATTGCTTAATCATTAGAATCCAGTAGGTCCACTTTAATCTCATCAATTTTATAGCTAATGATGATTCTACCAATGGCATGGTGATTGTGATTGGTGAGCATTTTCCACTGAGAGCCCAAAATGCTTAAGTTATAAGAGATTTTCTAATCTTATTTTTGTTTTGAGTAAGCCCACTATAAGAGGCTTCTCCCTCACGGCATAGTCCCTTAAAATTGATAGCTTGGAAGGATAGTTTATTCCTTTAACATTCTAAGTCATAATTGACATATTAAAGAGATTGGCCTTTGGAGCTTTTCCTATTGCCCCTTTGTGATCTTCTTCTATCCACTATTTGAAACTTATCACTATTTTCAGCTCATTATTTTCCTTTGGAATACGGATTTGCTCAACTAATGAGTTGGCTTTTGGAGTTTTACGAGGAGTGACAAAGTCATCTACATTTATTGTTATAACAATTGATGCCCTAGATTTTATGTTATCTCAATTTTTAATAAATTCTGTGAACTGATTAATTCCTTCTGGAGTAGCTTATATGGCTGGTACTTGCATAATTCCCCTCTTCTGAATTTCACTGCTAGTAGTAATTGTATCCACATTGTTTCTATTACCTTCTATCTCTAAGTTTTGATCATTCTTGTCAGGAATTGTCCTCCAGCTCTGGGGGGGGGGGGGGGGGGGGGGGGGGGGGGGGGGGGGGGGGGGGGGGGGGGGGGGGGGGGGGGGGGG
>JAOSBN010000006.1:17106003-17124384 GCA_027563595.1 Erythroxylum suave
TAACTGAATTAAATATTTATTATCAATTATTTAATGAACTAAATATAATTTATATGTTACGATCATTAACAAATTAATTGTAATTGAATATAATTAAATAAAATGAAAATATAAATTAAAAAAATTTAATAATAACCATTACCGACGGAAATGAAATATCCGTCGGTGTATTGTTATCTTATTTACCGACGGTACGTTTATTTCCGTCGGTACTTTTGCAGACGGAACATTTTTTCGGTCGCTAAGTTACAGACAGAATTGGTTTGCGCTGTCGGTAAATGTTAGCGACGGTACTTCTTGATCCGTTGCTAAATTTAGCGACACACTAAATTTCCGTCGGTAAATTTAGCTACGGCTGTATCACCGACGTTTTCGCGCTGTCTTTATATTCCGTCGGTAACCTTAATACCGACAGAATATTTGGTTATTCTGTCGGTAATTTCCGTCGCTAAACGTCTATTTTCTTGTAGTGTAGTTTGTTGAACTCTTTGCAAGTTCAAGTTATGGGATTTGATGCCATTAAAGATTTGTATGTTGATGATGTTGATTTCGATTTGATTTGGGAGAAATGTGGCTGTGGAGCTCATGGGGATTTCTTGAAACCTAATGGTTTTCTTTTTAAAGGAAACTTGTGTTGTATTCCAAGATGCTCACTTAGGGAAGTCATTTTGAGGGAAGCTCATGGTGGAGGCTTGGCTGGCCATTTTAGCCGAGACAAGACATACTACAATGTGTGCAAAAACTTCTTTTTGGCTGAGACTCTACAAGGATGTGGTGAGATTTGTTCAAGCTTGCAACACTTGTCAAAGAGTAAAGATGACTTCTCATCCAACCGAGCCATACACTCCACTACCGGTTCCTAACAAACCATGGGAGGATGTAAGTATGGATTTTATTTTGGGTTTACCTAGGACTAGAAGGGGGTTTGACTCAATTATGGTAGTTATAGACCGGTTTAGCAATATGGCATATTTTATTCCTTGTTCAAAGACTTTGGATGCATCACATGTTATAGAGTTGCATTTTAGGGATGTGGTCAAATTGCATGGGCTGCCTAGGTCTATAGTGAGTGATAGGGATGTCAAATTCTTGAGTCACTTTTGGAGAGTGTTGTGGGGTAGATTAGGAACCGAGCTGAAATTTAGTACAAGTTATCACCCCGAAACTGATGGCCAAACCAAGGTGGTTAATGGGAGTCTAGGCAATATTCTTAGAAGTCTTTTAGGTGGGAAAAGTAAGAATTGGGACCAATTTCTTCTCAAGCCAAGTTTGTCTATAATGCATCCAAGTCTAAGACCACTCAATTCAGCCCATTTGAGTTAGTCTATGGTGTCAATCTATTGAGTCCTGTTGATTTGAGTCCTATTATGTCTAATGGTCCAAATAGTGTCAAAGGGGAGTCAAGAGTGAGAGAAATTGTTAAGTTTCATAAAAGGGCAAGAGAGAATATCTTGAAACATAATGAGAGTTATAGAAAGTAAGCTAAGTTTAGGAGACTTGTAAAGTTTAAAGAGGGTGATTTAGTTTGGGTCCATCTTAGAAGAGAAAGATTTCTTAAGGAGAGGAGGGGTAAGTTTAGTTCTAGGGCCGAGGGGCATTTGAGGTTATGAGGAAATTTGGTTCTAATGCTTACAAAATAAACTTGCCTAAATCTTACGATATTTCTAACACTTTCAATGTCAAAGATTTGAGCAAGTTTGTTGAAGAATCTCCTAGGCCGAACCTACAAGAAGATTTCCAAGAAAGGGAGGCCTATGACGATGATCCAAAATCTGTCCAAGATGAAGAATCCAATCCGGTTGACCATGAAGACTCACTCTCAGCCCATGAAGATCCATTCCAAGAAGTGGAGGATGATGGTGGGCCATCAACAGAAGCCCTTGAAGACTTAGCTAGCATGGGATTCTCTCCAAGTCAAGTCAAACTAGTGAAAGAAGCTGCCCTATAAGTTCAAGACACTACCCTACAAGTGGAGGACACTCTTGGGATGTTTTGGCAAGTTCAAGCTCACATCAAGTCTTTTGGAGTTGTCAAAGCCATGGTAATTCTTGGGAACTCATTTGCTGCCCATTTGGAGCCATCAACAACAATAACTCAGCCCATTTTGGGGCCCAAACATGATCCAAGATGCTGCCTAATCAACTAAGGAATTACCAGATTTTTATCTTATGTTATGTACATTATCAACGTTTTATGTTTTGTGTTTTTTTTGGACCAACATTTATGTTTGTTTTAGCTTTATGTTTCCATATTAAGGTTGGACCAAGTATATACTTTATGGTTTATTTATGATATGTTAAATTTAGAATTGGAATGTGAAGAGTTTTAAGGGGCCGGTTGCCATTGTGGCTTTCCTAAACTCTTGCATTTTCTATATATATTTGTCTTTTAGATTCCATTTAAAGAATTCAGAAATTTTTATCAAAAACTCTCCAAATTTTCGGCTCCATTTGGCTGTTCATCTACCTGGGTTATTGCTCATCCAAAAGCATAAAAATTGGGTTTATGAATTTTCCAAAAATTCTCAATTGTTTGCCACTCATTTTCCCCTGCTCCTGATTCTAACCTCTCGCCATTATTTTGGCCATAACTCGTTCTATACTCGTCCGATTGATCTAAAAATTGTGTCACCGGAAAGCTAACAAAAAATCCCACAACTTTTTAGAAGAGCTTGTTGACTCCTATACACACCCACAAAATCAGTGTAAATTTCCTATCTAAGAAACTGTCTTTCACAAAATTTCACCAAATCACCTCTTAAACCAAATTCTTTCACTTCCAGCCATACAACTTGAGCTTTTCACATCCTTCCTGCCAAAATAGCTAAAGAACTTAAACCCTAAGTAATCTAGTACTCAAGGGGTACATTTTGAAAGTTTATCCAAAGTGGAATGCTTTAAATCTTGATGGTTTCTGATCTCAAGCTAGGTTGCCAAGTTCAAAATTGGTTGATTACCTAGATGCCATAGATCTTCTTCAAGTATTTTGTGAGCTTCAGGGGTTGAGGAGAATGTAAATAGGATGAGATTTTCCTCTAAAAGAAGAACATCTGTTAATCCTTTGTTTGCTAGATTTTGTTGGCCCATCTTTGTATGATTGGAAAAGTTGGTCATTGATTGAAGAAGATTTTGACAACTATGGACCCCCAACTATGTTCTCCCTCTTTTATAATCTCAAGATAAGGGCAAACAAGAATCTACTTTAGCATCTTATCATCTCATAAAATCTACATAATGTGTATGAATGGCACTCTCAACACTCTGCATGCCTGGAGACTTAGAAAATTCTTGTAGGCTTGGCTAGCTTAACTTGGGTATGCATCTACATCTATGATTACCTTCCTCCTTCTACACTCTCCCTTCCTTCTCTTCTACTACATATTCTTTGGAAAATCAGATTTGTTCTTGCCAGGGGCACTTTAGTCCCACCATAACATATTTATTCTCCTGCCATCTTCCTTTTCCATTTTAAACTGTTACTTTTCAACCTTTCATAACTGCCAAAGCTGTTAGTTTCCTTTCTTAGCTTTGGTCCCTGATAATGCAGTCTTTGGCTAACATTAGTAAGGATGAATTCCCAGCTTTGCCTTCCCGTATCCTTCTTGACCCCCCCACCAAACCAAGATCTACCTAACACCATCTTTATCCTTCACTCCCCCATAAAAGCTGGAAGCAAGTAGTTAGGGATCACTAAGCATTGACTCTCATATTCAAACCTCCCATAGAGATAAATGGAAAGCTCATTGCTTTTTTGGAGAGTTAAATACTAGAAGAGGGTGCACGTAGTTGGAAAGCTACCTTTATGGATTTCTTTTTTGATCAACGACACCCTTTCCCAATCATCCATAAATGGGCACATCAGTTATCGAATAATAAAGGACTGGCATATGTGTTTCTAATCGATAAAAATCATATCTTGTTCACCTTTAACTCAACCTTTCAAACCTAAAAATCCTAGAGGGAGATCTTTGGCATTTTGGAAACCAACTTGTATTTCTACAAGTTTGGCAGCCTAGACCAAAATTGGAATTTATCAAAGTTCAAAACATCCCTCTATAGATCAATTTCCATAATGTTCCCCTTGAATGCTAGACTACACAAGGATTGAGTGCCCTTTCTAGCTTCAGAGGAAAACCCTTGTGTATTAATGAGACTACTACTACTATAAAAAAAAAGGGTAGGATATGTTTGTATATGTGTTAGCATTTGAACTCTGTAAGGAGGTTCCAAATGAGATACCTATTATGAGGCTAGGAGAGGGAGGACAGTGTTGCTAACTCTTACCAATGGAAGTCATTTCCTAAACAGCAAGGGTAAATATGGAAGGCAACTGGGAAAAAATTCCAGCTATCTAGAGTTAATAGGGACTAAGTTAATTGAGGAAGAAATGACTAACACCAAGACTAGTGGTAATATCAACATTTAGCCTCTAACAAAAGTAAAGGATCCTACTGATGCAATTGATTAGCCTCTTGTTGAGTCTCCTTACACTGATCAAGAGACTATCCTATAGAAACACAACCCATCTAATTTTCAAAATAGCTTACCTTCTGCAGCTGCAAACCTTACTATTGAACACACTCCTTCGACTAAAATGGTTTCTTCTAGTGAAAAATTATATATGACTCCACCAATTCTTGAAACCAATATTGAAACACCTACAACTAAAACTCATTCACTAAGAAACCAATCTAGAAGGATGTTGGCATTGATCATAAGGATTTGAATATACCATTCGAAAGAGTAGAGAGGAGAAGATCTCAGTAGAGCAAGAGTAAAGGCTCCAAAAACAAATATCTTTAATATATCAATTATCATATGAAATGTTAGAGGATTAAACTGCCCTAAAAAGCAAGCTACTTTAAGGGATTTTGTTATGAGGGAGAAGCCTCTAATTGTAGGATTACTTAAAACTAAAACAAAATCAGAGAATGTTGGTAAGTTAAATATACTGGGGTCTTGTTAGAAGTAGATTACCAATCATTCACTACATGCACATAGGAGAATTATTACATAATATAAGGTTGATGATAGTTGAGTGGAGCTTCTCAATTCCATTGATCAGATCATGCATATTAGAATATCCTTTTTGTAAGAGAGAAGTGACATTATTAATTCTTCATATACGCTAGTAACTTCGGGTTCCAAAGAGCAAACTAGTGGTGTTGGCCCTCAAATTTTTATTTATTTTATTTATTTTTTGATAAATAAGCATGATTTGTTTCATTTTAGGGTCTTGCTAGATTATTTTATCTTGGAGTTAATTAGCATGTTAATGTGAATAAGATAATATGATATAGGTTAAGGGAATTAAAGTTTAAGGTGGTAAGTTTGCATAAGGGGTATTTTAGGAAGATCACTTAAGCTTAAAAACCTTAAAGCATTAAAGGAGGGGCAAAATGGACATTGTGCAATCATTAAGAGTATAAAAGGGAGAAAGAAGACTTGTCTTGCATTTGGAAGAGAGAGAAAACGAAATTGAAGAAAGAAGGGAGAGAAAGTGTCATTGGAGAGAAAGAAGAGGGCTAAGTTAGGTTTCAATTTTTCTTAACGTTCAAGAGGGATTTTGAGAGTGATAAAGAAGGGAAAAAGGAAAAGGAAGGTTAAAGCTTCCATTAGAGCCAAGAAAATCATTGTTTGGTGAAGATTCAAGGTAAGTTGATATTTAATCTTTTGGATTTTTGGAAGAGTTTTGGTTCAAAGATCTTAGGAAATGCATGGGTATAAGTATTCTAGGATCAATTTCATGTATAGGTTTCTTTGGGTTTTCCAATTGAAATGCATTTTGATTGGAATTTTGTTAATGTTGAAGGGAGGCAAGAGGAGCTAGAGGAGGGACATCCTTGGCCAAGTTTTCAAGCAAGTAAATTAAGGTAGGTTTCAAGTTTATAATTGGATAGTGAGCCATTTTGTTTTCCTTTTAGTCAAGAAAATAAAATGATTTTTTATTTCTTTATAATTGTGGCATTTGTTGCTTTTGAATGATTTGAGAAATTGCAATATGCTTGATATTTGAATTTGGTTGATTAATTATGAAAAAGATGATGGAAGTGCATACGAAATATTTCATGTTCATGAAAGACATGTTTTGAAAATGTGCCATTTGGGCAATTGGTTTACAATTCATGAATTATATGTTATGTGGGTTTGGTGTAATCCATTCAAGAATGTCACGTGCACGTTGAACAAGTTAAAAGCTTCTCTCGCCTGGCCGCTAGTGGCATGGAGCTACTTTATGGACTCCCTCAAGTTTACGACTACACAGGACCATTATGTGGAATTTTGTAGTTCCTCATATTCATGGGCTTACCCAAACTATAATGATGTGCTTATGTGTTTACATGTGTTGACAAGTTTGATCAATGCTTGACTTATATGAGTTGTGAATTGGTTTGACAAGTTAAGAATTTCGAGAAATAGATGTTATATGGATTTTCATGAGAAATTGCTATGATTATGAGAGTTTTCAATAGTTTTTGCTTGTTATCGATTATAAGACTGTTACCCATGAGCTTTAAGCTCACCCCTTCCTTCCCATCTTCACGCGATGACCAATCGAGTCAAGAGTCAAGGCATCACTCCAGTTTGCATGCTTTGTTTTTGAAGTCAGATTATATAAAACAATGCTTTAGTCACATTTTGAACAATTCTAGCTTTTGTAAACTTTGTATTTTGGATTATGATATAAGGGGGCTCGAAATGCCCACTAAAGCATTGTAAAACTCTTATTTTTTTTAATGTTAATGAAATATATATACATTATGTTTTGTTCATGATTTCCAAAGTCTTTATATTGCATCTTCAAGCTTTTCATAAGGGTAGCAATTGTATATTGGATTCTGTTAGAAAACTGCGCTAATCTAGATAGAACTAGACAAAGTTGTCTGATGGAAAGTTATAGCTTATCCTCTTAGCTTTCCAACGCTATAAAGTATGTAAATTTTGGATATCAGAGTTGAGAGATATGAGCATTATAATTAGTGATGTTGCATAGGAGGTATATACATGACAACTATGGGGAATGATGAGAGTTTATGTATGTGATGAGTTATTTGAGTTGAGTTTTGGGATTTTAATGTACCCAATTTGGTAATTGAATGTTTAAGGATTGTTATTGCTTTAGATGAAGTGAAATTGGGAAGGTTATGAGTGAATATGAAGTTAGAATGGATGTAGGAAGCATTGGAGAGGCTTTGGAGGGGTTTAGGTAACCCCTATGTCCATTAGACGGACTTTAGGTCCATTAAACGGACCTTCTTGGGCCTGTGAGGACTGAAAAATGGCTCCCAAGCCCGTCTATGTTCGTTAGGTGGATATGTATGTCCGTTAAATGGACATTCATAGGATAGCTACAGTAAATTGTGATTTTACCCCTTTTATAAGCATAATCTTGCTTTGTGGTCTTCATAAAAGTTGTAGATATAGAAGTATTCTTTGAAATATTCTAAGAATGGCCTTATTCCAAGATTTATAGAGAAAGTTATGCCAATTCTCTCAGGATAGGTGCAATATAATTGAGGATATAAACATGTTTGAATCTTTTGGCTATAACTTCATCGTCCGACCACCAAATGAAGTGAATCTTGAAGCAATGGTTTCCTAACACATTCTTCTATCCTTACAAAAAAATTGGTAGCTTTTGGCTCTAATATGAAAAATATTGATGGAAAGATAGTGAGGGGTCGGTTTAGAGAGCATAATTGGGGTATGAACATACTTTGGCTTTTTAAGCATAACTTCTTCTATAGAATTTGAATTTGAGATGGTTCTTGCTTCAAATTAAACTAGAGAATTAGAGCTACAGTTGTTTTGAAGAATTCAATTATGATTTTGGCTATTGACTGGTGTGGGCACACCACTCTTATGGGATATGGCTAATACGGGTTCATGGAAATAACCCTCAAGGTAATACGAACGCTCACGTCTTATGATGACTCCAAACGTAGGCTCAGGAAATGGGGTCCAAAATGTGGAATGATCTTATCAGTTTTAGCTAAGGTCCTGACTTGCCTTGGTTGATATGTGGCGACTTTAACTCGAGACTATATAGGTCTGAGACTCAAGGAAATTGCAATCTCAGAACCTATTTAGAAGATTTCAAGCAATGTTTGGACAAATTGGACGTGACATATTTGAATTACATAGGCCATAAATATAGTTGATGAAACAAACAATGCTCAAGATGGTTCGTTAAAAAGAAACTTGGTCGAGCTTTGGTAAATGCCAAATGGCCAGCACAATTTCCTAATAGCAATGCAATATTCCGAGATCCTCTTTTCTCAAATCATACCCCAATCAAAATAGAGAATTTATTTCAGGTCGCTGCTTGGAAGTATCCATTCAGATTTAACAACTACTTGGCCAAAGATCTGGCATTCAATGATGCTTGCTAGAAGGAAACCAACTATTTCTTTAGAGGAAACAAGCGATTCATATGCGTACAAAATTTGAAGGAAATGAAAAAGGAACTTAAGATCCTAAATTCAACAAGGGGCTCCACTAATAAAGTTTTATCGAAAGCTAGAAATGAACACTCTAAAATCCAGAAAATCCTTGCACTTTCACCTTATGATCCTTTACTTCTAGCTAAAGGAAGCAAGCTCTCTCTAGTTACATGCTCACTGTCAGTAATCACAACTCTTTGCTTCGGCAAAGAGTCAGGGTGAATTAGCTCAAAGATGGAGATAGATGCTGAAACTTCTTTTTTAACTCAATTCTAGCCCAGAAAAATAAAAATAGGATTTGCTTAATTACCAACAATAAGGGATTGATGATTGAAACTACATGGACATTCAAAATGAGGTTGTGAATTACTTCAATAACCTGCTTAGAACCCCCAACTTACCATTTATCTCTTGTGCAGACCTAATTGAAATTAGTTAGAAGAGAATTAATTAGGTGGATAATGAAATGTTAAATAAAGTTATTGAGGAAGTTGTATTCAAGATGGATGACATGAAAGCTCCTGGTCTTGATGGACCAAATGGCTTCTTCTACTAAAAATCTTGGGACTTATAAGTATATATGTAAAAAATGTAATGAAAGAATTCTTCTCATAAGGTGTGCTTCTCAAAGAAATCAACAAGACATTCATATTGTTTATAAGGATCTAATCCCACTTGTTTCAATGAATTCAGGTCCATTACATGCACAAATTTTCTTTACAAAATCATCTCAAAGATTCTTGCATCAGGATTGAAAATAGCAATCACTCTATTCATCAATGAAAACCAAGGTGACTTTATCTGCAATAGACAACTTAGAGACAATTTATTAATTATGTAAGAGTTGCCTAAAGGCTATTCAAGAGCTAATTCAACTCCTAATTGCATTATCAAATTTGAATTTCATAAGTTTTTGATAGTGCTAGTTGGAACTTCATATGGAAGATGATTAAGGCTTACATATTTCCAATAATACACATTAGTTGGGTTAAGGAATGTATCTTCACTGCTAGTTATTTAGTTTTAATTAATGGGAGCCCCTTAAAATTTTTCAAATCTAGGAAAGGACTTAGGTAAGGGGACCTTCTTTCCCATACCTTTTCATCTTGTGCATGGAAATGCTTAACTCCATATTCAAACACAAAGTGGCTTCTAATGCAAGATTTAAATACCATTCAAAATGCAAGAAAATTCGGTTAACTAACCTTTCTTTTACATATGATTTGCTTCTTTTTTGTATTGCAAAATTGGAGTTTATCCATAGCTATATGAAGAATCTTCAAAAATTCAAAACTCTCTCTAGATTGCAAATTAACTTCAACAAAAACTCAATTCATTATCTAAAAGGAAGCATCTAGTACGGCTTCTCAAATTGCTTCAATCACTAGGATAATGAAGAAATCACCACCTCTTCTGTACTTGGGTCTGCCTATTTCGACAAAAGACTCACCTTCCTCGAATGCAATCCAATTATAGAGAAAAATCCAAAGAAAAATTAGCTCCTGGGTGGATCACTTCCTATCTTTTGCAAGAAAACTTCAACTTATAAAATTGGTTCTTAACTCTCTGCACATTTATTTGAGTTCACACATTTTTTTCTCTAACAATGTTATCAAGAAAATAGAAAGAATTTTCAAGGACTTCATATGGAACCATTTGACTAGTGTAAAGGGAAGTGCTAAAATCAAGTGGTTGGATATTTTCTATCTAAAAGAAGAAGGGGGACTGGGTATTTCTTTAGTCAAACTCACTAATCAAGCACTTATCCTAAAAAGACTTTGGTGGATTCTTGAAGATAGAAACTATTTATGGATCAGATGAATTCATTCCTATTTTCTCAAAGGTAGAAGCATATGGGAAGTAGGCAAGAATGCTACCAATTCTTACTTTCTAAACTAGTTACTTTGCTTGAAAAATTTAGTCCAAGATGACATGTCTTTCTCCATCAGTAATAGGAAACTAATATCCATATGGTTCAACAACTAGTGAGGTTAGGGTGCTCTCATTAACTCCTAAAGCATGCTAAGGAACTCTATCAATCTCCCTCTTTACACTAAATTAGACTCATTCATTAATAGGAGCAGCTGTCAATTTCCTATTAGCCTTAGTAATTTACAACCCTAACATCCTCCTAATCTTCTCGACCAGGACATATTCTTCTAGAACAATCAGTGTACTTACCAACTCTCTAATAAAATCACAAGAGACATATTAAGGTTGAAGAAACTAGAAGTGGAGTGGCATAAAATCATTTGGAACAAAAAAACTACCACCTAAAACCTCTTTCTCCTGTGGCCCGCTATACAGGATCTACTCAAGACTACAGATTGACCTAGGTATTTAAACATCGATACTTCTTGCCATTTTGTTTAGCATATGAAGAAACAAGGGACAATTTATTTTTCACATATGTGATGACCAACCATATATGAGAAGCTACTGAACTATTCATGGCCTAGTCAAGCTAATAAATTTTCTAATGCTATTCAATGTTTATCTTCTCAAAGATCTCTTCCAAAGTTGAAACACATTGCAGTTGTTAGCATGTGCATGTAAACCATTTAAAAAGAAAGAAATGTTAGACGTTTTGAATCTAATAAAAATCCTATTGCAATCTTCATCACTAAAATGATGGACAATATCAAGGAACTCTTATTGATGGGAGGAGTAATGTGAAGCTTCAACATTCTCTAACTTTTAACTTAGCTTGCATTTTAACCATATGTTTTTATTAGGAAGCAATACTAAATGTCCTTCTTGTTAAAGGGTACTTCCCTACATTTCTTATTTAGTTTATAATTGTATTCTTTATTAATTAAATTCTCCTTTTATTTCTTCAAAAAACAGACAAGGTAGGCAATAACTTTACCATCCAATTCTAACGGTGATTTGAAATTTGAAGTGAGCTAATCTCCAATCACCTGTTTCCAACTTTTTTGGGGAAGGAGTGCAACACGGGGTAGAGAAGAGGATTCTAGTGTGGTAGGTGAGGAATGGCAAAGGTGGAAATCTAGAGATGTTTTGGGAGTCAGTGTTAAGCATCATGATGGGATAAGCTTAGAAATAGAAAAGAATAGCTTTACAAAATTAGGGACAAACAAAAGGTAGTTAAAAACGATAAAGAAAGGTTATTAGGAGAGAGTGAATTGGTGAAAAGGACAAGATTGCATGGGGAGACAAAGATGGAGAAGAGTTGGAGGTGAAAAAGAAAGGAAATCAAGGTGAAAATAAAAGGGAGTCAAGCATACTAGTACTGTTCATAGAGAGAGCGAGGACAAACTCTCTCTAACCCATTCCATAGCCAACCATTAGGGAGGAGAAACTCTCCTGTAAACAACTGTTGCTTAGCCTTATCATTAAGTTTCAATCTCAAAAGCTAATATGGAGTTCAGGTATTGCTCTGTCTCACTCTTTCATCTTATGGTTAGTAGCTCTACAAAAATTGGGGCCCAAGAATAGTATCTAGTTTCAAATTCCTAATACAAATTGTCCTTTATGCTCTAGAGAAATTGAAACTTTAGGTAATATGTTCGTCAAATTTCTTCATACTAAACAACTATAGAGTGTTTTTCTTAATATCTTTGAACTGCAAGACAAAAATCTTAGCTAGACTAGTATCTTGAGTTGGGCTAACAAGTTGAAATGGGTCAGTAGAGAAGACCAGAGAGTATTCAAAATCAGTTTTGCAATGCTAGGGCACTATATTTAGAGGATGATGAATAATAAGGTCTTTGGAAAAGTTGAAGAGTACAAAAAGTATAGGTGGATCTAATTCTGGATAAACTAAAGATGGTCACCATGATCAATGCTAATCAATTACTCATCTTCAGTTACATTAACATGCAACTGAGCATTTAGATTATGTTCTTAGAGGACACTTTGCATTTTATAGTTTTCTTATTTGTATGAGCTGCAAACTCAAGGGATTTAACCTCATATACTCTATAATTTCCACCTTTTGAATGAATCTATTACTTACTTTTAAAAAAAAAAGTTTACTTAACAAGTAGTATCACTTAGTCTAATAAGGATTGTTTGGTTATTGATTAATATAACTTAAAAATAAAATAAGGGAAATTTGGCTATAGGAATTAAATTAGGAGAGGATTAGCTTGTATGCCTTATTTGATTTTTAGATTAACACAATCATAAAATTGAATAAATTTATTTTAAGTATGGATATTATATTCATAACTTCACCAAACATTCAAATATAATTTAAAAGATTTTTAAATTTTAAAATTGAACTAATCCAAAAATGCGCCTTTGGTGTCACATTAGGAAAATTGGAAGGGTTTCTTGTCAATTGAAGAGCTTGGCACTGAAATTGTTCCTATTGGGTCGGGTCGTGTGTGGTAGCTAAATAAGGGTGGGCAAATGCTTGAATGGGAGATCCCAGGTTGGGCTTTGGTCGTCGTACTGGGTCTGATTTTTTTCTTTACTAAGATTAAAATTAATAATTACATTAATTCTAATTACTATTTTGTAAATTATTTTCTAAAATAAAACTGATTATATTTCAATTGGATTGGAATTAATAATTAACTAGACTCTTCTAGAATTGAGATATATTTTTTTCTTGATTTGATTAAAAATATGTTTCTCAAATGAAGATTCAATTTGATTGAAACCTATTAAGTTTATTTTATTTAGATATTATTTTCTATATTAATATGAGTAGGAAGTTTCTTGATTTATTAGACAAAAATATGTCTCTGGATTAAGTTTCTAAATATTTTTATTTATTAATTAAAAAAGAGCAATCTTTAATATATTAAAAATAATTATCTGATTTATTAAAAGAAATCTCTAAATTAGTAATATAAAAGACTTTCTTAATTAAATTTAAAACTATTTTATTTGATTGTGAAATTATTTTCTTTTAACGCTAAAAATATTTTTGAATTAAGGAAAGATATTATTAATTAGATTAGAATATTTTTAATTTAAAAAATATTTTCAAAGTTATAATAAGAAAGAAGAGTCATCATTGACATTTGCTTTCAATTAAATTACTAAAGGTATTAAGATAACTAGAAATATTATTTAATTGAATTTGTTTGTCTAAGAATTTTATTTATATAGGAAATAATATTTTAATCTAATGTAATTTTTCAAAAGTTGAAAAATATTATTTTAGATTAAAGATTATATTAATAACTGTAATCAAATAAGGTTTGATATTTTGATACATATAATTTGATTATAGTTTCATATTGAATTTCATGTTTTATATATGTTTGATATATTTTATATCCATATTGAATAGAATGTTTATATTTATGACATTAATATATGATTTAAGTTGAGACTACTAAAAAATTAAATCCCTAATCTCTATAGCATGATTGTTGCCTTACAAGGTCTTGATGATTAAAAAAATTATGAGAATTTTAACTGGCAAAGAAGCCTTATGGGTGAAACTTCTGAAAAATCGAAAAAACTAATATATGATTGACTATACATCATATTCTTAAGCTAAGGGAGCAAGTCAAATTAGAGTTTATGCACAAACTTGGTGATGGCTTAAACATATGTTTTCAGTTTACTAATTGGGCAACATTGGGCCACTACATAGAATTAATGATTTCTCAACTCTTAGGGTCTCCATTCAAGGCAAGGTAATAGTTAGAAAGGTTATAGGAGATATTCAATAAGGGTATAATGAAAGGAATTGGTTTGATTTAATTGAGATTGTTCCTAATTACAATCATTACTCTAATAGAGAGGACTCAATTTAATAATTGAGGCATCCATCTTGTATTCTTTTAATAAGATCTTATAAATAGCTGCTCAGAATTAGAGTCCCAAAAGTCCACTAGAATAAAATGGTTTGGTATAAATAGGCAATCATAAAATCCTCATTTATCTTATAGCTAGCTATCAAGAGGAGGTTAACCACATTGGATAGGCTATTTAGCAAATATAACTAATTTAATTATGCTACCCTCTATAAATAAGAGTTTGAATATATAAATAACTTATTCTTCCATTAGAATTATTTTTCTTAATTATAGGAGAAGATTCAACATCTCTTTAATTTCCTTCATCTAAAGTTGGATTGGCCTAATGCTATTAATTAGATCAATTGAAGCCATAAGATGTGCAAAGGAGACTCTCTTATTTATAAAACTTCATTTAGAAACGGTGGTTTACGTAAGATAAGGAAAAGGTGGTTTACACAAATCAACTCTTACAAAAGCTAAAAAATTTGATAAAAGAGCAACTCGTAACTCATAAAGTTCATCTTTAATATAACAACAATTTAGCTACATATTGGGGAATATCCATACTATAAACATGAGTGAAAACATTAGGATACAATATAATTATGGGGAACAATATGCCCTGGCACTAATATTTTCTATTTTATAAAATTGAAAAACTTTGTAGGACGAACATTTGGTATTAAAACTTAGGTGTACATCAGGAGTTCTAAACTAATGAAATGATCTCTAATCCTAAGCTAAGAATATGTAAATCATATAACCAAGGAATGTTATCCAACTGCTTACCAATTGAAGTTTCTATTACGTTTTATTTGGCCTAGCTAGCTTGAGTTTGGCTATTTGGCTACTCTCTTCTTGTAACTTGTATTAAAGCTATTATTCATTTTAAAAACCATTTAGTTTCTCAAAAATTAATAAACTATAGTTATGTTTATTATTAAGCTTTTTAAGCAAACACAAGGCTACTATAATTTAAATATATTTATTCTTATAACAATGAGTAATATGTAACTAAATTTTATGATTTAGATGAGAAAACTCATGATCATATAAATTTAGAAGCATAATTAGGAATAATATTTAAGATATATTTTGGCAATAAGTTATCTCCTAACAAATCTACAAGTCATATTAGATATGACTAATAAAGATGTTATCTACCTAATCTAAGTTTAGTTAGTTTGAAAGCAAAATCATGATTAATTAAATTTGAATGGCACATTAGCCCACTAGAAAGCTTAAAGTAATCTTTCTAAAATAATAGTTATAGATATTATTTTGAATAAAATAGTGAGAGTAACCAAATATATTATTAAAGTTTTAATCTTATTTGATTGGTATGATATATAGATAACTTACTACATGCTTTCCTTACTTTTATATTATTTGGATTAGTAAATTATTATTATTTAGTATAGTTGATGTTAAATATTAGAGTAACAAATTTTTTGACCATATGTTAGGTTTGAGAAGAGTTCTAAAAGATGAGAAGAAAACTTTTATGTCAATTATGCAATCTGATTGTAATCAATATTAAGCATTATGGTGATAGAGTTTAAGAGACATTTCGATGTCATAAAGATGATAAAATGTAGTGACATTTTAAAATTGACTAATTTCTCATAAACTTTAAAGGTAACGTATAAGATAGATGTCAACACCAAAATAGTACAATGTAAATGACTGCATAAAGTAGAGCTGAAATGTAAAATATACTTAAAGAACTTGTTCTACTTAAATTTATCCTATTAAAAACATAAATAAGGACTATAGTTAAAGGCATGTGCTATAATATGATAATATTTTTCATTAGAACAAGATAATTATGAAACTTTCTTACTACTATAAGATATTATAGAAATCATATATGTTTCTAATTCATGCTTTTAGGTATATGATACTGGATATGGATTCAATGTTATCATAATGTTTAAGTTATATGATAAGAAATAAAATTTGGAATAAAAGTAGTTAATCATAGTTTATATTGCACCAACGGAAGTTACAGTCTACATACATTTTGATGATAATAAAATATGAGTACTATTATTTAGTTTGCTATTTAAGTTGTGAAAGCAATATAAAAGCAATAATGGTCATTCTTAAATCAAGATATATCCTATGAAAATACTAGAGAAAACTTGAAGTTAAATCCATTAACTGAAGAATAAAATTAAGACCGAGGAATAATAAGGCAAAATAGTGTTATAAATAAATATGTAATATTTCTTGCACTTCCTACTTAGTTAAAAGTATTATCATTTTAACTCATTGCTCAAGTCTATTCAATGATTAAGAGGAATTAAAGTTTTGATTTCAAATAAAAACCTATTGATCTTAGAACATACTTTGGGAATACCTTGGAAAGTGTTTAGGTCAATTTTGCTTTAAGAAAATTAAATTTAAGTATTTAAAGATATTGGAATCATGATTTTAGGTATATAGGTTGGCTAATATAGGGTAGTGGTTGACCAATGTAGATTAATGGTTGACTAATGTAGGTAAAACTTATTAAAATTATGCATAAAGGTTGAGTAATTGACATATTGGTTGATCAATACAATGTTGTGGTCCATCAATGTCCCAACCTGATGCACATTGGTTGACTAGAAGGTAGTAGTGCTCAACTAATGATCCAACTACTAGCCTATTGGTTGACCAATATGCAATAGTGGTCGACCAATATACTATAACTAGCTATTAACAATGACTAGTTTTTAGTTCCAATGACTAGTTTAATCCCTATAAACTATAAATGTATGGTTTATATTGTTTTAGATATTAGAAAACACTTAGGTGCTTTATAAACACATTTCAAAGAATTTTACATATATTTAATGAGAATTCATCGTTTCATTTTCAAGTAAGTGAGCTTTTAGGTTACTAAAGTGATTAGATAAGATATTTTAAGATGTAAATTTATTTATGAGTGGGGTTACTCTTTATCTTAAAGCAATATCATAAGAAGAATTGTTATTTACTCGTGAAGAAAAATAAGATTATTATAAAAAGGTTTCTTTTTACCTTGTTGAAAGAAGAGACTTAATGGAAAGTTCAAGAAGTTTCTTATAAGGGAAGTCAAAGGTTGTTTGGTTTGTTTTTCATTTTCCCCATAGTCTTTAAATTATTTTATGATTATATGAATTTGTTTGTATTGAATTATCTCTTTATATCATATGTTGATATTTTCTAAATTTCGTCCTTTAAATAGAACATATTTTTTAAAATTAACCAACACTCAATTCACCCCCTTTTAAGTGACATTATGGTACAATAATTACTATTAGAATAGGTCTCTTAAGTTAGTATTTCAAAAAAATTTCCACAGTAAAGATCATAATGACATATTTAGGTTTACTGTCGTCCTCATATAACCAAAAGGGTCAAAACATTAGTTTAAGCCCTTTATTTAACACCAATGACAAAACATTAGTAGAAGCCCTTTATTTAATATCAATGATAAAAGATTAGCAGAATCCCTTTAAATAATAGCAACAACTACCTTTATTAAAAAATAGGATGAGTTTTTTCTTAATGGTTGAGAATGTTGATTTGTGGGGAATAATTTCAAATGGCCTTTTCACTCTTATGAAAGTGATAGATGATACAAAAAGGTTCCTAAACTAAAGGAAAAATGAGATCATAAGATAAGATACTTATTTTTTAAAATAGTAAAGTCATTCATATATTATTTTGTGTACTAGGTAGGAATTAATTTAGTAGGGCATCTATTTGTGAAAATGCTCACAAAATTTGGCACACACTTGAAGCCATGTATAAGGCTGCTAATCAAGTTAAAGAAAGTAAATTAAATAGGTTAATTCATCAACATGAGTGGTTTCAAATGGAATATGATGAAAGTAGAACATGTATGTATATAAGATTCATTTATATTTTTAATACTCTCGAAGATATTGGAAGACCTACACAAATGTTGAAATGGTGAGAAAGTTCCTTATGTCACTGCAAAAGACTTAGAAAGCCAAAGTGATGATAATAAAAGAAGCTATAGACCTAACAACGTCACCATTGGAAGAGCTCATTAGGTCTCTTCTCATATACGAGATAAGGCTTAAGGAGACACAAAAGTGGCAAAGAAACCAAGGAAAAATGTAGCACCCCCTTACCGCAAGGTACACACCGGGACGCCCGCAGGTCATTCCGATACATATCCTACGATAAGGGTGAACTACGATCAATCACTACTAA
>JAOSBN010000006.1:17135268-17187973 GCA_027563595.1 Erythroxylum suave
ATGCATGTACAATCATTACATGTGCAAAATTCACTATTCACATGCATATATGAATGCATGAACATAGCCAAAAAAATTTAAAACACTCCTAGCCCGTTCCAAATTACTATTTTACCCTTCCCATCGGTGATGGGATGTTACAAAAAAGAACTCATCATTCAAAACTTTTAATAATGAATTAAGTGAGGATGAAACATCCTCAAGTAGAAGCAATAAAAAAGACACCATCCTTATCACTATGACATTAAAAAGACTTTTAAAGTAAAAAAATTCTCAAAAAGAAATATTTCAAACAAGGTAAGGTCAATCTAAAATAAAAATCCTTTAACACTACTTGTTTTGAATGTAAGAAACCTAGCCATAAGAAGACATAGTTCTTTGTCCTTAAAGATAATTAAAAATGCAAATAATAAAAAGAAAGAGAAGAGAGACAAAAAGGAAAAGCTATGAAGGAGTGCATTACTTCCATTCAAAGAAAATACATAACTCATATAACACTTAAAGGAATGTATCCAAGAATAACAACTTTATACCTCACTTTCATATAATAATAGATTTAATCTAAACATATAGTACGATATTTCATTTATATTCCAAACTTAGAAATATTGATAAATTTTCTTCTTCAAATAATAAATGGCAAGTAAATCCTTGAAAATGTGGTCGAAAAGAAGGAGACTAGCAACCAAAGGTTCAAATTCATTTGGCTTATAGGTTTCTAAGAAAAAAGAGGAACCAATGGTGTATAAATAACAAATGCTCAAGATACATGACTAGTGATGCGTCCTAATTTACAATATATAGAGATAAAGATAGAGAATTTATTATATTTGGAGACAATGGTAAGGGTAAGATAACTAGTGTTGGGAAAGTTAGTAAACAAGAACATTTTTAAAATTTTTAAAGTAAATTTTATTAAGACTCAAAAAGGAAATTATTACATCAAAGCATAAGAAAGAATGCTAAACCCCAAGGTCTCTAGAAAAACGTAAAGAGGACAAAATTAGGTTAAGGAAACATTTAAATTCATACATAGAATAACAAATTATAAAGCCTAACTCAACTTAAAGTTTAGAGCTTTAAATTGAGGTGTGGATAGAGCCCTAGGGAGTTATTGAGCTTAAGGAACATTTCATTTGGAAGCTAGCTCATTGCTCATATCTCAAAAGATCTTCTTAGTATTAATTAACTCCATAATCCCCATGAAGGTGCTTTGGAAAAAGTTATAATTATTCTATTATTGATCTTTGAATATTCTTATATTTCTTTCTTCCTATAATTCATAAATACCATAATTTAGCACTAGTTTTAAGGTTTTAAAGCCTCCTTTATGAGTGCACCTCACTTATTCAGCCCATGACAAGAACTAACACTATTTATTTCTATAACATTGTATTTAACATATGTTCCATGCTTGGTAGTAAACATTAGGAGATGATATTGTATTTCAGGGGCTAAATTACATAGCTTACATAATGTATTGGTCAGAGTAATGCCTTTTAACATGTCCAAAGTTTGTAGTCTTTCCTTAATTACCAACCATAATATGAAGGAGGCCTTAGGGGAATTTTTACTAAACCATACTAGCTAGGTTCCTCCAAGTTACTTTCTCTATTAACGCCTTGAATAAACTTAAGTAAGATTTGTTAGTGCAAAATTATAAGTTATGCCTCCTTTATAAGATCCTATAATGTTCATCCATTTTTGGTATGTAATCAAGGATAGAATTCATGATCAAGATAAAGCCGCTCTATACATTTTGCCATTGGCCTTTAGAGATGATTGCTTTTACTCAGTTGTCAATTAGAATTAGGAGCTTAATATTATCCAGACCTTATATCATGTTTAAAGGGCCAAGCTTTTCTAATTGTCAAACTAAAACCGTGCTTTCCTCCTATTTCCAATTCTTACTTTTTATTATTTGAACCATAATGTCTCTTAATTGAACCATTTTTTAAAGGATTCATGAGTTTCTTAGATTAGCTTTGATACTATAGAAGCTTTAGTCTTTTTATTAAATGGGAACACATTTATGTTGCCTATATAGACTTAGAATCAGGAAAGTGATTTCATATCCTTTTGTACATAATAATTTTGTTTGGTATTCTAATTAATTTAATTTCTAAACCACCTTCCTCTTTAGGTGGATAGACTTCCATCAATTTAACATTAACTCATATAATAATATCTTACTTACTTAACCACAAGAAATTCTTCAACATCTTCTCCACCTCTTTTATTAGGTTTTGAGGCATGTAGAGATGGTAACTTCAGGTAGGTTGTTCATAACTATTATGATTAGTTGAAGTTTGTCTATATAATATAAAAATTTATTATTTTAATAAGAAATTATTTTCATAATAGATTCTAATAGAGGATGACAATCTTTATAGGAAATTATATTATTTGATATAAGGATTTTTAAATAGTTGAAAGGTAAATCATAGAGACTAGAGATTCTAAATAGGTTAATTACTAGGCTTTGAAAATCTGAGGGAACATATATATGACTCTTTCATTTATTTATAGAAAGACCTAAGATCTAGTCACAAAATTACAAGGAAATTGTTAGTAATTGCACTGAGTTATGATAATCACTACATAATAATAAGAGATCAGCCATAAAAAAATTATTATATAGCTTCTGCTCCTTACATTTATGGTGAAATTTGAAGTCTATACATCTTCCTACTTTTTAAGCCATCAGTCTTGATATTGCCTCAATGCATAATATGAATAAGTGTAAAGAAAAAGAATCACCTTGCCTTAGAACCTTAACACCATTAGAAGTATTAATTGGTTCTATATTCACCAAGATTCTAAAAGAAGTAGTGATGATACATTTCCTAATTTAACATTAAAAATATTTGAAAATCTAAATGAATGTAAGGAATTAAGAATAAACCTTTAGCTAATCAAGTTAAAGGATTTGTTGAAGTTAATTTTATTAAATAATATCTTAAGTCCTTTTTTTTAGTTTTTAAAGAGTTTTTGAGCTAGCAACAAGTTATCACATATACTCTTTACTTTGATGAAGGCTCTTTAAGTTAGATTGATGATAAAACTTCAATCCTTCCTTCAGCCTTTCTATAATCATTTTGGAAATGATCCTGTAAAGAAACATTATAGTATGAAATTGGCTTAAAATCACTTAGGTAACTAGCATTTGGTTTCTTAAGAATTAGACATACATTGATTTTGATCAATTTTACAACATTTTGATATATATATATATATATATATATATATATATATTTAGTGATCATATTGCCCACTAAATGTCAAGTCTTCTAATAAAAGAAAGAAGTCAACTCAAATAGTATAAAAGTTTCATTAGGATTTAGAGTAAGCAATACTTTTTTAATAACCAAAGCATTAAAAGGATTTATGAGCATCTTCTTCTACTACTGAGTTAGGGAATTAAAAATAAACTCTTACCTATATATATGAGTAACTATTGTTAGAATTTTTTATAATGTTCTAAAAATAGTTGAGATCGATATCTTTGAGCTTCTTTTGCTCCTAAATGACTTCCCCATTTTTTTCTTCAAAGAACAATTGTTATTGGAATTCCTTCTGTAAAAGATTGCGTTATGAAAATATTTTATCCCAATTTTAACTTGTTTATTCTAAACTTTTGTTTCATCAGTGAATGGTGATCCTCTAGAGCTGTTGTGGGATTTATTAGTGCTTTTCTTTCTTTAACCTTTAAGTCTGCATCTCTAGGCCTTAAGTTCGATTCTTCATGAATTGTTTATTAGTGCTTTTCTTTCTTTAACCTTTAAGTCTGCATCTCTAGGCCTTAAGTTCGATTCTTCATGAATTGTTTTTAAATCATATGTTATCTTGTTAATTAAGAAGCTTTTGTCTATTACTTTTTCCATATGGAGTTATTTAATTCAACTTTCACTTTTTAGATCTTGCTCATGCATTTATAAGACTCAAAGCCTTCAACCTCTATGCTTAAACATTTTTAAATTCTATCTCTAGACCCTTCCAAATTTACTAGAAAATTGTTGAAACTAAAAGGGGATTTTAATTTCCACTTCCTTTTACTTATTATCAACCTAATAGGGGAATGGTCTAAGCATATAAGAGTATGAAAAAGGTTTTTGTTGTTAGAGAACAATTTAAGCTATTAAGGATTGGTCAAAGCTATGTTAAGACTTTTCCTTATGAAATAGCTCCCCTCTTGTTTATTACTTAAAGTGAAGTACACATTATTATACCTTGGGTCAATTAAATTAGCAACATTTAGCTAATTTGGCATATCTTCATTCCTAAACCTTCTACACAGTTTATCCCACTCATCTTCTTATGTAAGTAGAACACAATTACAGTCTCTAAATGTAAGCCACGAAGCATTCATTAGCGAGCTCAGCAATTTCAGGTCATTTTATATGGAGTTTCTTTAAAATTCATTAATGAGTGTGACTTCAAAAAAGCAAAGATCCTAATAAATACTAACCTTTAAATCAATAAGTTGATTTGAGATAATGGATTGATGAACCTTAATTTTACAGAGGTCAAAAGTGACAAAATCCTTCCAGTATAGTGAGTTTGATAATTCAATTACATTCTAGTTTTTACCAAAAAACTAAAGATTATTATCATGGTTATTTGCTTTTATTCTTATTGCTAATAGTCTTACCATATATGGGTTTTTAGATAGAAGATAATAATGCATTATCTACTTTTTAAGGGTAATTTATATCTTTAACATTTTATACTATGATTATGGAGGTGAACGAAAGGTATGGGGCCCTTCCTTCTTTAATTTTCTAACTAGTTTCTTTTTAACTCTAGCAATTATTGCCATTTTAGGCTTACTATACACTTTAGCTTTCCATATTATGATGGATAGACTTACGAAAAACATGTCTTGATCTTAATTCTTACGAGGGGTTATCTTTAGGGGCTCCCTTAAAGGCTAAATGATGGAGTTGTTTTCTTTTTAGGCTAAGGGCATCTACTTGTGGCAATTCCAAGATTTTTATTTTCTCTATCATGTTAGCACTTAGGGATGTGTATCTAAGATTTATTATAGAGCCAGTTCCCCTTTTACTAGTAACATTTACATCCTTATTGTTTCCTTATATGTCTATTTGAGTGTTAGAATATAAGTTAGTGACTCCTCCTTCATAATAAGTTTCACACCTCATTTCTTTCCTATTCAAATAAGGCTTGCCATATCTAAATTTCAAACTTTAAAACTTTCTCTAGTCATAAAGCTTTTGCTAGTAGGCTTCCAAACTTTCTTTTCCTAATTAGTGGGTAGTTTCCACTGATAAGATAGTTAAATATCTATCTTCATTAGATCTCCCTCATTACTAAGGATCAATATTTAAGAGGTACATTGTAAAAATTGACTTATATTTTTGTCCTTTTCATACTATTCTTATGTAACATCATTATATTCTTCCATCTATATAATAAAATATGTTTTCCATAGACATTATAAAGACCCATTTATATAATCTTCTACATATTCACTTTACATATAAATCTAAATTTAAGAAGTCATTCTCATTAATTAGTATTTTTTTACAGATCAAACTTTACTAAATTAGCTTCTGCCTATTTATGAACTTCTAAAAATGGAAGTACTAGTAATGTTTTCATCTTAATGCACTAGCTTTTAGTACTTCAATAAAGGAGTAGGCTATGACATAGTCTCCATCCATTTGATTACGAAAGAATCTCAACTTTTTACAAGGATATGGTCTGTAACCACCTATTTCTAGGACTTATTCATATTACATGAGTATGATCCATCAACAAGCTAAGTCCTTACCTATTGAAAATTAACTTGGGAGGATATTTAAGAGCCTTCTTTAGGGTTAAGGATGTTTTAAATGATAAGTAAGGACAAAGTGAGAGTTAGTTTTTGCATTGTCATAGTAAAGCTTATAGGTAAAAGTTTTATGGTATCAAGACAGTGGCTTTAGGGAATGGATAAGAATATTGGAAACATATGTAGCAAGGAAGAATTAGATGGGGGTAAGTTGCTATTTTATCCCTTTCCTTCATAGTTAATTCCCTTTGCATTAAAGGAAATGGAGTAGACTTAATCTCAAGCAGGAGAGTTCATGTGCTTAGTTATACCAAAAATGGTCAATTATGGTGAAAAGGAAGGAATGTTTTAGATAGAGATCAAACTCCTTCTCTAGCCCTATTACAACTGACAACGTGTTTTTAGTAAAAGGATTAAATCATAATTTATTAAACATAAGCCAAATATGTGAAAAAGATTATAAAGTACAAGTTAAAGGAAAATTATGCATTATTTTAGAAGCATTTATAATCAATGTTATGAATATCTTACTTACACTAGTACTGGATTGGGTTTTTGTACGGTACTGTATCGGTATCGATTAATACTAGATACTGTTTCAGGTAATTTTTTAAATTTATGGAATAGTCCCTGATTTTTTTTAAAATTATAAAGTAGTCTATTAGTATGTTATACTGTATATTTTATAATTTTATATCAACCATATCTGTAAAAATCATAATAATAAAAATTAAAAAAATCTATTTATTTTTGTTAAAATAATAACTATAATTAATTTGCAGAAAAAGATCATTTAATCATCATGCAAGTATAAAATTAAGAACAATATAAGGTATTTGAAATATTACAATTTCATCACATAATAAATAATAATTACTTCAAAACATCAAATAAAAAGAAAAATAAAGATCCTATTACAATTGACAACTAAAGTTCTTGACGAGGAGATAACTGACTAGAAGTGAAACATGAAACAAAAAGACATATTATTTAATTTACTATCAATTAAATAATATTATTTAATATATTTATTATTAATAAGAATTTAAAAAATTTAATTTAATATTATATTTTTAATTAACTAAATTTAATTATTACTAACATTATAAATAACTTAATTTAATTTAATATAATGATAATTAAAAATATTTTTAAAATATATAAATTTCCACTAAAATTTGATTCAATAATTCAAATATATCTAAAATAAACATTATTTTATAAATAATAAATTTTAAATTATTTATTTAAAAAATAAATATTTTTATTAATAATTATTATATAAAAGATTGAAATAAAATAATTTATTTTTAAGTTTTATTTAATGAATAATTATTATTAGTAATAAAAATATTAATTTTATTTTAAAAATATAAATTAGAATATCAAAATAAAAGTTGGACTAAATAAGTAAATAGCTAATTTTAAAAAAACAAGTTTGAAAAGGGGGTGGGGAGGCGGGAGAATTTTAAAAAAATTAAAATTTTGCTAAATAATCCCTATATTTTTCAAAGTTTATGATACTAGTTGATATTTAAATACCTGTCGATACCAAGTGAAATCGTCAGTACTAAAGACCGGTATCTTTAAACATGATTTTGTACCTTTTTTACTTAGTATGGTACCTTTCGGCCAGTACAAGCTAGTACAATATGAAATCCATAACGTTGTTTATAATAGCATTACAATTTTAGGTAAGAAAGAAGTTAACGTTTATATAACTGATTTAACATTTATATAATTGACCTGCATAACCTCTCTAACCCAAATATAAAGTGTTTAATGTCTATAAGTGAAGATGTGTGGATTTGTTATAAGAGACTTAAGTATGCAACCATGGATCTCACCTCTAACCTTTACTTCAAGCAACTTGTCAATAGACTTTCAATAGTCAAGTTTTAGAAAGACAACATGTCAGGAGCTTGCCAAATGGGCCAACAAGTGAAAAGCTCATTTAAGAGTAAAAAATTGATAAATCTACTAAACCTTTTCAATTACTTTATAAGAACTTGTTTAGCCTTATTATAGTTACTAGTTTAGGTGGAGAAAGTTATACAATTGTCATAATAGATGACTTTAGTAGATTTACACGAGTATTATTTGTTACTAGTACAAATGAATGCTTTGGAGCATTGGTTAAGTTTGTCAAAAGAGTTTAAAATAAAATAGAAATCTCCATTGCATTAATTAGAAGTGATCATAGTAAGGAATTCAAAAAATGAATTATTTGCAACTTTTTATGAAGAAAATGACATATTTCATAAATTTTGTACTCTTATAACTCCTCAACAAAGCGAAACTGGTTAAAGAGATATAGGACTCTGCTAGTTATGGCTAGGATAATGATACATGAATATAATCTCTGAAAGTATTTACGGGTGGAAGTTATAGCAATGCATTTCATATATTCAATAAAGCTTGTATAATAACATCTATAAATAAAACACCATCTAAACTTTGGCATAGGAAATAACCAAAGATTAGATATTTTAATGTGCTTAGTTATAAGTTTTATATTTTAAACACTAAGGATAAGTTAAGAAAGTTTGATTTAAAAGAGGATGAAAGAATTTTTCTAGGTTGCTCATTAACTAGAAAATTGTATCAAGTATTTAATAAAGACTCTTATTATTGAAGAATGAATCTGTGTTGTTTTTTAATGGATTAAACCATCTTGCCTCTAAGAAAAGTCTTAAAGACGATGATATAGGTCTATTTAAGGAATTAAAAAATTATCCCTTGAAGAAAATATGAATGATCACTAAGACGCCTCATAAAAATAATTTTTAAAAAAATCAGTATGACATATAAAAAGGATGAGAACTTCCAATGGATATCAAATTTAAGAAGAATCATCGTCTGAGTCAAATTGTAGGTGATGTTCAATATGAGGTAATTAATATATCTCATTTTATAAATACATCACGTCTTTTTTTTATTTCTTAAATTAAACCTAGGATAGTAGAAGAAGCCATTTATGATGAAAAATTGGGTTCTTGCTATGAATAAAGAATTGAAAATTTTTGAAACAAGTGTGGACTTTAGTGCCTAGACTTAGATATCATCAAATCATAGGCACTAAGTAGGTTTTAGAAATAAATTAGATGAATTGGTACTATTGTGAGGGATTGATGCCTTCTATACTTATAAGAAATTTATTGATGTTAAAATTGCAGGTGCATAGCTTGCTATAGCTAGCATAAACAAATACGGGTTAATCTCATGAGGATTATAAGTACTAGTAATTACTTTTTGCCTATTATCTAAACATCGACTCGTATTGTGTATTTAATTAAAAATTAAACTAAACAACTAAACTAAGATTTAAACAATAATGAACTTATGATAAAGGAAAATACTTGGAAAAGTCTATATCAAATAAATAGAATTTAGGTAATGAATCCCCCTAAGAATCCTTAAATATTAACCATTTATCATGCAAATTCCTATCTTATGTTAATATCTTTATCAAGACTATTAGCAACTACTCCATCAGTTGATTAACAAAAATATTTCTAGTTAAATAGGATTGCATTATCAATTTAAGAATTTCAATATTAGGTTTGACTTTAATCTAGAGGATTTATATTGACCTGTCTATAGTTTGCATGCAATTCCTTCCAATTATGGTAGATCTATTCATACAAAAGGATTTCTCAATCTCAATCATATGAAATCATATCATGAACTAATATATTAGAACAAGAATAAAACATGTAATTGAATCTCAATAAATCAATCAATAACATTGCATTAAATAAAAAATCAAATCATATTGTTAATACAACTTAGGGTTCACCATACCTAGGCACTAAAAAAAGTAGTTCCTACTCATAGAAAACAAAACCAAAGATAAACAAGCAAAAGAACTACTAGAGAACAAAGAAATTATAATTTTAAGTCTCCTTTTTTTCTTCTATAGATCTTCTTAAAAGTTAGGTTGGATGTTGTTATCTATCAAATCATTTGACGTATTCTTTATGTTTTCCTCGTCCTATTATCAAAACTGTCACCTCTTTATACTCTTTATGACTCAAAATTACTTTTAAACTCATCTCCTCTTATTTTGCCTCCATTCACATACTTTTATAATAAAAGCTAGGGTTTTTGGAATATACATAATCAACATACACTAGTGTGTAGGTGATCGTCTATCTCTAAAAACACATAAATTCATGATATTAAACGAGCAAAGAGACTTACACAGGTAATATACATAGCTATGTATACCAATATATAGGAGCATGTAACTTCACACAATCAAAGCAAAATTCTTCAAATCTTCACACGTTTATAAAGACATGTATAGTCACTATATATGGTCATGTAGGTCCAAGTTGCTTCAAATCTTTATTTCATGCCCCAATTTCATTTGAATTATTCTCCTTTTAGTCTAAGAAGGCAATTATTACCTACCAATGCACCTGAAGCAAATTAAGTAACAAAAATACTATAAAACTATTATATATTAAGAATACACATTAAATATGTATACAGTCAAATAAGCATTTATCAAACATTCCCACACTTAAGCTTTTGTTTTTATTTAAGCAAAACATAATTTAAAGTATCAATCTTACACATATTTATCCCTTATTAACCTCAACTTGCCCATCCATCTCTACATTATCATATCATATTAATCAAATTAACATATAGTTAGATTCAAGTTATTATAAAACTAACCTTTAAAAGTCAATATCAGTAATAATCACATCAGTAATTTTTTTGCAATCAAAGAAAAAATGTTTACACCTTTGCCAATGTTTCACTCAATGTGCTTAAGTATTTAGAGTGAAAGGTATAAGAACTCTCAAATCAATATATAGCAAAATTCTTAACCATAAGCTCGCAATATTATCACATCTCTCCCACTTATAAGTAAATTAAAATGAAAAATCAAAAGGTCTTGATATGAGGATTTAATAGGGCTTAGGTAAGGTATAATTTAGATAATAAAAGCGTGATGAAACTGTAGGGAATTTACAAAAATAATATTTCAAGAATTACAAGATGCTTCACAATATATAGGTCCTTCACATTATAAATCCATTGGTACTATACCTTTAACACACTTTTTTTTCAATAAATAATCATGTACCAATAATTAAAAAAATTGGACCTTTTCAAATTTTAAGTTTCAAACAATCAAGTAATATAATTCAAGAAGGATAATATAAAGGTTAACAATAGGGTTATAATCATTAAAAAAAGTTAAGACTCAAAATTGATTACTCCTAAGGGACAAAATATGGTAGGGTAATTATTAAGAAAATATTCTAAACAAATGTTGAATCTAAATGCCTTTATCACTTTAATACTTCTGATTTAACAAATGTGTTCTTAATATGCATAATAAAATCAAGTTCTATAATTATCCAACTATGGATGATAACATATATGAAAGAATAAGAGCTTAAATATTAATCTATTTGTTCTTAGGATCAAAAGCTCACAAAAAAATGGTGTCTTATGTGTGTCGATAATATGCAATTTTTATTCAAACAACTAGCTCATCGACTACTGAAAATATGAAATTTTAAAGCAAGTTGATTATAACTTTCATTCTTTTGCATACTAATTCAATTAAATAATTAATAACAATCTTAAGTAATTTGGATAGATTTTAACTAATTTAGGATATGAGTTAATAAAATTTAATAACAAAGATTATTATAAGCTTAAGAAAATTATAATCCCCTTTCCCACACTTAAAATTGTAAATTGTCCCTAATGTATACAATATTAACACATATGGATTAAAAAGGAAGAAAGGATAAGGAATTTGGTACTTTCCTGAGTAATAAGAATTTTAGAATTCTAATTTTGATGAAGTTCCATCTAATATGAGATATAATCATCCTTAAAAATTATAAATAAAAAGGGATAAAAAGATAAAAGAAAATAGAAAATAATGAAGAAACAAAATATGAAATACGAAAATAAAAGTGAAATAAAATAACATTGCACTAATTTTTAGAAAAAAGAAAATAATAATGGAATGAAAATAAGAAAAACACAAATAATAAGAAAAAGAAAAGAAAAGACCAAATTGTAGAATCCCTCAATCATGTTATGACTCTAGCTTCTCCATTGATGGAGGGTCCTCGAGTCGTATGTCCTCAAAATGTGGAGGAGGTGATGATGATGTGCTTGCTCTAGATGGTAGAGATTGAAAAGTAATGCCTTGATGGCTCGCCATTTGCAATAGTAGATCCCCCATCCATCTGATAGAGGTCTCAAGTTATCCTATCCACTCCACAATCTCCACTCGTTATATTCGAATAGTATGTTGGGTACCTATAAACTAAACTATATATCTCTCTAGCTGAGTTGTCTTCAGTGGGTCCCAGTGTGGTTTCTATATTCTATGTGCTTCCGTACTATCCTCTTGTGTGATTCCTCTCATTTGGAATGGCGGTGAGTATGGCTGCAGTGATTGCTTTACTGTGTGTGGCTACTCCCTAGCTCCTTTTGATATTGCTAGCTTGTTAAGAATCCTAATTAGGTGGTAGATATCACCCATAGGTCCTCATCGTCTACATACCATATGTATATGTTTCATACATCGAGGTTTAGTGTTGCCATGGTACCTACCAATTGCATTGTTGGTATTCTATTAAAGACACCCATTAGTCGTGCAAGTCCGATCATATAATGGTTAAACATAGATCATGTTAACCTTCCTCTCCTCACTCTACCATCGGATAAATTGGTCTAATTCATGCCCTAATTGTATTGGTGTCCTCCCGGTGATGCTCCAAAGATAAAACACATCCATCTGATATGAAATACAATAATCCTTGTAAAATATAAACAAAAAAGGATAAAAAGATAAAAGAAAATAAAAATAACAATAAAGAAACATACAAAATACGAAAATAAAAATGACATAAAATAACATTGCACTAATGTTTAGACAATAGAAAATAACAAATAAAAGAAAATAAGGAAAAAAACACAAATAATAAGAAAAAGAAAATAAAAGATCAAATTACAACATCCCTTAATCATGATATGACTCTGTTCTGTTCGATAATTAAAGGTCCTTAGGTCGTATGTCCTCAAAATGTGGAGCTAATGATGATGTATCTGCTCCAGATGGTGGAGGTTGAAAAGTGATGCCTTGATTGCTTGCCATTTGCAACAATAGATCTCCCATCCGTCCAATAAAGGTCTCAAGTTGTCCTATCCACTCCAAATTCTCTATCTTTTATACTCAAATAATACATTGGGTACCCATAAGCTACTCCATGTGTTGCTTCAGTCGAGTTATCTTTAGCTAGTCCCAATGTGGTGTCTATAGTCTTGCTTATATACTATCCTCCTCTCGTGCGATCCCTCTCGTCTAGGATGACAGTGAATACGGCTACAGTGACTACTTTCCTATGTGTGGCTCCTCCCTAGCTCCTCTAGATGTTGCTAGCTCATTAGGGACCTAATTATGAAGTAGATATGACTCGTAGGTCCTCACCATCTACCTATTGTATGCATATGCTTCATGACATCGAGGTTTAGTGTTGCCATGGTAACCATTAATCATATCATTGGTAGTTTATTGAAGACCCCATCCATCATACAACTTTAGTTACATAAGGTCTGACACAGATCGTGCTAATTTCTACTTCTCACTCTAAAGTCGAATAAATTGGGCTAATGTATGCCCAGGTGTATTGGCATCCTTTTGCTCATGATCCAAATATAAAACACATCCAAGTTCCTAAAAATGCCATGGTTTTCACCCTATCCACTCAATGTGTGACTTAGTACTTCGTGGATATATCTGAGAACCAAGTATCACAGAGATAAGATCTTGGATTTACTAAGGTCATAGCCGTCGTCGTCACTAATTATACGTAAGAATTATTGAGAAGACATCCCATACATAAATTCTATCCATAAGGATAAGTAAGCTTACATCCCCATGAACCCCTAGTAGTAAAGCCCCATTATGTCCGATAGCTCTGAATAGCTTATTAAGACAATCTCCCCTAATAGCTAGAACTGAATTATGTTCGGCTGGTCCCAATCATGTCTTCCTTTCTCCAAAAAGAATATGGAGAGCACCTTGAGTGTTAACACCCAATAAGAGGGCTCCTTAATCTCGGAAAAACAATAACAAGCTCCAAGATTGATAAGTTCGCAAACTTGCTAGACCAAACCGACTTATACCAGCACCTCCCAATCAATGCTACGACCTGTCACGAAAGTCCTATCCTTGAGCTGTTGATAATGCTCCTCATGTGTTGTTGCGTTGAACAGTAGCATATGAGGTCACTCTAATGGTTAGATTGAGTAAGCTCCCCTCGAGTCTTTAGAGGACCCTTCTTCTCGTGGTCTTGTCATTGTGCCTGAAACATTACATAAATGTGAGAAAATTGCGTATAAACTATAAAAACACCCTTCCCCACACTTATTTCTTATGCTCACTAATTTTTTAATCATGAAAACGAACTAAAAAATGAAAATTAAACAAGTAGCAAAATCATAAACAAATAATCTATTGCATATAAATAAATAAATACAATTAACATTAAATAATTGAAAAATTAACTAATAATCCATTTAATCGCAAAATTTAAAATTAAAATATTTTAATTAATAAATAAAATAATTTAATTATCGAATTTTGAATTTAACCCTAAAATTGAAATTGAGAACCTTAATCTAACAATTATGCAAAATTAGTCAAATTAAGCATTGAACTCACGAAAAAATCTAAATTAAAATGAAATTAACCAAGATACAACTTTAGTTAATCATAAAAATAACTAATTAATCCTAATTTCACACAAAATCATCACAATTTAACAATTAGTGAGCAAAATGGCATAAATTTGCAATCCTCTTTGAAATTTCATCCAATATGCACACAATTCATCAAATTGAATCAGTAAATCAAATGGGTAAATATGAAATTCAACTATTAAATCACAATTAATCATAGAATCATGCAAAATTTTACAAATTCCCAAAATCCTAACCCTAGCATTTTTAGGGTAAAAATCCCAAAAAAGTGTAAAACACCTTATTATGCATGTATAAACAATTGAAAATGATAAGAATACTTACTTGATTGTCGCTAATTTGTAAGAAAATGCAAGAAATTTTCTAAGAGATTGAGAGGGCAATGATAATAAAGTGAGACAGAGAAGAGAAAGTGAGAAAAATGATGGCTTAGGGCAAATTAAGTGCTATTGCGAACTATTATGGACTACACAATCGTGTAACTGGCCATGTAAGTCACCGACTTGTAACTTTTCGCGGACTTATATGGTCTTTTACATAGGCATCTATCTAACTGTGTAAGTTTACACAAGCATGTCTGGATAGCGTGTAGCTTTTTGTAAACGTGTACAAAATAAAAAATAGTTGAACCAACGTAAAAATTTTGCACTTTTATGAAACCTTAACATGCATACCTTAATATAATAATTATGCATAATCTCAACAGGATGCTCATTGTCCTAGATGAAAAAAATATGAAACAAAATTTAATCATAAAACCTAAACGAATTCATAGTTTGCCTCTATGTAGCACTTTTTTAATTTTTTAGCTCGACATACCTTTAATGCTCGGCAGCTTATAAAGATGGGGTTTCTATAGTCTTACCATAGGTTCCATGAACTCCAAGTAAGCTACCTATTATTGTCGCTTACCACGATTCTCTTTTGATTGATTTCTTTGAACTTGCACAAGCATTCGTGCTCCTTTAAAGGTAGAGTCTTATAAAATATCCAAAAAAGGATCATTCTAAGACTTACTAGATTCAATGACATCAATTTGTTCAAAAGTATGATTAATGACATTTGAAACTTTAAAAACAACTTCTTCATCCCCCACCTTTAGTTTTAACTTGCCTTCGTCAATATCCATTATTGAATTAGTAATCGTCAAAAGGGTTGACCAAGGACTAAAGGCATTTCCATGTATTCCTCTATGTCAAGAATCACAAAATCAATTAGGAAGACAAACTTATCAACCTTAATATGATCATCTTTTATAACTCCCCTAGGATATTTTACTGATCT
The DNA here is from genome assembly GCA_027563595.1 of Erythroxylum suave. NCBI lineage: Eukaryota > Viridiplantae > Streptophyta > Magnoliopsida > Malpighiales > Erythroxylaceae > Erythroxylum > Erythroxylum suave. Next base: position 17,151,095 of record JAOSBN010000006.1, read on the forward strand.
ATTTACTAGTCACACACTTATCCTAGTAGGTTTAAGTTCACCTCTTCCTAGCTTTTTAAACAACAAATAAGGCATCATTCATATTAATTCTAGCCTCTAGGTCGACTAAATAATTATCTATTTTTAAATTACTAATTCCATAAGTGATAGTAAAACTCCCTAGATCTATAAGCTTCTCTGTAGTTTGCTTTTTAGAACTTCTGAGCTCCTTTTACTTAGTGCAATAGTTGATACCTCCTCTAACTTTTCTTTATTTGATTGTAGCTCTTTCAAAAGTTCCATATGTTGCAGCATCTACACAAGAGCTTTAATAAGAGGCAAGTTAGTTTGGAGTTGCTTGAACATCTAAAGGAACTTACCAAATTATACATCCATTTGATCTTTGTTAACTTTCTCAAGATAAAAGATGATAGGTTGATATTACTTGATTTTCTTAAGGTGGCTTTCACTTTAAGCTGTACATTGACTCTTAGTACTCTCCTTCTTCTTTTCTCTTTTTTTTTTGGAAGCTCTGTTCCACTCTTCAAGTGATTGCCATTACATGTTCTTTAGGATTTGTTTTAGTTGCTCTGGACAGACTCCCTTATGGTATTTTATAAACTAGCTTGGCAATTTGACTAATTTAACATCTAAGTTACAAATAGGAGCCTCCGTTCGTTGATTTCTTACATTAGATTCTTGAGTAATCTTCAACATCATCTTCTCCAGAGTAGGCTTCTTAGCTTGAGGTGCTTGTTGTTGAAATCCCTGCAAAGGGTTTTTCCTTACTTACCCTTGCTTTCCCCAAGAGATATTGTGGTGATTCCTCCATTCTGGATTATATGTTGCTATATGGATTGTTTTGGGGGCCTAAAAGCATTCCCCAAACAATTCATATGCTTAGGTTGTCTTACCTGACAGTTTGGACCTAAATTTTTAAGCCTACAAAACATACACTACATAACTTGACCTTATGGATTCATTGTTATTCAATTGATTTTTCTACTAAATGCTTCCAGTTAGTTTGCCAACTACACCACTGAGTCCATTCAATAAACTGTCGTTGGCTTATTAATTCTTACTTTAGAAAAGAGCCATTGATATTTGATCATTGTTATGTCCTCAATAAGGTCGTAGGTTGCTTAGTGTCTTATTATTAAGAGTACCCCTAGTTGCTGCATCAATTGACTACCTTGTGCTCTGAGTCAGCATATTATAAAAAGTTTGGATTTGCATTCAAAGTGGTAAAGCATGAGGTGGGCATCTTGTTAATGTTTTTTCTAAACCTCCCTTATGTATCGTATATTGATTCAAAATCAGCCTGGGAGTAGGAGGAGCTATCGTTCCTGAATTTTACAAACTTTTTTAGTGGAAAGTACTTTCACTTGATCCCATGTAGTCAATGATGATTGTGGCAATGAATTCATCCATTGCTTAACCTTTCCCCTTATAGAAAACATGAACACTCATAGTCTTATCACATCATTGTTCACTCCATTTATTTTGAAGGTATCACAAATCTCTAGAAAATTTAAGATGTGTGCATTTGGGTTCATCTTGTAATCCGTCAAATTGGACAAATTACTGCACTATTTGAACGATACTCGACTTGATTTTAAAATTATTGGCATTCATAATCGGTCTAAGAATAGTGGACTTTACTCTAGTCAAGTCTAGTATACTATAATCAAACATTGTCCTCAGTTGGTCTATAATTGTTCTTGATTCTTCAGTATCAACTAACCTCCCTAGTCTTCTATTTGTTGATCTAGCTCAAACTCTCTCAGTTGTGTTCTTCAGATATTTCTACAAGCAATTCTCTTGATTTCTAGATCTTTGTCTACTAAGCTCACTAGATTACTCTAGGTCACAAACTGACTAACAATAAGATCTGTGAGGACAATAAAAATAACAAGTCAATTAAATAAAATAAAGTAAAAACAAAAAATCAAAATAAAGGTAAAAATGACTAGATTGACAAAAGCTAGGTTTTTCGAATATTATTAATCCTTGACAACGGTTCCAAAAACTTAATTGCTGTCTTCCATACTTATAAGAAATTTATTAATGTTAAAACTGCAAGTGCATAACGTAGCTATAGGCAGCATAGGCAAGTAAGAGTTGATCCCATAAGGACCGTAAGTACTTGTAATTATCTTTTTTCTATTATTTAATAGTTGATTCATATTATAGGTTCAATTAAAAATTAAACTAAGCAACTAAACTAATAATAAAACAATGATCAACTTAAGTCAAAGGAAAATACTTGGAAAAGTCTATATCAAATCAATAGTACTCTGGCAATGAATTGATTCAAATTGTAGATTTAATTAAAGTTAAACTAAATAACTAAACTAAGATTAAAACAATGATGAACTTTAGACAGAGGAAAAATACTTCAAAAAGTCTATACCAAGTAAATAGTACCAAGGTAATGAATCCCCCTAAGAATCTTTAAATATTAACCTTTTATCATGCTATTGTATTATTGATTATTAGACCATGGAAATTCCTATCTTTTGTTAATATCTTTCTTAATACTATTAACAACTAATCCATTAGTCGATTAACAGAAATATTTATGGTTAAAACCCTAGGATTGCATTATTAATTTATGAATTTCACTATTACGTTTAACCTTAATCTAAAGGATTTATGTCGACCTATCTCTAGGTTTGCATACAACTACTTCCAATTATGGTAGATCTTTTCATACAAGAATATTTCTCAATCTCAGTCAGATGAAATCAAATCATGACCTAATATTCTAGATATATTAGAACAAGAATAAAATGCATAATTGAATCTTAATAAATTAGTCAATAAAATTGCATTAAATAAAAGATCAAATCATATTGTTAGGGTTCATCACACCTAGGCACTAAAAAAATTTATTTCTATTCATAAAAAACAAAACCAAAGATAAACATGCAAAAGAGCAACTAGAAAATAAAGAAATCATAATTCTAAATCTCTCGTTTTCTTCTGATGGATCTTCTTACAAGTTAGGTTGGATGTTGCTATCTATCAAATCTTTTGACATATTCATGTCTTTCTCATTCTTTGATTAAAACTATCACCTCTTTTTGTTCTTTATGACTCAAATTTACTTATAAATTTTCCTCCTCTTGTTTTGCCTCCATTCATGTAATTTTTTTAAGTAAAAGTTAGGACTTCTAGGATATACATAATCAAGAAGTGACCGTGTATTTCCAAAAACACTAGAATTTGCAATTTTATACAGGCACAGAGACTTACACGTGTGTGTAACTTCACACGACCAAAACAAAATTCTTCAAATATTCACACTTATACGGTTGTGGAGGTCCAAATTGCTTGAAATCTTTGTTCCATACCCCAATTTCATACTATTTCTTGTCCTTTTGGTCCAAGAATGCAATTATCACCTACAAATCCACTCGAAGCGAATTAAGTACCAAGAATACTATAAAATAATAAGTATTAAGCAAAAAATATTAAATATGGGCATTTAATTATAGTCATATAAGTAATTATCAGTCAAAAATAATGCTAGATTACTAGCTAAAGGGTACAATCCAAAAGAGAGCATATATTTTGGGAAAACTTTTATAGTAGTAGCTATTAGAAACTATTAGATTATTACTTGCATTTTTATCTTATGTGAATCTCAAATTATTTTAAAAAGATGTTAAAGTGAATTTTTAAATGGTTTTATTCAAACAGCGTTTATGTTATTCAACCACCTAATCTTGAAAATCATAATGCAACTAGTCATCTTTATAAATTGTCTAAAGTTTTATATAGCTTAAAAGAAGCTTATAGAACTTAGGGTGATATGTTAAATGCATTCATTTTGAAAAATGGATTTACAAAAGCAAAAGTTGATAAAACTTTATTCATAGAAAAGGATAAGGAAAACATCTTAATTTTTCAAATTTATGATGACGATGATGATGATATATCTTTGTTAAAGTATGAGTAAAGATTTTTCCATGCTTATGAGTAGGGAATTTAAAATGAGCATGGTAGTAGAGCTTAACTTCTTTCTTGTACTTCAAATCAAGCAAATGAAGGAGATCATCTTCGTAAATCAAGTCAAATGCACCAAATAACTAATAAAATGCCTTGAAATGGATCGAGTTAGGTCATTGAAGACATATATAATTATTAAAACTAAGCTGAATAAGGATGAAGAGGACAATTTAATTGATATAAAACTATATCAACGTATGATTAGTAGTTTACTTTATCTTAGGATGAAGAGGACAATTTAATTGATATAAAACTATATCAACGTATGATTAGTAGTTTACTTTATCTTACTACAAGCATGCACAACTTTATGTTGAATGTTTGTTTATGTGTTATATATCAATCAAATCTAAAAAAGTCTCACCTTTTAGTCGTTAAACATATTGTTAGACATCTTTATGTTACCATGTGATTAGAACTTTGGTATTCTAAATCCAGAAAATTTAATTTAGTTGGCTACATAGTTGTCAATTATGGTAGTAGTCTTTAGATAGGAAGGGAATATTTGGTACTTGTTAATTTCTAGGCAATGTATTAGTTTTATGCTTTTGTAAGAATCAAAATTCAGTTGCCTTATCAACTATAAAAGTCAAATATATAGTAATTGATAGTTACTGTGCATTAATTTTTGGGCTTGAATAATGACTTAGAGACTATGTCATGGAATTTACAAAGATATCAATTAGGTATGATAACATTAGTGCCATTTTCCTTGCACATAATCCTATTCATCACTTTATAAACAAGCACATGGAAATTAAATATTATGTTAATAATGATCATTTGTAAAATGGAATATTGAGATAAACTTTGTTGATGCATTACGCTAATTGACTGAAATGTTCACTAAACTAATGAGTAAGGATAGATTTTACATAATTAGGAGAGAAGCAGCCATATTTAATGGGAATTATATTTGATAGGGACATATTTATATGCTTAAATTTAATTTTAATTATTAATTTATAATGAGCTTCAATGTTTTAATATTAGTTTAGCAGACTTTTAAATAATCGATTCTTTTGTATGTTTCCAAAAAGGGGGGGGGGGGGATTTTGTAAAATTAGATTTGGAGGGAGTGGTTAATTCAAGAAATTTCAATTTTGTAAATTTGGCATTAATATTGCAGTTATAGTTTTATTAACCTTTGGATTATTAAAGCCTTTATCATGTCAACTTCAAATTGATATTGTAATTAGTTCTATTATGATAATCTTTATACAAATGTTGGTTTATGTTTAAAATATATTAATAAGATTTTTTTGTTATGCATTAACTTCAGTGGAGTTAACTATTTATAACACCTTAGAATAACAAATCGTGTGTATTTGATTTTTCCATTATTTATCCAATATCATAAAATTTTTATCATCATCAAGTTGGAAGGAGATTGTTAAGCTAAAGGAGGTTACAATCCACATTTTGATCATAATAAGATATAAGTAGACTAATGAGTTTATTTCTTATAAAAGCAATGGTGGTCATATGGAGTTAAAACTCATTCTAGTGAAGCACAAAATGAATACAAAGGAAAAAAAAGACATAATAATGTTATAAATATGTAATTTTTATTGCACTTGTTACTTTGATACTTTAGAGACTTTTCATGTATAAACAGATTATCATTTTAATATAAACAGATTATCATTTTAACTTATTGCATGAGTCCTTTCAATGATTTAGAGGAATTAAGTTTTGATTTTAAAAACCCTCTTGATCCTTAAAACATTCTTTAAGGAATATTTTTAGAAGTGTTTAAGTTAATTTCACATAAGAAAACTAGATTTATGTAATTGAAGATGTTGAAATCATGATTTTGGGTATATAGGCAGACCGGTATAGATTAATGGCCAACTTATGCTAGTTAAGGTTATAAAAAAGTGCATAGACATTGTATTAATGACATATTAGTTGAACAACATATTGATGTGATCAATCAATGTCCCACTAAGATGTACCTATTAGTTGACCAATATTCCAAAGGGTAGCATATTGGTCGACCACTATACTACAACTAGCTATTAGCAATGACTAATTATTGGTTCCAACGACTAGTTTAATCTCCTAGTGGCATAAATACATGATTTTTCATTAGTTTGGTTATGAAAAAAATATTTGGGTGTTATATAAACACATTTTAAAGAGTTTTCTTTTATACTTTGTGATCATTCTTTTTCCATTTCAAATTAAGTAAGCCTTTAAGTTATCAAAGTGATTAAGCAAGGTCTTTTGAGTTATAAATTCATTTATAATTGAGATTGCTATTTCTTTATAGAAAGATTGTAAGAAAAGTTGCTCTTTACTCATAGATAATATTACTGTAAGAAGATTCATCTTCATTTTGTTGAACAAAGAAATTAGAAATTTTAATTACTATCTTGGAAGGTGGAAATAAGCAAGAGTTGTTTACCAAACTCCTATAAATGTGTTTTCCTTTCCTTTTGTTTACACTATTTAAATTACTTCAGGATTGTGTGATTAAGTTACATTATTTAAATGGGTGAAACACAAAAAAGCTCAAATTTTCGTTAAATTTTTAATTATAGCCCAAACTTAAAAAAGTAACAATAAAATGCCCAAACTTTCAATGTTTTCAATTCTAGCCCAAACTTCAAAAAGTGACAATAAAATGCTCAAACTTTCAATTTTTTCAATTCCATCTTGACCTTATTTGTTGTTCTCCCGATGTCTTAGCCCTCTGTTTGCTATTTATTCTTATGAGGCCCTAAACTCCCCTTACATTATAGTGTACTGTAATAGTAAGCTCTTCGTTTTTAGTTCGTTCTGTTGATGCCCTTAGTGTGAGGGTGTTGGGGCTGTATAATTTGAATATCGAAGGGTGAAGGTGTCGATAGAACAAACTGAAAATAAAAGGAAAAACTAAAATCAAAGCGTAAGGTCATCAGGGTTATTTAATATGATTTAGGCCATTTTTAAACAATGATGTCGTTTTAATTATGTGATTAAACAACGTTTTTTCGTTAACCTTTATTTGCTGTGTTAATTTTAGTTGACGTGTATTAATAGTTAAAGTTTCTGAAACACATAGCAAGTCACATCAGCAAATTTAATAGAAACACTAACATCTGGCTAGAATTGAAAAAAATTGAAAGTTTGAGCATTTTATTGCTACTTTTTGAAGTTTGGGTTAGAATTGAAAAAAATTGAAAGTTTTGACATTTTATTGCTACTTTTTAATGTTCAGGCTATAATTGAAAATTTAACAAAAGTTTAGACTTTTTTTAGTAATTAACACTTTTTTTTAAATAACATGGTGGCCTGTTAAGGCAATAAAGAAAAGAACAAGAATGCCCTCCTAAAAAATGTACAAAAAGGGGCTAAAGTCAAAATGAGAGATCGTTGTATGATTCCTTGCGATCTCTCCGACAAACATAGTGAGTCTCGCCTACTCTAGGTGGAGGTGGCACAAAAATCTCCGCAGCAGAGGGAGACAAGGGAAGGGCGAATGGCGGTCTCGGCTGGAACTGAAATGGAAGTTATGGCTGTCGGGCTCTTCGGCAATTGTGCGGCGGTAATCGACTAGCTTGAGTGAAACTGGGATGGGAGTTGTGGCAATCAATCTCGACCGTAAACGGTTGGCTGGGTGTGGCATCCAGCGGCGGTGACGAGGAGAGATGGTAGCTGGGGTTCCCTTCAATATGTGGTGGCCGCGTTGTTCTGGGAAGAGCAAGTGGTTGGCGGATGGAAATGCAGGCGGAAGCAACGTCGACTTCCTAGGTGCATACCACCTCTATGAAGCTATCAGATAATTGTTGAAAAATTTGTAGATTGTGGGAAGTATTCATGAATCCCCCTTTAGCTAGGGCATCTGCCGTTTGATTGACTTCTCTAGAGATAGATTGGAAGACAATGAATGGAAGAATTTCCTTGCTTGGCAAATTCTCTGAATTAGGGTAATTGTCGAATTCCCCTGCATTTCTGCTTTATGAATCATGGTGATGGCCACTGAGCTATCTGATTTGACAACTAGGAATTTTGCATTCTTTGATTGTGCCTGTTTCATCCGCAAATAAATTGCCTAAAGCTCTGCCTGTAACGGAGTGCATTTCCTAATCTTTTGGTTGATGCCAACTATCCAAGTGCTGTAGTTGTCTCGGAGTAAGCCACCTGCTGTGGAAACCTGTGTATGTTTACAAACGGCCCCATCGACATTTAGCTTTAGGTATTCGTTTGGTGGTGGTAACCATGCATGCCCAGTTGGAGTGTGCGTTGGTGATGTAGTACTAGGCATGTGTTGTCTGTGGTGGAGTCTGATGTGTTGATAACTCCAGAGTGTGTCTCTAAGTTTTGCCTTGATTCTGAACAACAAACTATTCGTTGAAGTCCTGGCATCCTGAAAAGCCTCTTCATTCCTTGCTATCCACAGTAGATAATAGGTACATGCAAAAAGTATGTTCCAATGATTCGTCTCCTGTAAAACAGACATTTGCAAGTTAGTAAAAAACCAGATAATCTGATCGGTCTGATCCCAGAAGTGGTTGGGAAAGACAGGAGAGAGTTTGAGCCAAATAACTTTGCTCCTGAAATAGTCTTAAAAGACATGTAAGGCTGTTTTAGGTGATTTTCATAAATGACACTCGTTCGAGTTTCTCAATCTTCTCCTGTGTCTTTCTGAGTTAGTCCAAAGTAGCCCTTTGATTGATTTCCAAAGGAAAGTTTTGATTCTTTTTTCCACTTGAAGTTGCCAAACTGACTGCCATCTAGTGTCAACTATATTCCACCTGCCTTTGCAGATGGCTTCGTGGGCTGAAGCAAAAGAAAACTGGCCAGAGGGAGTCCATCTCCATGTAATCTGAGCAGGAACATCATTAAGATCTGGTGCAGGTAATCCTCTAATTTCCTCCAGTATTTGAAGTGGTAGAAAGTAGGATAAGAGGATAATGTTCCAATCACCCGAGCTTGTAACATAATAGGAGACTCTTTTGGTTCTGTGGATTGTTGGGAGTGATGTGGTTAGATGTAGCAAGAGTGGTGCATCACATGGGGTCCAGATATCCAACCCAAACCTTATCTTGTTACCATTATCAAGAGACCATTTAACCCCTTCCAAAGCATAAGGCCAGATCTTCCTTAGTTGATTCTAAAAGTGTGTCCCCTTCCTTTTAGGTAGGGAGGGTGGAAGAGCTTGCAAAGAAATATTGTATTTGGAATTAAAAATAGATGTCCAAAGACTTGAATTATCATAAATTAATTTCCAAACGAGCTTTACATGAGGGCCTGATTTGATTCACTTGCCTTTCTTAACCCTAAAGCCCCCCTCTGTTTGGGTTGACAAGTGTCATCCTAGTTTAGCAGACTAGGGATCCTGTCGTCGTGGTTTCCTCCCCAAAGAAGCTTTCTAGACACCTTATCTAAGTCATTACAAGTGGTGTTTAATAGAAGAGTGGATTGCATTTGATAATTTGGGATAGCTGAAAGAATAGATTTACATAATGTGATTCTACCTGCAAAGGCAATTTTCCTCGCATTCCATAATTTAGCCCTCTTTCTGACCTTAGTAATCATAACACTATGAGTAGCCTTAGTTACTCCTCCATGTATGAGAGGCACTCCTAAATAATCTCCGAGGTCCTTAACCAGTTTCATATCCAAAATTGATTGGATATCTTAGGTTAAGGACTGGTTCAGGTTGGGAGAAACAAATAACACTGACTTACCCTTACTTACCATTTGGTCGGAGTAGGCTGCGAAAATTTTGATGAATTCCTGTATGATCTTTGCTTGATGAGTTGTGGCTTCCGCAAAGAGAATGAGATCGTCTACAAAGAGTAGGCTACGAAAATTCTGATGACTTCCTGTATGATCTTTGCTTGATGAGCTGTGGCTTCCGCAAAGAGAATGAGATCGTTTGCAAAGAGAAGATGAGATAGGGGAGTCTTTTCCTTCCCAAAAGTTAATGGTTTCCAATATCCTTTGTTAACATAATCATTGATTAAATGAGAAAGTCTTTCCATGCAAAGGACGAAAATATAAGGGGAGATGGGATCGCCTTGCCGCACCCCTCTTTGGGGATGAAAGACTTCCCCCTGCATGCCATCCCAGAGAACTCTGGTAGAGCTTGTAGTTAAGGTACTTAAGATTACCCTACTTAAAAAATAGGAATGTCAGCATCTTGTAAGGTATCTTTGATGAAATGCCATTCAATCATGTCAAAAGCATTTTGAAGGTCAATTTTTAAAGCCATGAAACCTTGTTTTCCTTTCATGTGCATCATGGAATGAACAACTTCTCGAGCGATCAAAATATTCTCAATTATGTTTCGACCTTCAACAAAACTAGATTGAGTAGGTAGGACAAGAAGAGGCATAATAGGTTTAAGTCGATTGGAGATCACTTTAGTAACAATTTTGGAAGAAATATTGATAAGAGAGATAAGTCTAAACTGCTGAATGTTTTCAGGGGTTTTTAATTTTGGGAGCAAAAAGAGCATGCCCTCATTTATTTTGGGATCAATGCTGCCAGATATAAAAACATTGTTAACCATACTACATATAGATGGACCCACTGTGGTCCAATTTTCTTAGTAAAAACAAGCCGGAAACCCATCATACCCGGAAGCCTTGTTGGCGGCCATGTCAGAAACTGCTTGTTTGATTTCCAAATCCGTTACATTGCTTTGAAGAACTCTAGTGAGTGAATCTGAAAGTTTGGGAAAATGTCCAAAATAGGGAAATTGTACACAAGAAAGAGGGCTAGTTGACCTTCGATTCACCTGGTATAGAGACTTATAGAAGGTAGTTACCTTAGAAAGAATCATGCGATTATCGCCAGTCCAACTTCCATCTTCTAGTTGGATGTTTACTACCTTATTGATTTTTTTACCAATTTTCTTAGTGTTGTGGAAAAGTTTTGAGTTCCTATTGCCAAAACATATCCAAAGGCCTTTTCTATTATGAGATTTGAGTCTCTCTTCTTGAGTGATAAGGCTTTGAAGTTCATTCCTCAATTCCTATTCTAAAACAGAAAGCCTTGGGTCCTGTTTGAAGGGAAGGATTCTTTGAATACCTTAGAGCCTAGCTACAGCTCTGTGTTTCTTTTTATTAATGTCTCCAAAGATTGTAATTTTCCATCCTTGGCAATCCTCTCTTAGTGAGTCTAGTGCAGCAGATAAAGGTAGATCTTTAGGCCATTTGGAGGGCAACCATGCATCCCATTGATCATACAAAGACCATGCATAGTATTTGAAAAAATGAGGTTTTAGGGTAGAAATGCCACTGCAATTAAAAAGGATTAAAAGTGGGGAATGATCTGAAGCCAATCTAGGCAAATGGCGTACGGAAATGGTTTGACACAAGTTGAGAAGTGGGGCATTTCCTAGTGCTCTATCAATTCGTTCAAAAACATGACCTCTTGACCAAGTGAATCTAGAGCCTGTATATCCTAAATCTTGTAAATTCAGTAAATGCATCAAATTGATGAAGTTTTTGCAAACCTTAGGAGGGGCACCACCACATTTGTCATGCTTGTCAATGTACGCATTGAAATCACCCGTGATAAGCCATGGCATACTTATCGACTTCCCAAGTAAAAGTAGTTTGTTCCAAAGAGTGGTCCTGATAGTTGGATTTGGGCTGGCATAAACTGCAGTGACCTACCACTTTATATCACCAGGGAGAGTAAGTAAAATATGTAAAAATTGCCAATCCTCAAACAAAATTTGAGTTTTAACCCTGTTGTCCCATAGCATCCATATGCCACCTGAGAATTTGAGAGCTTCAATTCTGTGAGAGTGAGAAATATTAAAAGATTTTATGATGTGAGAAGCATTCTTACCACTCACTCTAGGTTCGAAAATGAACACTATATGGAGCTTATGAAGATCCATTAGCGATTTTAGAACGGCTTGAGTATGCGCATTGTCAATTCCTTGTATATTCCATGACAAAATTTTGCAATTCATGATTAAATATGTAAAGGATAAGGAACTTAGGAAACTAAAACAATATCGGGAGGCTCCTCCTTGTTTGATATTTGTTGATCAATGGGCAAATTATCAGACTCTTCCATGGGCTCGTATAGCTCATTAATGGGAGATGTGTTGAGTCTATGGAATGGCTTGTAAGATTTGCAATTGAAAGAGAAGAGGATAAGTTGATACCTGATTGTTCTCCTCGTTTGTGATCTGTGTGGACCTGAGATGATATTACCTGATTTTCTGTTCCAGGAGTCTGGGAGGCTGGAAGAGGCAGAATGGTGATGGTATGGGATGACTCTGGTGTATCCTCTGGAGCAGGAATGATCTGAGCTTGAGAAATAGATTGAGTTGGTGGACTAGAATGGGGCTGGGTGTCGGATGAAACCATGCTGTTTTGTGCCCTTTTAATCCAATCTTCTTTTTGCCAGGTGGGGGCTTTTCTCTTTGAGGCTGCTTTGGGTTTCTTAAAAGTTAGAGGATTGGACCCTATAGTTGCGTGTTTTGTTTGGGCTTGTGGGACAGCAATGGTGGTGGGTTGATATGGCTCAGAATGGGAAATGGTTGGTGGCTTAGGGGCTGCCATGTTTTCTACAGACATATCAAGTACCCCATATCAATGTGATAAGGAAATGGAGGTTTGATTTGCCTTTTTCAGCTCTGGTTTAGCAGTATGTCTGTTTGAGTTTTTGAGGAGGGGTAGGTCTTCGCCCCTTTTTTGGGGCTATAAGCCAAGGAGTAGGTGTTGTCAGAGACCATTGGTTGGAGGTGCTGGATTGGCCAAGTAACCGTTGGGCTAGCATGTGTTAAGTTGCCACAGGTGATACGGGGACTTGGTCGCCAGCAAGCAATTCCGGTGAAGGTTGCGGCTGCGGCATCGTGGGTTGCTAGGCTTCACTAGAAATTGGTTGGGGAGGCTGGGTTTGGGGCTGGATTGGAACCTGTTTAGACTTGGAGGCACAGTCCCCCATAACATGACCATATCTTCCACAGTTGATGCAAATTCTATGAAGGCCTTCGTAAGAGACCTGGTAAGTTCTTTTATCGACAGTAACCGTAGGCACCAAATCCTTCCGCAGGTCAATTCTCAAAGCTATTCGGGCAAATTGCCCCCTCTCCTCTGCTAGAGTGTGATGATCTGCCTTGATGTATTGGCCAATGGGATTGGTGATTTCTGTTAATAATTCCTCATGAAAGTATCTTGTTGGGAGGCTTGGGATACGAATCCACGTTGCCACTAATTCAATGTGTTCCACTTTGGTGTCGAAGAATTTACTGTAGGGATGCACTGTGATGTAATGACCTAATATGTTCCATGGTCCTTGCAGCAGAATCTTATGATAGTCTTCTTCAGTACTCATTTTGGCCTTGTAGAAACCATCTGATATATCTATTAGTTTGAAGCCCCCTTTAGGTTTCCACAAATCTGTAAGTTTGTTGTTTAACACCTTGTAATTGAAAGTTCAAACTAGAGGCCTGATAATGATAGTTAATGCCTCATTTTGATCCATTTGTTGTTGTATCTTTTCAGCAAAAGAAATTAGATGCTCGCCATCAATGAAGTCATGTTGAACATCGCCTGGCTCAATTGTGATGGGTTTGCATTTACTGGGTTGGAGGAAGGCTTCTTTGAACGAAGGTACGCACCAGTTTCGCAGAGGATTGTTGGTTGCAGGAGTGGTGCTAGAGTCGGCCATTGGTTTGAGATGAGGAAAGAGCTGGGGGTTGTTGGCTTCTGGCTGAACAGCAGGAATATTAAAGCTAAACATCTGGGGAGGCAGTTGTTGCAAAAAGGAAGTGTTAGTGTCTGAGTGAGAGAGAGGGTTGCGAACAGATTGGAAAACAAGAGGAACTATTGACATGGGTGGAGATACGTTAGAGGATGACTGTAACTGATTAGTTTCTGTATCTAAATGTTTATTCTTCACTTTCAATGTTGCTGGGTTTTGATCCAGCATGGTGATATCTTGATTGCAAGTATCTGCGTCCATAAGGACCGAAACAGGAGACGAGTTGCTTAGAGAGAAGTAAGAGAGTTATATAAAGTTCTTCTTAGTGACAACGTGTTTGAAAAGTTCAACCAGGATACGTACAAATCTGAGTCCCAGAAGTCTATGTTAACGATAAGGGTACCCACTTAATATTCCTTGTCTGTAATTAACCCTTTTTTAAATAGTTTTTAAATTCATCAGTACTTAATTCAACCTCTCTTAAAGTGACATTAAAGACCAACAAGTTATATAAATAGGTTGTATACGTTGGATCAAGAGTAACTCAACATAAGTGGTAAAAATAAAAGTTAGATAATTGAGATTATCCCTTTATGTCAGGTTGGTTTTTTATAAATTAGTTTTCCTTTCTTAGATAATTGAGATTATCCCTTTATGACATGTTGGTTTTGTATAAATTAGTTTTCCTTTCTTTTTCCTTACACTCTTTAAATTACTTTATAATTGCATGATTGATTTACATTGAATGATCTCTTTATAACATCATATACTAGTATTTGTTAAACTACATCCTTTAAATATAAAATAGTTGTTTAAATTCACTAGCATCTAATTCACCCTCTCTTATGTGTCATTAGAGATTAAAAATTCATATAACTATGTTTGCCTTTATTTTATACTCTTTAAATTACTTTATGATAATATGATTGATTTATACTGAATTATCTCTTTATATTATTATATATTTTTATTTGTTAAATTGCATCCTTTAAATAGAAAATACTTGTTTAAATTTACTAGTACTTTCAACGTTCCAATAAAATAATGTTATCAATAAACAACATAGATTAAGGCCTATCTCTTTAAATATTCTTAAATGATCCTCAATATAAATGGTAAGAATATAAACTTAGTTAACCGAGTTTATCTTTTTATGTCATATTAGCTAAATCAACATAATTATAATCATAAATTACATATAAAGATATATGTATCTTTTTTAGTACGAATTTGTGACACCTTTAGTGAGTGGATGATTATAGGATTAAATATATATATATATAATTATCATGCATAGGAAGTAATAATAATCCGTAAAGGACAACTGATTATATTTTAAATATTAAATTTATATGATATAGTCATATATATTAAATAAATTATTGATTTAAATTTTTAAAAAGGTTAAAGTATTTAAATTTAAGAAAAAAGGCATTGAAAATGTCAAAACACATCATTAAAATCGATAAGGAAAGTTTTAAATTTCTTGTTTATTCATAAGGAATAAAATTTTCTGTTAAATCTCTCTTTAAATAGTTCACATTGTAGAATAATTTTATAATATGAGATACTATATCATCTAGTTTTTTTTAATAAATATGCCTAGTACAATAATTTGTCTTTGATAATTATATCTAAATCAATTGAAAATATCAAAATACTTTGATAAATTGATTTGAAGATTGTAATTTCATATTTCTTATTTATTTATAAAGAATAAAATTCTCCAATAAATATTTCCATCATTAAATTTTATTACAATATGGATTTATGTAAGGAAGAAATTTATATTATACAATATTGTGTCAATTAATATTTATTTTTCTGTAACTTTATACAGGATAATAACTTATTTTGATAGTTCTGTCTAAATTAATTAATAAGATTTTATACAAGATATGAAATAATAAGACTCTCAAATCAAATTTCATATAAAAAGTTGGGAGATATTGAAGTCAGCAACAACAGCGAAAACACTTAAAAAAGTTCTAACGTTTTCACACTGAAATGATCCTTTTCTTAAGAGGGGCCTCAAATCCTCCCATGTGGTCCCAACAAGTCGCAGTTGGACACAGAATAACCTGGTTACTTGGCGAGCTTACTTGCGTCTCGTGCATTGCCCACTTGAATTTGCTTCACTTTTTCTCTCTGCAAATGGCGAAACCCTACTCACTCATCTTTCTCATCCTCTTCATTCTTCATTATCTCATTCCCTGGCCATGTGTTGCCGCCTATTCCATCGGCGTAAACTATGGAATCGTGGCTGACAACCTTCCTCCTCCGTCGCAAGTTGCCAACTTCCTCAAAACCCAAACCACCATCGACCGCATAAAGCTCTTTGACGCCAACCCCGATATTCTCCGTGCCTTTGCCAATACCGGTATTTTCGTCACCGTCACTGTTGGCAACGGCGAAATATCCACCGTCGCTAAACTTCCCGGCGCTCAGTCCTGGATCGCTTCCAATATTTTACCTTTCCACCCCCAGACCATCATCAAGTACATTGTTGTAGGGAACGAGGTCTTAGCCACTTCTGATAAGTTCCTTATAGCACATACTTTGCCAGCCATGAAATCTCTCAAGTCAGCTCTAGAACTCGCTAATATTACTGATATTCAAGTCTCCACGCCTCACTCTCTAGGCATACTCTCCTCGTCTGAGCCACCGAGTACAGGTCGGTTTCGGAAAGGGTATGATCAGAGGATATTCGCTCCTATTCTCGAGTTTCACCGCCAAACAAAGTCTCCGTTCATGGTTAATCCATACCCCTACTTTGGGTTCAGGACAGAGACTTTAGACTACGCGCTGTTCAAGCCCAACGTCGGCGTTTTCGACCCGGAGACTGGTAAGAATTACACCAACATGTTTGATGCCCAGCTTGACGCTGTTTATTCAGCGATGAAGAGGTTGAAGTTCGAGGATGTAGACATTGTTGTGGGGGAAACGGGTTGGCCGTCTGCTGGTGATCCGAATCAACCGGGTGTTAGCTTGAAGAACGCTATATGCTACAATGCAAATCTCGTGAAGCACGTTAACTCCGGTAAAGGGACTCCACTGATGCCTAACCGGACCTTCGAGATTTACATTTTCTCGTTGTTCAACGAGGATCTTAAACCGTCAGTTTCGGAGCGGAATTTCGGGTTGTTCAAACCCGACATGACTCCGGTTTACGACGTGGGCATATTACGAAATAAACAGGTATTTCTGAGACCTTTTGTGTGGTTAAACTAAAGAGAAAGAAATGTGGCCTACATTTGTTCAATTACCAAACTGACCCAGTACATACAATTAATGATGTCTGTGGATTCTGGTTTCTGGATACCTATTTTTACTTTTGTCTGAAAAGTTAGTCCGAACAAACGACTTTTGTGTTTTGGAAGTTTGATCACTTGGTCGGCAATCAAACAGGCTCAGAGTCCCACCAGCGGCACTGGCCCAGTTAAGAGATGGTGTGTTCCGAAATCGGACGCGAGTGATGATGCGTTGCAGAAGAACATAGACTACGTGTGCAGCAGTGTAGTGGACTGCGGGCCCATACAAGAAGGTGGGACGTGCTTTAACCCCAATACTGTAAGGTCACATGCATCGTACGCTATGAACGCGTATTATCAGGTGTTTGGCCGTCATGACTTCAATTGTGACTTTGACCACACTGGAGTCCTCACTTCTGAAGACCCAAGTATGGGTTAACTTTGAGTTTGTATTTCAACTTCTTTTTTTAAGTCAAAATTACTCTCCAGACCTATGAACTATGACTTTTTGGCAGGTCACGAGGCGTGCAATTATCCTTTTGATGGGCTAAAGTTAGAGAAGAAGTCGGTAGGGAAAGCATCAAATTCGATGAGATTGTATTACAGGTTTAAAGAAATCTTTACTACCGTGGCATTTTGTGGGATGGTCATTTGCAGCTTTTTGTAATTCTGGTTCCAATGTAAGAGAAGGGGCATCTTGTGTTATTTGGTTGTTATGTAAATGTAACTTGAAATTTCACTTGGGTCTAATTTGGTATCTCGGTTTTCAAAAAGAATGTTCAATTTTCTTTTAGCTGTTTGGGGTAATTTTTATTGCAAAAAATCCACCATCCTAATGTTTTAGGGCCGATGTAAATTTTGATATTACGCTTGAATTGGCACCGGATCGACCATGCTTTGGGCTGCTGACAGTCTTGGTTTAGATTGAAAATTTTAATGAGGTCGAGTCTAATTTCAAAATTAAAAGTACAACTTTTAATAGAATAAAAAATATTTCAAAATTTAGCATTTGAAATATAAACTAATATGAAAAATACCTCAGTTGGAAAAGTTGGAGCTTGGCCTTGGGTGCAACAACTATGACGAAGACTCGGTATGACCACGACTCGCTATTTAAGCAACGGTACTAGAGGCAAATTCCGAAGAAACAGTAAATTTACTAGCTAAGGTATATCCTGTAGACTTGCACTGGGATAATATGTCAAATTATTCATCGTCCGCCCAGGTCACAATATTTGCCTCTAAATATTTGTTCAACTTTATCCTCCTGTAGGAAACCTGAATCCTTTTTCGTGATAAATTTATGAAAATGGGAAGTCAAACTTCCAATTGTGTTTGACGTTTATAATGTATAAAAAATAAGCGAAATTAATATTGAACTATTGCCGATCACAATTTTTGTCCATTTTTAATTAATAATCATTAAACAAATTATACAAATAATACCAAAATGTGCTTCAATCCAATCATTATAAAAGTTCATCCATCTTATATTTTTAGTCTAACATTAAAACGACTAACATGG
Source organism: Erythroxylum suave (assembly GCA_027563595.1). NCBI lineage: Eukaryota > Viridiplantae > Streptophyta > Magnoliopsida > Malpighiales > Erythroxylaceae > Erythroxylum > Erythroxylum suave. The sequence continues at coordinate 17,169,527 of JAOSBN010000006.1, forward strand.
TATGACATTTTATGGACCAATAAGTATTGAATTTCTCTGTCATCTTCTCTGCTACGGTCTAGATCATTTCATTTCAATAAAAAATCTAACTAGATAATGCTAATTATGAGAAGTTGGATATGTTATTTTTGAGAATAACCTAGTAACATTATAAAATACTATCAACTTCACATAAATTGTTTTAGTCAACTCTCATAATTTTTCTATTGACAAGCAAGTATATTGAGATTTTCCATGTCTTAATTGGATAAACACCACAATTAACTTGGTTTTGAATCTAGCATTCTGAATGTTAAATTTCATTTTGGTGCACAATCTAAAATCAACTTCTTTTAGCACAACATATGTAGTTATCGTACAATTTTTCAAAAATTTAAATTCTTTTAGCTGTTAAATTATAATATGCTATGTTATCCAAATTAACTTACCCCTTCTTTTTTTACCTTCAAATCATCTTTCATTATCAAATTTACGATATGGGTTAAAAACGCATATAGAATAACCTTTCATCCTTCAACAAGTGGCAACTTGTTCTTCACTTTTTCAATTATAACATCATTTGTTGAGCATTTATCCAAAGTGATGATTGAGAGCTTAGCATAGATGTTTCAATCTATTAAGCACTTAGTCAATATGGTTGCTAACCTTTCAATTGTATGCAAAGATGATACATAAATGAACGTACTATTTAAAAATATGAACAAATATAAATTATTCTTAACCAGTGGACAAATGATACCAAACTAAAGAATATTATTTATGTTAAGAGTTACTTGCATTTTAGTCATTGTCAATTTAATGTGTCATCATTATCATATAATCCTTCTTTTGGTTTTCTATTGTCCATATATCTTATGTCGTGCAATTTGCCAGTGAACACTTGACAATGTTTTTAATATTAAATTCTTTTAATTTTCATATATCTTGAAGATGTCTTTCTTAAAAATGCTCCAAATTAGTAACTTCAAGGATGGATGGAGTGACGTGACAAACATTCCAAATTTTTGGTTATCGACAATGGAGAGTGGTTATTAATAACCAATGATTATCTTAGTTACAAATACTTTGATATGTTGCAGTCAGAAGATGTGATATTCATTTTACTCTTCCTTTTCATTTGGTTAGCTAAAAATATTTGACCTCCCAATACTAACTTCTTATGTTGTAGGAGTCCTAGTTTCTTTTTAAATGATAGGTTTCACTTTTAAAATCCCCGAACCAAAATCTAATGACAATACTTACATTAAACCTTTTCAACTCATCAGTTGGTCCACTCTTATAAAGTGATTCCAAACATCACTTCTTAAACTCAAAAAATTGGTTCTTTTAACCTAAAATGTTTCTTTACATAATATATTTCCTGGAATTATAATAGAACTCTCCATTAAAGGATTATTCTTATTCAAGCAAAACTATCAACAAAAGAAACATGATATGCTTGAATATGTGAATGAACTCAAATACAATCAACCAAAGAAACATGATATGCTTGAATATATGAATAAATGAAATAAAATCTAAACTCAAATATTTATAATGAGAATGTTTGTAAAATAAATGTTTTCTATCAAAGCAATGCAACAATATTGGAAAGAGCAATCTTGATGTGAACACAAAGAACATGATTCATAGATAGAGAAAAGATGTTTAAACAAAGAAAGAAATGCAAAGCTATCGATTTTAGTGTTTTTCCAAGGGATAAACAATTGGTTTGCAGCAAAATCTCTGTAAAATTTGAGAAATCCTTTTAATTATGTAAATAAAAAGTAGCTTTTTCTTATTTATAGATTAAGTGATAAAAAATGGATTGAATTTTTTTCCCCAAATTGTAGAGATAATAAACACATCAAAAAATCATAAAGTTAAAAAGACTAGCAAAATAATACAAAATAGAGGATTTTACTAGAGGATGAAGCATCTCATTTAATCAAATTATGATCTATGGTTAGAAGTACATCCCTTACTAGAATATGCATATCTTTGAAGTCCACCAATCGTTAGGACAATAATGCTTAAAAACTCTTTTCTAATTGTGTATATCCATATCACCAAAACTGAAAATGAAATATCAAAAAGAGGAAAATAGTTTGATAGATTTAAATTTTGATATACGAATGTGATTATTGATTAATAAAGGGGCACCGTCTCTTTATACGTTGAATAAATAATTAGTCTGTTAGCCCATGATCGCCTGCAAATGATTGAAAATGTCATTTTAAAAACTAAAAATAAACAAGAATATGAAATAAGTCACCACCCATAATACATAAACTCTATCTGGCTTTATACTTCACAAAGATATCTAACCATAGTAAACTAGCTAATCTATAACCTTAAATCCAAATTCTGCTATGATTTTGAATATTGAAAAAACAAAATTCCAAATTATTAATGAGAGAATAACCTCCTCACACTCAAAAAGAAAACATAAACAATTCAAATGACTTCTTTGTATTCATCAGACCATTTAAAGATTAAAAAAAAGAGCTTTACTATTAGATCTCTTTTTTGTTAAACCAAATAAGTAATAAGGAAGTTGGGTTTGATGATCAAGGATGGAATGAACAACATCAACGAAACCAAGATTATAAAATACATTTTACTATTTTTTTTCATAATCAACATTGGGTGAAAATCATTTAAGGATCATATTTAACACACATTGAAGTTAATAAGATAGAATCTTTAGTAAATGCTAGTTGTAACTGAACAAAATTCAGACAAAAAAGACCATCAAACAAAGCCCTTGATGGATCTACAATATAAAGGACATACTTGAGATAAAACATGATGAGAATAAAAATTACCAAATTGACAGAGAGGTAAGTGACGGCTAGGGTGTGATACCAGAGGCAAAGCGTTAGAATGGAAGAGAGGCACAACGACAACCTGAGAGTGAGAGTGAGAGTGAGAGTGAGGAAGAGAGAGAGAGGAGAGGACGATGTGCTATATGAGTGAGTTGTTTTTAGTTTTTGCTGTAGGGAAAAGTATAAAGGAGAGGATGAGAGTAAATGTTATTAATATTATACCGATGATGGTAATGAATTTGGTTTTGGTACGATATTGTATTAGTATGGATTAATACTAGTTATCATTCTAGTTATTTTTAAAAATTATAAAAGAGTCCCTAACTTTTTTAAAATTACAAAATAGTCCCTTAATATACTATGCTTTATAATTTTCAATTTTACATCAACCATATCTCCAAAAATCATAATAATATATATTTAAAATAACAACTATCTCTTTATTTTTATTAATATTAATTTTCACATATTTCATATATAAAATAATCATAATTAATATAAGGAAAAGATCGTTTAATTATAATACATATATAAAACTAAAAATAATGCAAATTACTTAAAATGTTATAATTTAGATCAAATAATAAATAATAATTACATTAAAACATCATATAGTAAGAATAATAAAGATCTACGACCCTATAAATATTATAACAAAAGTTCGCGATAACACAACCAAGTATAATCGAAACCTGAAAGAAAGTGAAATTAAAAGAAAAGTGAAGAAATGAAAAACCTAGAACTTTATTAAATCGAATGTCTGCTTAAATTGCATTGACCTTAATTTTCATTTGATATAAAATCCTCTTTATTGAGAGAAGTCTCTTCATTATCATCATTTAAATTCAAAGCACCAAATGACTTGTGAATGCTTTCCCATATAAGATTATTTTTCAAGTCACTCTCATCGATTAAACTTAGTTCTTTAAAAACCCAATCCAATAAAAGATTGATATGGTAAAGGCGAATTTGATCAATATAACAACTCGTTCTCTTAAGAATCCTAGTAAACAAATAAAATTAAATTATTAAGAAATTACAAGAGATTATATTCAACTTAATAATGATAATAACATACCTATCTCAAAGCTTTAAGTTGTATTGAACAAATTCTAAATCGTTCAATTTTTTTCCAATCTATTCCTTTCGTAGAATATATAAATTCAAATGTGCTTCAATTCCTTTTACACCTTATTGTACTTACACTTTGACTCAGAACTTGAATTGTAAATCTTTGTAATTCAAAAATATCACTTTCAAATTGGTCTCACCAAGCAACTGTAAGATAACAAAAGTAATCTTATAAATAAAATAAAGTGATGATTAATTTTCAACAAGTAACAAAAGTGAAGAAATATATACTTGAATTAAGTTTATCATTTAAAAAGATTGCAATGAGCATCCTTACAAACCTTTATTTCTGACCTTAAATGATTTTGCTTCATCTTATAGGCAACAATTATTGTAATAGATAACAACATTCCACTATTAACTTCAACTTCTTTATGAAACCTTGTCTAAAATAGACACTCGGATTTAAAAATATCCTAGTTATAAATAATAAAAAGTAAAGTTTCCTTTCCCATCTTTCATCAATGATTGCAATATGAGGTGTATATAAATAAAGCTGATCTTTTACATTAGCATTGATTTCTTCCTTTGCCTTCTATTTGACATCATAAAAAAACTTATTGTTGCATTCTCATTATTATCATTCAGATGAAGTACTCTCACTAAAGGCTTACAAAATCAGATAAAAAATTGACATTGGGACTAAAATTTGTGATCTTCAAGTATAATTCTAGAAACTTCCAATCCAACATTAGACCTTACATATTGTGATCTAACTTACATATCACTTATAAATATTTGGCTCGTAATAAGAATTAGTGACAAATCTTGTAATAGTAGGACAACACAAATTCCTACCATTAGTGAAATATTTTCTCATCAAATTTAGGACTCATGCACAATTATAGATGAACTTTGTCACTTTTCTTCCCTTTTGCATAGTCCCATGATTTGTAGGAAAGTATCTAACATCTCCTATATTTTCCAACATTAGGTCATTACAATGTGCAACATAAGGAGTCCAATAAAAAGAATTGTACTTGCTTTACAACCTTTTTCCAAATGCTTTCTAAGTAAATCATTGTCAGTGACGAAATCTACAATATTTTTGGCCTAATTTTATTCACAACTTTATCAAATATATAAAATAGAATGTCAACATTTCTAACAAGGCCAGATATATCAATTTAAAAACATTATCCCATTAGTAGAATAAAAAAAGTGATAATATGTTCATATCTTTTATTTGTTTAACGATCACACATGATTTAACATTGTCCAATTCATTCTTTTTTAATCCAAATAACTTTTTATTTCATAAATAGATCTGCTCAAAAGAATACCTATATAGTCATTAATTAAAGGAGCTTTATAATATAGACTTTAAGAGGTAATAACATCCACCATAGGCTAGTAATAGTAAGATTAAACATTATGGATTGATTTACCTATATCATACCACCATATATCTATTGTCATATCCATATTATGAGTTGCTTCTTTAGATTATAAGGCACTAAAGATCGGAGATTGAGCTCCAAGAGTTGTTTATGATGCAAAAAATTAGAAACATGTCTTTTTTCTCTTCCACACAATCGGCATAACAATCCCTTCTTGTTTAGTAAGAACAACACCTTCAACATTTCTAGTATCATCCTGACCATTGCAAAAAGAATTTCTATTATCAACTTCGTAGTTTAATCTTTTTGTTCTATGTTTCTCATAATGATAATCTTCAAGCAAAGTTTTCATTTGCTATTTCATGTTATGACTAACTTTCTTATAAGGCTCCACATCACCTTTGATCCCAATTAAATGCTTCTTTAATATGATAATTCACCTACCTTTCAAATGCTTGTTACAATACAAACAAATGATATGATTGTTCATTTCGGGAACCAATCTAGCAAAGTCTAAGCTGGATCATCGAATCATCCTAAAGAGGCTGAATATCAGGATTACTTAAGCTTTCCCCCATTTATTTGTAAAATAAATAATCATATATATCAACATTAAATTGATAACCTCATATCAAAGATAATTGTAATGAATATGTAAAATTTAGCATTTTTATATTTGTTCATATAAGAACCTAAATAAGAAACTCCAATCCTCTTAGATATTTTACATAAACAAATAATAGTTGATCAAATTTTATAATTAATTGTTCCATAAATAAATGAAGACTATCAAAAATAGCCTCTCTACTAGTTATGGGTTAGGCTTCTTACTATAGGACCTTCCCAAACCTTTCAGTTCAATGTTAGTAAGTTTTAATCCTCTAAAACCCTTAATATTCTACAAGCGCATAGGTTATAAGCGTAGTATGTGAGGTGTCGATCCCACTAGGAATTAGTGAATGAATAAAATCCTAACTTGTATAAGGCCTAAAAGTGTAATTAAAATGAGAATAAAAAATGAACAGGAAATTAAGTAATTAAATATGGGTTGATTGAAAATGAAAAATTAAAATTAACATAAAGAAATCAAAATTGAGCACAACCAATTAAAACCTAGAAATTCACGTAAGAAAGGTTAACCAATTATGAGAAAAGGACATTTATCTTATCATCTAATGTTAAATTAATCACTTTTGAGTTAATCCGGTATCGATCCTAGAAGTTCAAAGATTGATTACTCTCTCTCGAGTTATAATCATTTAACCCTAAACCATAAACCTTAATTGAATTGAATTATGAAATTTGCAATCTCTTAATTAATAAAACATACCCACTAAAACAACTAAAAGCATACCCACTAAAACATAATGCAACCTATAACTATCAACATCCCCACTAAAACATAATGCAAACTATCAACATCGCCACTAAAACATAATGCAACCTATAACTATCAACATCCCTATACCTAAACTTTTGGTTGTCCTCAAGCAAAGAGAAAAACAAAACAAAACATAAACACACAAAAACAATAACACATATAAGCACACATATGCAATAATGGTACAATGGCATTGAACTTCATGAAACTAATTTAACTTCAAACACAAACCTTCAAGTTGTTCTAACTTATTAACTTATGAAATTTATGGCTAAGCACCTCAGACTAAATATACATGCTAATCAAGGCCTTAACATCAAATTCATTCACCCCATCACTTGCACATACATATTGATAATTAATTAGTCAATCAAAATTGTAACTATCCCTAAGTAGATTTTTAGGAAAATTCAAGCTATTCACAACGATCAGTAGGTTTTATTTATTAAAGCACTATTTTTGTTAATTTTCATTGACATTGGCCTAATCTTTTGACACGAAGGCAAACAGTTGTGATGAATGTCCCCTGGTTACTCAACTAGGTCATTTTTTATTCATAAGCTTTGTTGAAACATCATTATAGCCTTTTGACATAAAGGAAAACATTTGTGATGAATGACTAGTAGTTATTTAGCTAGATCACATTCTTAGCTAGCTACTATCTTTATTCATAACTCGAAGGCCAATGAAAAAGTTATTTATTTAAGAAATACACTTTTTTTCATATTTTATTACCTACCTCATTTCTTTAGCTAATCATTCTCATGAAAGGATACTAATGATGCTACTTATTCAATTGAACTAAAATTATAAATGTATGTGGAAAATTTCTAAGGTGAATTAGCTAACATTATTTCCTAATTAACAGGCATATTTAACCAAAGCGGCCTAAGACACCAATTTCATAAGCTAATAAATCTTTAAAACCTAGAAGAATATGTTCAAAGCTAAACTGATTATGTTAAGTCATATCCATTGAGACATTCACACGAATCACATCATGAAATCCTAAACAAAAAAAACATATGGTATGCAAAATTCACATTTAGCATCAAAAATAACAATGCACACATCTCCCCGCACTTGAACTATATATTGTTCTTAATGTGAGGAGAACACATAACACATAACACATAAGGTGGAAATAAAACTAAACAATAAAAATACATAAAACAAAAAAGAAAAAAATAAGGTTAGAGCATAAAACCTATTATGATAACTGAGGTGGTGATGGTGATGGTGTTAGAGACCAAATGCGCTTAACGTCCGAGATTGCTTCCCTATCATATAATTGCTTAAAAAAGAATAAAAGAGTTAGCAATCCATACCATTCCAAATCCTCAAAATTTTATTTTTAGAATTTAAAACAAATCTAACTACATAAAAATTTCAATCTAACTATTGAATGTGCTAAGTTATGGTCATTAGCTTGACTTAGTAACCTTCAAAACTCAGTTGGGATCAATTATGAGTGGCTTGCTACCACCCTTTTCGATTAATATCAGTTTAGTAGCTTGTAAATAAGCTACATGTTGCAAGATACTAAAAAGGGCATGATCAATCCCCTTAGGAATCTAATTAACTTCAATAATGCTCTTCTCAATAACAAACAATAAACAAAATCAGGAATGATAAAATCCCCTTAATCTTTGACAAAATCAAACAGTTTGTGTTGTAGGAAAATGGATTGCTCGTCTTCTTTAACACTTACCATCATCCATTTTCCCACTTTAGCTTCTTGAACAAGGACTTCAAAATATTCCTTAAACTCTTTGTCTTTTTTCACCTGTTCCTCATAACTTAGTTCTTCAAAGCAGCCCTTCTCTTGCATTTTCATATACTCATCCATTATGTCTATTTTCATGCAAGAGCTGCTTTCTTTTGAATGTGCCAATTCTTTGTTCATCCAAAACTCCACTTATTGATCACCAATATAAAGAAGTAATTTGCCTTTATAAGCATCTATCAATGCTTTTCTGGTGTTCATAAAGGGTCATCCAAGAATTAGTGGATAGTTACTATGCCCTTCGAAATCTAATATGACCAAATCCACAGGGTGATAACGTGTTCCACCATGCCAAATGATTTCTTTATAAATCTATTTGCCAACAAAATAAGCATCAAATTTGAATTCACATTGCCGATATCCAATTTCCTAAAGATTGAAAAGGAATAAGGTTTATACTTTCTCCTAATTCATATAAACATTTTGTCAATTCTAATGTTGGAGTTATGTAAATATAGTGCCCTGGAAAGCAAGTGTATTTACTTGTAACTTAATTTTCTTCCAATTACTTTTGTAATGAAAATATGTATTACTAATAAAACAAAAGAGTTTGGTTTTTATGAGCATTATATTCTAGTCATAAGGTACTGAGATTCTTTTGTAAGTAATATACATATATATGGAGATGTATGGGAAACATGTATATTATAAGAATCTAAAATAATGGATTCACAGTTGAATAATCAAGTTGTTCACTTGATTATGGTTTAGACTGTAGTGTTGCGATTTGTCTCCGTGTAAGTAAAGGAGTTTACTTCAAGGGAATGATGAGTTTCATATCAAGATAATAGTTGACTATCGATAATGGCACTATTAAATGAATCTGGAATCAAGTATGCTTATAAAGAATAAAAATGTTACTTTATTCTTTATTATTAAGACATATAACTTAAGCATACGCCTATTATAGACCACAATCTTGATAAGTGGTGAACTCATATGTGTTTCATTATAATTCTTGATATGATCGCAATAGATTTTTACAAAGTATTAATCTAGTGTCTGCATGTTGGAATTATTAACTGAAACATGTATCAGGGAACATTCACTCAAATAAAGAGTTTATAGTGATATCATCACTTCTAGATGTTTTATGGAGATTGGTGATTAAATTGGCGCCGGTAGTTTGATGGAGTAGCTACCCATCAAGTCTTGACACCAAGATGAGATCTTGTGTATTAATCACCATATAGAGTAAAACGGGAGATCTAGAAGGAAAAACCAACATAAGGGAAAAACATTAATTTTACCCTTTATTGTGCGGATGGATGACTCATATTAGAGTTTGCAATTGGACATATTGAAACGTGTGTTCTCATAATATTTAGTAATTCAAGAGTTCAACTAATTGTCTTCAATGGAATGACATTTAGTTAATAAGCTATAATTAATTCTAATGAGATTAAATTAATTATGGGCTTATTGGAGCTTGAATTATCTAAGTCTAATAAGATTCCCCATTTAGCTTCAAGGAAGGTTATCAAGCTAAGCAAGAAATACACATGGAGGTTTTTAAGCCCATGATTAAATGTTGGGCTTGTATTAATTAATGGTTAATTAGAAGCCCAAATGAACATTTAGAAATGGGCTAGGCTTTGGTTTAATTTGATTAATTAAATTAAAACAAAGTTATTAAAGATAAATGGAGATGGAGTTTTGATTTTAATGGTTAAATGTGCAGCTTCACATTTAACATTAGTTTACTACATTTAAGATGTTTCTAACATGCTTTATCATCATTAAATGGAGTAATAACCTTATCATTAAATGGTTTAATAGTGGTCTTTTAAGATAGCATATAACTTATTAGCATTCATTGGATTAAAGAAGAAATAGGTACATTTGAAAGACCATCTTCCTTCTTTCATCATCAAAAACTGAAATTGGTATGTCACATTTAGGTTAATAGTCTTTTCATATAGCCATCTTAAAGACAAATGAGAAGAGTCTCATTTATTAGCTTCTTTATGATTGATTAAAAAAGAAGTGATGCATTTGATGCAAATCTCTTTGAACTTCTAAGTTATAAATAGAAGAGAGATGGTTTTTAGTGACTTTCTTGAACATCTCTCCTAATCTCTTATGAGGTTAATCCATGCTTCCAAGCTTGTCCAAATTAGATTCCATATAATTGGGTTTCTCCTGTTGAAATCCAGGTGACCCTTGAGGTCGGAATTGACTTTCTGCATTATTCACCTAACAAAAATTTAAGTAGTTTTCCCACCTAAGATTGTAATTGTTAGAATAAGAGTCATTTCCTCCTCCTTGACCAAATTGTGTATCCATGTAGATGAGTTGCTTTATCTTGTCATTTTTTATTAAAAACCATCAGCGATAAAATGGTTATTTTGCCCACATAATTCACATCTATACTGAATTGCTCTAACTAGAGCGGATGAAGAGACTTTCAGGCTGTTAAGTTGTCTTGTTAAATTATCAATCTCAACTTGCATTGCTATCATTGAATTGACAAAAATGGCTCCCTTGATCATGAAAGGATAGTTGTTGTCTATTCGATCTGATGTCCAAAGATAGTTGTTGTTTGCCATCTCTTCTAGTATGTCCTTTCCTTTCTCAACTATCTTTCGCATAAGAGCTTCTCCATATGCTGCATTAACAGGGCACCTTATAGGTGGATTTACTCTATTGTGAAAGGTTTACAAAAGAAATTTTTAGGTAAGTTATAGTGTGGCATCTCCTTTGCAAATCCTTATATCATACGCAAGCTTTGTAAAGTGACTCCCATCACTTTGTTAGAAATTTTTTTATTTCCTTTCTCAATTTCATTTTCTTGGTGAAAGGGAAGCATTTATCTATAAGCACATGCATCAATTGTTGCCAAGTGGTAATATTTGTAGGGGTTAAGGAGTGATAACATGTTTTGGCTCTATTCCTTAGTGTGAAGGGAAAGAGCCTCATCCTAACAACATCTTCTGACATCTTATGATATCGGAAAGTATCGCATATCTCTAGAAAGTTTAGTAAGTGAGTGATCTCGAATGACACTGCTTGTACTAGTGGAGTGATGCATTAGTTTGTGATGTTGAATCTCGATCCTATGAAATTTATTAACGTCTGCTGTTCGTTTCCTCGATTTACTTCTTGATTGAACTCTTGAGGAAAATATTCTACCATTGTTTTTCAATTTTTTTCCTTTGTGTCTCACTCTTCGGATTGCTCGCTCCAAACTAGTGATGACATTTTTAAAATTTTTAGTGATCTTGCTTGAACTTTGAGTAACTCTTGTGCTCGTGTAATTGCAAAGACAAAATAGGGTGAAAATTCCTAGCTAGAAGAATTCAACTAATCCTAACTAACTCTCCAATAATGGCGCCAAAAACTTGTTGAGCAAGTTTAATCTTATAAAACCGTCAATATTCAATAAATGTATGGATTGTAAGCATAGTATGTGAGGTGTCAATCCCATGAGGAATTAGTGAACTAATTGAATATTAATTTGTCTAAGGCCTAAAAATGTAACTAAAATGAAAAAAATGAGCAATAGCAAATGGATATGGGTTGATTGAAAATGAAAATTTAAAATTATCACAAAGAAAGCAAAATTAAGCACAACCAATTAAAACTTGGAAATTTACACAACGAAGGTTAACCAATTATGAGAAAAGGGGATTTACCCTATCATCTAATGTAAACTTAATCACTTTTGAGTTAATCCAGTATCGATCCTAGAAGTTCAAAGGCTGATTACTCTCTCTCGAGTTATAATCATTTAACCCTAAATTATAAACCCTAATTGAATTAAATTATGGAATTTACAATCTCTCAATTAATAAACAACCCACAGATCTGATTAAATTAAGCACTCTAATAGACAATTGGGTCCTTACATATGATCTCTCTTCATATAAATTACCGATTTAATTGTTTGCATGATTTATTAGACTATTTAACTCTCAATACCCAATCTAATCATTTTGTTATCGGTTCACTCTCTTGATTTATTATGGAAGCATGCAAATACAACAAACAATCTCAATACCCATCTCATTAACATTAAAACCAATCAAATCAACATTGATTCAAGAACAAATCCCTAAAAGAGTTTAGAACATCCCTACACCCAAATTCATCATCATCACATCCATTTTATACATCAAAATCAAAGAAATAACAAGATGGGAGAGAAATATAACTTGGAGTGGGGTACAATTGTAGCAGTAGTAGTAGCTCCCTCTTCCTGTCTCCTTTTCTCTCTTCTTCTCCCTTCTTCCTTAGCTTCTTTCCCGATGTTCCAAAATGGAGGCTCTCCTTTTAGGGTTTCTTTCTTTTACTTTTATAGTGTTTTTGCGTTTTAGGGTAAAAACTAGGTTTCACCTAGGCCAAAAATTCCAAAATTACTCTTTAAAAATATAAATGGAATCAAATCTCTATGTCTGTATTATGCCTACCACAATCGTGGCAGGTATGTCATGATTGTGGCCCTTGAAAATGAGGTTTTGTCACGATCGTGACCCATGAAATGAGCTTCAATCATGACCATGGCCTATTCAATCACCATCATGACCATGTCTGGGCTGCTTTTTTCATGACTGTGATTGGGATGTTACAATCGAGACCTTGACTCTTCCCCCAAGCTTTCAGCGATTCTTCTCCGATCTTTTTTACCTTATCTCAAACATTAACAAACTTATCAAAACAACTGAAATATACAAAATTAAAGCCTAATAACATTCTCTAAACCACATAACACTCAAAATTACAAATACATAATCACACTAACACAATTCTAAACCTAAACATGCATAAATCATCTAATTAACAACTCAAAACATACTAAATTACCTACTAAAACATAATGCAACCTATAACTATCATTCAATGGGACTTTTACTGGGTTGTTGTTGTTTTAAAAATAAACGAAGACATAATTACGACATTTCACCTATTAAATAGTGATGGTGGCCTAAAATTTAAGAAAAAGATGAATTAAAATTTTTCTATAAAATTATCGGTGAAACTATTGAGCAATTATATGCCATAAACTTTAAATTATCGTTATTGATATAATTAACATAATGATTTGTAAATTTAACTAACAAGGATATTGAAATAGATTTTAGGAGTATTATTAAACTTTCTTTGGACATAATCTATAATAATATTATTGAATATTATTACTTTTTTAAAGAAGCAAGTTTTCAATTTAATAAAAAATGCTTAATTCATGTTCAAGTCTTAACATATCAGTATATGCAATTTTCTATGTTAATTGTTAAAAAAAATGCAACCAATATCTAATTCTCAAATAATAAGCAGACCAAATCAACATAAGCCATATTAAATTATTACTAAAAAGGAAACGTCTATTTAATTCTTAAACAATAAATAACCCATATTAATAGAAGCAATTTTCTAATAAAAATGTAGCACAAACCAAAACCCATCTTGCTCTCTCTACTGATATGTATTTCACTTTCATCATATACTCAACTACCAGTAAATTTTCCATATTTTCAGTATATAATATGCCTATAAGTAGTATAGTTAGAAGTGAGATAAGGAAGACTAAGGATGAATGGCAAATTGGCAATGAATTGATGAAAAGCTAGACCTTAGAGGACTATAGGTCGATGATGAGCTGCTGGGTTATTGAGGAGCCATTAGATCATTGATGAGTTGCCGAAAATTATTAAGGAGTCGCAACCCAAGAACTATTAATGATGATGGAGAGCTGTTGTTGATGATGGAGAGCAATGGTCACAGAGAAAGGAGTAGTGATAGTGGAGTCGAGAAAAGGTAAGGTAACTGGGTAGGTTTTACTAGAGCTAGGGTTTTAGCCTATTTGTAAAATCCCATTATCCAACCCTAGAATATTGTACATGGGAGAAATTGCAATGAGAACTTAGGACATGCATTTCATGCTTATGCATCATTTAGCACACATACAGGTTAAATTGATTATTGCTCACATTAAAATGTTTGTATATGCATTTAATGACAATTTCTAGGTAATTGAGTTATAAATGTGATTTTGATATGAATTGTGGGTTATATGTTTTGAAAAATCGATTTAGTGATAATAATTGTTGATTTATAATTTTTGGTAAAAATTAGGAAATTCCTGATTTTTTGAGTATTTTTTGGGAACTAGGAAAAATGTCAAGTGGCAGGACAATTGACAAATAGTACTAGAAATAAGTGATGGATGTTAATGGAAATAATTGGAAAATAGCATTAGGATTTGTTGATAACCTATATTGAAATTTAGAGACAATCGGAGTTAAATAGACTAGTTAAATAAGAGAGCCAAGTGAAACCTATAGGAATTGGACATGTGTCAAGTGACAGGTGTCACTTGCCAAACCATGTCTTGATTCATGATGTTGCTCCCAAGTGAAAGATAACCTTCACTTTTACTTGTCTTTCACTTTATACATTGCTCTCATCTTTGTTAATCTCCATCTTCTTTAGTCCTTTTCATCCACGATCATTACTTCTCACCTATCAACATTAAAGCTTGCTCTAACCCCATTTGCTACTGTCATTTCGTTTGTTGCCTTCTTCCTTGTCACTAAAGACCTAACCCTACCACCTTTAGGAAGATGATGATCATATGGTGTTGAGAAATTAGGGTTAAGAGTGATTTGACAACACTGAAGCTAGACAATTAAGTACAAAGCATTACTTTTCATATTTTATGAAAGGAAACAAGTTCTGATGATAGCTAGAGCTAAAATGTTCATAAAATGGTGGTGTGTGTATGTGTGAATTATGAATGATGAAATGAACATATAAATGTCTTTCTTTTGCATAGAAGATTATAAACCTTTATAAGTTGTTATAGAGAAGATTTTGAGATAAAAAGATAATTGAAAATGGTGTTTAAAGAAGTGCAAAAATTTTGATTTGTAATTGGACATTTTATTATGATTTCTTGGTATATTACGTGTATCTCTTTAATTGTTTTAAAGATGATCTAATATGAGTTTAGAGCTAATAAAAAGGAGTACTATGGTTCCTTGACATGAGATATATTAAGGTGATAGTTAGGAATGGAATGAAGGTGAAAAATGAAATAGAACACATGCAGAAAATTGATGATAAACGGTGTATGAATATGTTTTAGTTTTTGTGGTTATGATCAATCATGGATTTTGATTTGCGGGTAGGATAATATTAATCTGAAATAGAGTTTTAAATGAAGGGGAAATGGTGATGAATTAAGCTAGAAATGTTGGATTAAGCATATGAGATGTTGGTTGTAACTTGGAAGAGTTGAAAAAGCTAAACATTGGAGAAAATAGCTAGGATTCTTTAGAAAGTTTCTGCCTACAATTCCCATGATCATAGGAGTGTCTAACGAAGGTAGAAAGTTTCTGCCTAAATTCCTACAATCGTGAGAATTGGTTAAACGTCTAATATACTTCTTTTAAGTGTAGTTTGGGATAACCAATGGTTAGGCACTTTCCTAGGATGCTTCTAGGCTTGAATGAAGCTTGAATTGAGCCTAGAATGATACTTGAATAAGTAATAAAATGAGTATCATGTTTAAGGTGATGATGGAGGATAAAACTTAACAATAAATTTTTATACATTAGATGTTTAAATCTGGAAAGTTGGTAATGTTATAAAGATGAAAGGAGTCCAATGATGGCTAAAATGATTCAAGAAGATGAATGTTGTGTACAAATAAGATAAATGATAAATTGAGTATTGTTCTGATCTTAGAAATGCTAAATTAAGCTTAGTAAATGATTGAATGATGAATTTAGAATAATCTCGAATAATTAAGGTGTTAACCTAAGTTTAATTTAGACAAATGTGGGTTATGAAATGTGAATGAACTTCATATGTGAAATTAAGGAAATATACCTAGGATTGTCAAAGAGCATGTATTATACATACCACATATACATGCATATATGATTGTGTATTCATGTGAACGTGCAAATTAGTAATGTAAATGTGTATGCTCACATGATATAGAAGAGTGAATTGAGCGATTGCTTCCAGAAGTTGCTGGTAGTTTGAGGCAATAAGCAAACTAGAGCAATCTGTAAGTAACCTAAGATGGTCTCGCCTTGATTATTTTTTTTGTTTACACTCTGTATTGAATTATTATGTGATGTGTCTGTACTAGTTCCAGATATTGAATGTTTGAGGCATTTGATGTATGAATATCATATTGGACGTGCTTATTGTATGTGAATTTAACTGAATAGGTGGTTCTCAATTTAAATGTTGAATGGCAGACCAAGGTCTGATGATAAGTGTGAATGAGATTGTGATAGTGAATATGAATGTGTAATATTGAGCACAATTAATTGACTGAATACGTGTAGTGCATTTCATTACATAAATGCATAAAAGATAAAGGTAGTTGTGATTGGTATCGCCAGTGGAAAAGAACTTAAAACTCAAAATTTGGTACGAGCGAAAGGCTCACTATGCATAGTGAGCCTTATATCCCCCAACGGATAAGGGACAGTTATTGATGAACCCGACATCCACAATGGATACGAGACAGTGAAAAAGGAACTCAGTCACAACAATGTAATAAACAAATGTGAGTTTCACAAACATTGCATAGACATTGATAAGTATGTTTTGAATGGTTGCGATGTACTATGAAATTGTGTTAAATAAGAAATATGATAATTGCGAACAAAGTGTTTTGTGATGCTAGATGATGATAGATAAAATGACGTAAATTATGTGATAACATGAATTGTTGTGTTACGTGACATGAGTAAACCGTTGAGGATGGTTAACTCACTGAGTTTGTAAGACTCACCAAAATTGCAACATTGACTTTTCAGGTTCGAGAGAGACGAGTTAGCTTTTAAGACAATATAGAAGAGATCTAGTACTGCTATTAGGATAGAGACATGACTCAAAGGTTGGTCAGTTAGGACAGAAGGATTTTGATAGAATTTTTTGTATATTTCCTCACACATGTAGCATATATTTATATAGAGAGCTGTAAACTTTGATTTGCTTTTATTAATGTACATATATGGATGATGTTGGAATGTTACATTGTACCTTATGTTTTGATGAAATGAAATGAGGAAATTTTTGTGATAATTATGTTTTAAATTATGATTCCATGAAATAAGTGGAAGTGTTATAGTTAGCACGATACTTCCATTGGATATGTGGTCAAACATCTGAAAGATGTACGAGCATGTGTTAGATGGAAGTGGGCTGCTTCAGCAATTGGTATCGGAGCATGGTCTGGCATCCTTAGGGACATATTGGAATGTTGGGTATGAAATGTTGTAAGAAAAGCGGATAGTAATTAAAGTTATTCTCTATTGTAGGTCATTTTCCATAAGTGATCAAGTGGAAAGGTCAGCTGACATGAACGACCTAGAGTCAGTAGGAGCTAGTATGGAGTCTTCTGTGTCGCAACCGAAGAGAATGCCTCCAAGTATTACCTAGAGAAGGGAAAGGAGGTGTGATAGACTACGAAAGCAGGGGGCTGTGGACTTCTACAGAAGTACAGACCCTGTAGAGGCCGAGAGATGGCTAAAGAGAATGGAGAGAATTTTTTATCAGATGGATTGCGAGCCGGACGAGAAGTTCGATGATTCAGTTTCCTTATTACAAGGTCCAACCTACCAATGATGGAAAATTGTTCCAGGCAGTACCACCAAGCTTTGTAACTTAAAGTAAGAAGACTTTATGAGAGTCTTCAGAGAGAATTACATGCCCAAGATCTACTTGGACAAAAAGATGAAGGAATTTCTGGATTTGAAGCAGGGCAATTTATCGACGGCACAAAATATGAGATTAAATTCAATGAGCTGATAGGTTATGCTATTGCCTTGATTCCTACTAGGAAGACAAGGGCAGGAGGTTTGAAGATGGGTTGAGCATGGAGATTTGGACGAGGTTAGCCATTGAAGTGAATCACACGTTAATAAAGAACTTGTATATGATAAACTAGATACACAAGAAGGGGGGGGGGGGGGAGGGGTTTAAAAGTGTATCCTTTTCGTAAATACGAATGAAAAGAATTTATTGAAAATTTTAAAA
>JAOSBN010000006.1:17191448-17245571 GCA_027563595.1 Erythroxylum suave
CTACTACTACTACTACTACTACTACTACTACTACTACTACTACTACTACTACTACTACTACTACTCCTACTGCTACTGCTACTGCTACTGCTACTACTACTACTACTACTACTACTACTACCACCACCACCACCACTACTACCAGTACCACGACCACTACTACTACCACCACGACCACTACCACCACTACCACCACCACGACCACCACCACTACCACCACGACCACTACCACCACTACCACCACCACGACTACTACTACCACGACTACTACTACCACTACTACTACTACCACTACTACTACTACCACTACTACTACGACTACGACTACGACTACTACTACCACTACTACTACCACTACTACCACCACTACTACCACCACTACTGCCACCACTACTACCACCACTACTACGACCACTACTACTACCACTACTACTATTATGATTATTATGATTGTCGTCGTCGTCGTCATTATCATTATTATTATTATTAAAAATTCCATATTATTATTAATTTTCTCCTTATTATTATAGAATTTATTCTTGTTATTAATCATCATCATCATCACCCAGTCCGAAATCCCGCACTGAAGCAGGGTCTAAGGAGGTCCAATAGAACGCAACCTTACCCCTACACAGTAGAGAGGCTGTTTCTGGTGAACCCACATGCAAATGAAACAATTACAAATGATGCAGAAAAAGAAAGAATAAACATAAATAAATAAAGAAATAAATAAAAATACAATAAAACTATAAATAATATATATAAATAAATATATGTATATAAATACCTGAAGGAGGTTAGGTCTACGCGAACCAACTAGGCGACAAAAACCAACCCCTCCACTTCTCGCAGTAGGTAAGGGGTCCATCCTTAGAGCCCCCACCGGGGTGGCCCTTACTGTCCCCCCTATCTGTTGTTAAATCTGCACAGCTTGCCCCATCATCTCCTAGGAACACCTGTACTGCTTTAAGTATCTGGTACAGTGAATCCGTAGCACGGTTAATTCTTAACCCTAATTCGATCACTCCAAACTTTTCTATTACTAACTACGACCTCAGTAAGTGCCAATTCTAACATGTCCACTTTGATCACTTCCCGCCAGGTCTTGTAAGGCCTCCCTCTTCTCCGCTTATATTCACCAAGTGTTATTCCCTCGCAGCTTCGTACCGGAGCGTCGGCAGGCCTCTGACACACATGCCCATACCACCTAAGTTTGGTCTCTCTCAACTTGTCAGCCAAGTTGGCTACCTATAATCATTCTCTCACCACCCGGTTCCGGACTTTATCTCTCCTTGTAATGTCACACATCCACCAAAGCATGCACATTTATGCTACCAACAACAATCTTATATGCCTACGCTTGGTATGCCAATACTCAGTCCCATATAACATGGTTGGACGAATCACGGTTTTATAAAACTTCCCCTTAAGTTTTAAAGGGATCCTCCTGTCACATAGAACTCCTGATGCACTCCTCCATTTGGTCCATCCTGATCTAATACAATGTACTATATCAGCATTTATATTACCATCACTCTAGATGACAGACCCCAGATATTTAAAACTTGTCCACTGTGGTATGACGTCGGAACCAATTGCTACTGCCCCATCATGCTCCAATAGGTTTCTAGAAAAGTTACATGCTATATACTTCGTCTTATACCTGCTCATTTTAAAACCTTTCGACTCTAACGCGTCTCTCCAGCAGTCCAACTTGGCATTGACCCCTTCTTTGGTCTCCTCTATTAGGACAATATCATCCGCGAACAACACATACCAAGGTACCTCTCCTTGGATATGTTTGGTAATTTCATCCAGCACTAATGTGAACAACAAAGGGCTTAGCGCAGATCCTTGATGTAGACCAAGACCAAGACCAATAAAAAATGCTTCCGTGTCTCCTCCTATCGTCCTTACGCTAGTCAAAGCTTCGTCGTACATATCCCTAATAACTTTAATAAAGTTGCTAGGAATGCCCTTGGCCTCCAAAGACCTCCATAAGAGTTCTCTAGGCACCCTGTCGTACGCCTTCTCCAAATCTATAAAAACAATATGCAAATATCATTGGCGTTCCCTATAGCATTCCATGAGTCGACGAAGTAGAAGTATCGCTTCTGTCATGGACCTACCAGGCATAAAACCAAATTGGTTGGCCGATACAGAAGTAACTCTCTGGATTCTCTTCTCAATAACCTTCTCCCACAGCTTCATGGTATGGCTTAAAAGTTTAATGCCTATATAGTTGTGGCATTCCTGAATGTCCCCTTTGGCCTTATACATGGGGATCAACCTACTTAATCGCCATTCATTCGATATTTTGGCCGACTCTAGAATCACATTGAAGAGTTGAACTAACCATACAATACCGACACCACCTAAACGTTTCCATACCTCGATGGGTATCTTGTCTGGCCACACTGCCCTTCCGTGCCCCATCCTTCTCAATGCCATCGTAATTTCTCCCCTCGTAATCCTCCCCCCTGCGTACCTGTCCTAAACATGCCCAATCCCAGAGGGTTCTCCTAACTATACGTTGCCCACTATCTCTTCGTTAAACAAGTCTTGAAAGTACCTCTGCCATCTCCTCTTTATGTCTTGGGTCTCTGTGTGTACCTGTCCTACTTCATCCCGAATATAACTGGCTTGGTTTAGATCCTTCGTCCTATGTTCCCTATCGCTAGCTAGCTTGAAAATCTTTTGGGCTCCCCTTAGCGTGTCCAAGTCCCTATACATGGTCTCATATGCTTCCTCTCTTGCCACCACAATAGTTTTCTTAGCCTTCCGTTTCGCCATTCCATACCTTAATCTGTTAATTTCCCTCTCCACCTCCAATGAACTAGCTGAAAGTTCTTTAAAAGCTCTCTGCTTGGCCTTAACCGACTCCTGAACCTCTCCTGACCACCACCAACCTTCCATCCTCCCTCCTCCTTGCCCTTTGGGAACCCCTTTGGATACATCTAGATGAGATGCGGCAGAGGCTACACCCTCCCACATCAAATTTGCAACCCCACTCACAGACCATGTGGCATTTGCCCGAACTTGGACCTAAATTGCTACATCTTTTCCCCTCTTAACCTCCACCACCTAATTTTACGACACTTCTGGGTAGACTGCTGTGACCTCTACCCTTTGATGCAGAAATCGAAGACTAACAATTTATGTTGAGTCGATATGCATGCTGCCGGTGGTACTTTGCAATCTTTACACCATGATCTGGCCCCTCTCCTGACAAAGAGATAGTCTATCTGGGTCTTGGAGGTACTACTCTGGAAAGTTACCAAGTGCGCTTCATTTTTCTTAAAAAGATAATTCGCGATGACTAACTCATAAGCCACGGCCACGTCTAATAAAGTAATCCCATTTTCATTCCTAATGTTGTAGCCGAAGCCCCCGTGGGCACCTGTATATCTATCTGAACCAGCTCCTATATGCTCATTAAAATCACCACCAAGGATGATCTGCTTCGTATCAGCGAATTGTTGCAGCACCCCTTCTAACGCCTCCCAAAATAGTCTTTTTTGTAGTATGTCTGAACCCACTTGCGGTGCATATGCACAGACGACATTGATAACCACCTAACTAAAAACAAGTTTTTCCACCATAATCCTATCATTTATTCTTGTAATCCCCACCACGCTACTTATAAGATCCTTAACCACTAGAATACCTACCCCATTCTTCTTCCGTGAACTTCCCGAGTACCATAGTTTGAAACCTCCTATCTTTTTTGCTTTTTCTCCAGCCCACTTTGTCTCCTGAATGCAAGCTATATGTATCCTATACTTGTATAAATAGTCCACTAATTCTAACGACTTACCTGTTAGGGTCCCAATGTTCCAAGATCCGACTCTTAGAGCATCCTTACCGTATTCCTCCCGACAAACAGAACGCTTCGACCCACTCGCACTGGTTCCAACAGCGTGAATTGAAGACATCCTTATGTCTTGGGCCGTCACTCGACCTTCAAGACTACTCCTAATTAGACTCTGAAAACTTGAGCCTGCTAATAACCCAATACTAAAAAGGAGAGGAATGATGCAGTAAGCCGCACCTCCAAAAAAGTGAATACTAAATAGAAGTAATAATGCTCAAAAACCTAAAACACCATAATAGATCTAAAATAAATCCAAATAATATTAAAAAGGCCACACACAAGAAAAAAAATACTAATAGGCTAATATAAATAAAAGTAACTAATAATATTAATATTATAATTAATGATAATAATAATAAAAAAGATAATAATAATAATAATAATAATAATAAAATAATAATAATAATAATAATAATAATAATAATAATAATATTAAAAAAAAATCAACCTAAGAGCCAAACGCGATAAAATACAAAGCGAAATCACATAACGTAGGCTGAGAGCACAGAAAAAGTCAAGCTTGAAAACATACAAATAAGGGGGGTAGAAATGTGATTTAAAAGAAGCCAACCAGAAAAGCAATAGAGGGAGCATACAAAGAAAGAGGGCAGATTTGCAGTTTTGCCACGCTTTGTAGACCCAAGGCGTCAAAGAGAATAGTTATTAAAGAGGCATGTAAGCGACAGCGAACGAAGGGCTTGGGACGTAGTGCGTCCAAAGAAATAAGGAGCATTTGGTTTGGACTGAAGCTAAACAGAACGTTAAATACTGGAAAGGCGGAAGATTGAACAGAAGTAATTCCCAACGGCTAGAAAGATGGCCATAACATGTAGGTAGTATCACACAGTCACAGTCAGGAGTTTTGATAGTATCACACAGTCGCAATTAGGAGTTTTGGTAGTATCACATAGTCGCAGTCAGGAGTTTCGAGCAGAAGAACTGAAAAGACATTTGAAGTGCCCAGCCCTATAAAAGTGCACCTGTGATCCTCGAGTGTGGCGCCAGAACGCAACCTTCTCCATACCAGGCTAGTTTACACTCCAACCCTATCAATCGCTAGGACTCTGAATGCAATACTCGTGGGAAAACGTATGCCATTCTACTTGTAGTAAGACTAAAACCCAAACCCAGACAATACTACTGAGACTACTTAAGGGCAATGAACTCATAACAAAGTGTAAAAGGAAGAACTCATTCCCAGCTTGAAACTTACATGTAAGCTCGGTAATCTAACAAAAGCATAAAATCGCAATAGTAGAGGGCAAGTAAAACGTAAAAAGGACAGCCATGCAAAATATCTGGGATTTTGTACTGAAGAAGTGGGTAAAACTGAAACCGCAGAACCTAAAAGGGAAGGATTTTAGAGCATATACCAAAGATATCTCAGCAATGTAAAAGACGAAAGCAAGGATCCTCGCTATCTCTCCTCATCATCTTCCCTTAAAGTCACTCCATCGTCCTCCATATCTGCTAGAACCTACTCCCACGTCTTTGCTTTAGGTATGACTTGAGCGGCGCCTAGTTGGCCTTTGCGGTAAATCCGGTGGGCGACTGCAACCATATATGAGGAATTCCAAAGAAGAAAAGAATAGCAAAACAAAATAATGGAAGTGGGTTAAGCAACAAATGAGTGATCACTCCATTGTTGTTTCGCTGGCGAGTCTACGGAAACCGTCAGAAAAGCTAAGCAAATGTCACCCAGTTTTCAGTCTCTTTGATGGTCGTTGTAAGAAGAAGCCTGTGGCCAAGTTAGGTTTTTCAAGGTGGATTTATGAGTATGGAGCGAGCTTGGTATGGAGAAGAAGCACGCAAAGAGAGCGAGCCATGCAAGGTGGAAAGCACGCACATGTGGCGGAGACATTGAAAATGGTCGGAAGACGGTGGCTTTGTCGTCAACGTCCAGCGGAAGAGAGCAAAATGCCAAAAAGGAACAACTTTTATCGAAAAATATGGTGTAGAGTACTGGTAAGTCGGGAAGAAAAATTTGCTAATTATTATTATTCTAATTATTATTAATTATTAATATTAAATTCCTTTATTATTATTATTGAAAATTTTCCTTATTATTATTAATTTTCTTTTTATTATTATAAAATTTATTATTCTTATTATCATTAATTATTAATCTTGTACTTATTATTATTATTCTTATTATTATTCGTAATATTAATTATTATTATTATTATTCTTGTACTTATTATTACTCTTATTATTAATAATTATTTTAATTATTTTAATTAAATATCTTAATTATACTTATATTTATTATTATTATATTTCTTATTATTATTAATAATATAATCATAATTATTAAATTTATTATTCTTATTATTATTATTAATTATTAATATTATTAATTTTCTTCATATTGTTATTGTTATTATTATTAATTTGACCATTGTATTTATTCTTATAATAAATTCCTTAATTATATTTATTATTATCCCAATTAAATTTCTTCTTATTATTATTATTATAAATTATAATTAAATTTATTATTCTTATTAATATTAATTATTAATTTTCTTCCTATCGTTATTGTTATTAAATATAATTTGACCATTATATTTATTATTATAATAAATTCCTTAATTATATTTATTATTATTAATATTAAATTTCTTATTATTATTAATTTTTTAATTATAATTAAATGTATTATAATTAAATTTATTTTCTTATTAATATTTATTATTATTAATTTTGTACTAATTATGACTCTTATGATTATTAATTTTATTAATTATTTTTATAATTCTTGTTAATATTAATAATTATTATTTATTATACTAATAAGTTGAATTGGATTCGTTATAGAAGTTCATCAACTAATTAAATCAAAGTTCGATTTAGTGAGTGATTTACTTTAGGTTACTTGATGAACAGACTATGAAGCTTCTACTTATTATTAGAATCAATGACATCATTCTCATAGACTAAAGACAACAAATGTCAACTTAGACTAATTATTTTTTTTGAAGAGAACTTAGACTAATTATTATCACTTATCTCATACCCACAAATTTCGACTTGATGGTATTATTAACGCACTACTAATTAATTCTCTTAAATTCATGACATAAAAGGAGAAAAGTCAACATGATTTGTAACTTAATATATTAATTAAAATGAGTGATATATCGGTCCGAACTAATTAATCTACAAATAATTGTGTGGTCGTTTAACAATAAAATATCAAATATCAAATGCAAAAATATCTAACAAAAATATCACAAATATCTAATATAAAAAAATAACGTATTTACTGAAAATTAACATTACATATTAAAAAACATAGATTATGAAATAATAAACCTTGACAAAAAGCAAAGAATGTTGGTAGACTTATTGTTGAAGAAGAGCAAAAAATACTAGTTAATTCACTGATAAACTAGCAAAATCAGAGCAACACCAAGCAAAAGAAGAAGTAACACCAGCTACAAAATGAAGAACCACGGAGAGCCTAAATAAAATGTTGCTCTTTGGTGCTTCTGTCTTATAAGGCTGTAGAGGAGAGCCAACAATAATGCCAGCTCCTGACTACCCCACCATTCACAATGACAGGGTGACTTACGTCTCTCCAAGAGAGACAGCATTATTGTTGGCTCTCGACAGGGAGTTGCGGAAAAGGCTGCAGTTGTGGTGCAGCTTACCTACCCTGCCATTAAGAATAGCAGGGTCGGCAGAAAAGGCTGCACCCCACCCCGCCAACCAGGTTGGTGGGATGGCCGCGTGGTTCGCCACATCCTTCCATTCTGTCATCTTGTATGGCGGGGTGGGTAAAAAAACCGCACCCCACCCCGCCAACCAGGTTGGTGGGATGGCTGCGTGGTTCTCCACGTCCTTCCATTCCACCATCCTGCATGGCAGGTTGATTTACACCCCGTCAAATTTGACGGTGGGAGGTCTTACATCCAGCCACTCCTATCTTTTTTCTCCCACTTTACATACAGAAATATTTTTTAATCACAGGTTGAGAATTTAACCAAAAACACAACAATTGCCATTTTATAATTTTTTTTCTGTGCATGCTTGAGCAGTCTGAAACCTTTTGCTCTTGTTGTTTGTATAATTATGCGATTGAATTTATTTATTTTCTAAAAACAAGTACAAAAGTGGAGGTGTAAATAATTTGATCCAAACTGAACGTAATTCGACAGACAGGAGGAGCGAAGCATCGAGCTGATACATACAAATGAAGGAAGCCCACCCAATTATGACTCTGATGGCAAAAATGGTGAAGTTCCCGCCCCTCAAATCTCTCTCCCTTTTTTACCGCTCAACTCACCAAGGCTTCCAACACAATCATCAATCTGTTTCCTTTATTCTTCTGCAACTTCTTTCTTCCAATTCGCTTCCGAGCGCTCAAATTCTCCTTCTCAACATACTCTCCAATCGACTCTCATCTCCATTCTTCACTGTATCTTCTCTTCTCCATCATCTGACTCAACCCCACTTTAATCCCAAGCCGACGACCCTTGCTCGTCTATATGAATCAGTTATCAATGCCCATGTTAAGTCTCACCTGCCAGAACAAGCTCTATTCTTTTTCAACCAAATGATCGATAAAGGGCTTGTCCCTGGGACGAACACTTTCAACAATCTTTTGAGTTCTCTGATTAAATCAAAACATTTTGTGAAATCCTGGTTTGTCTATAATTTAGGGAAGGGAGGGGTCAAGCTGGATGCTTATAGTTTTGGGATAATGATAAAAGGTTGTTGTCAACTTGGTGATCTGGAAAGAGGATTTGAGGTTTTGGTACAGTTGGAAGAGATGGGTCTCTCTGCAAATGTTGTCATGTACACCACTTTGATTGATGGTTGCTGTAAGAGTGGTGACACTGATAAAGCAAAGTTATTGTTCGATAAGATGGGAGAATTAGGATTGGTTCCTAATCAGTATACTTATACAGCTTTGATCGATCGATTCTTCAAGAAAGGACGTAGAAAGGATGGGTTTCAATTGTACCAGAAGATGAAGATTTGTGGGGTGACTCCCAACTTATACACTTATAATTGCTTGATAAACGAATATTGTAATGTGGGGCAAATGTTTAAAGCTTATGAACTATTCGATGAAATGCGTGATAAAGGTGTGGCGATGAATGTTGTAACGTATAATACTATGCTTTGTGGTCTGTGTCGAGGGAAGAGGGTTGCAGAGGCTGAAAAGTTGATCATTAGCATGAAGAAAGCTGGTATTGCTCCAAATTTAATCACGTTTAACGCCTTGATAGATGGGTTAGCTAATCTCGGGATGATAGATAAGGCTTCAAATTTATTCGAGGAAATGAAGTCCAGTGGGCAGTCTCCATCTTTGGTAACGTATAATATTCTTATCAAATGCTATTCAAAAGCTGGGAAATTTGTGGCAGTCGTTGATTTAGTGAGGCAAATGGAGGAAAGAGGCATCTCTCCTTCTAAAGTGACTTACACGATTTTAATTAATGCATATGTTCGGTGTGGGCACATGAAGCAAGCATTTCAATTGTATCACTTCATGGAAAAGGTTGGTATGGTTCCTGACGTCTATATCTATGGTGTGTTGGTGCATGGGTTGTGCATGGAAGGCAACATGAAAGCAGCTTCAACACTTTTCCAATTAATGGGTCAAATGCAAATAGAGCCTAATGGTGTTCTATACAATACCATGATTCATGGTTATTGTAAGCAAGGTAGCTCATACAGGGCTTTGAGGTTGATTGATGAAATGATTACGAAGGGATTGGTTCCTAGTGATGCTAGCTATAATTCTACCATTGGGATTCTGCACAAGGATGGCAAATGGCAAGATGCCGAGGATCTTTTGAGGAAGATGAGTGAGGCTAGGATAGAACCATGTTTCTATCTATAACACAATTTCTAAAGCCAGGAATGTTCCAGATGGTTGATTCTTCAAAACAAAACTATTCAAAAGAAGAGAGAGGTTTACTAATGATTCTTCAACACAAAACTATTCAAAAGAAGAGAGAGGGTTACTAGATGGTCTTGTCCGAAATTGAGATTTAGATGCTCTTTGGAAACCAAACTCCAGAAAAAGGTAAGTACTATTCTTGCAATTTTAGTTGGTACTATTCTTGCAATTTTAGTTGGTTGTACTCGTGTATAATCATGATTGTTTAATTAGTTAAGACATTTCCTCTGAACCATAACCTGTTACTTCTACTAGTTTTGGTATTTAGTTGACATTGTAGGTTTGCATTCCATTGTGTGCTATTAGGAAACATCTACATCAAAGTAGTGGTTAAGTATGGTCTTTAAACAAGTTTGTAAGTTGGGGGTTTTATCGGTAGCTTAGTCCTTTAGTTGTCTAGTATTCCAGATGAATATCATGAATACAAATCCATAAGGGTATGTTGGTTAGCTTAATTTCCTCCAATTTTACTCCAAGTCTCCAAGGATGAATTAGAAATGGTTTGTTGGAAATATGCCAACGTCTTGCTTTGATTACTTTTGAGGCTAATTTAGGTGAGTTGAACCTGAAGAAAAATATGTCATCATCGTTTAAGATTATTTCAAGGAGATCAAATTGCTTTCAATTGTTGATAGCCGAAGTTTTCATAACTACAAAAAGCACTCTCTTGTCAAGAAAGGATCCATCAGTGGCAAATTTCCATTTTTGAACTCCTGCCTAAAGGAGAGAGATAGGTGGTGATACAACATGGCAGTCCAAAGTGGGGTTTTGGGGGCAGAAGGATAATTGCTTCAAGATTATGGTTACCAGCAACTTGATGTCACGTGAGCTTGATAGGGAAAGCTTTAGCCACGGGGGGTTCTAAGGCTACAAAAGGCTCTGAGGTGGAAGCAGGGGTTGAAGTAGTAGAAGGAGGATGAGGAGAATTGGAAGAATGAGTGAATTAAATGCTGGAAAAGTTATGAAAAATCAAACATGGTGAATGATTGATGGATAATACCAG
Organism: Erythroxylum suave; assembly: GCA_027563595.1. NCBI lineage: Eukaryota > Viridiplantae > Streptophyta > Magnoliopsida > Malpighiales > Erythroxylaceae > Erythroxylum > Erythroxylum suave. The sequence continues at coordinate 17,202,240 of JAOSBN010000006.1, forward strand.
TGATTGATAGGTAAAGATAGTCCAAAAGGGAGAGAGTTGAGCAAAAAGTAATGCAAAAAGAAGCCAACAAGAAGTAGGAAAGATCTAAATAGGTGAAGAGGGAAGTGAGAAAATGATATGCAAGTTTAACAGGGAGAAAGCGAGTAGGAAGTATCAGTGAAGAAGAGTGGCAAAAGGAAAACAACTCTAGAAAGAATTACGTTGTTATGAAACTAAACAATCTCCACTCAAATATATCAGCAACTTACCAGCAGTCCAGTAATAGCTCACCATTAGATTAGCAATTCAGTAGTAACTACTAGCAGATTGCAATTTCTTAAGCGTGTTACTGTAATCTTTTTTGTGCCTTTACTTCTTTTGAAAGTTTTTAATCAAGTATGGACTTTGGTGGTTGCACTTGATGATATTGTACCTATTAGATGAATGGTAATGCACATACGTACAAAGCAAAGTTAGTGGCCACTGGTTATAAACAAAAACAAGGAGTTAATTTTGATGAAATCTTTTTTGCCAATGGCTATGCTTAAATTTGTAAGGATCTTATTGGCTATATTTGCATACTATGTTTATGAAATCTAGCAAATGAACGTCAAAACAACATTTCTTAGTGAGAATTTGTTTGATGATGTGTATATGACATAATCTAAGGGTTTTGAATCCAAGAGATTTCTTAATCAAATATTTAAGTTGTAAAAGTCTATTTATGGATTTAAGCAAGCGTCGTAGAGTTGGAAATAACTTTTCAGCATTTATGGAACACAGTTAGAATACTACAATGATTCTTTTTAGTCTAGTTTCCAAAATTCCAGCAAAATGACTTTGGTCTTTGTAATAAAGTTTTTCATAGTTTATTGCTTTAAGGGGTAACCCCCTTATATTTTAGATGGGATGATCATGTTTTTTAGGTGAAAAAAGGTTGATTCTTCCTTTTGCTTGATTTTCTTCTAATGACAGCTTGTAATTCTCTTCAAGAGTTATATATGTGCAATTATGACTATTCTTCTCTTTAGTTGTAGAGATATGCATGCTAGAAGTGAGGGTCAATTATTGAGTAAGAGTTGTAGTAGCAGGATGTTGATCTTGATTTGCTTTGCTAGGGTTGTGTGAGTGAGTGTCAATGGTGAAATATTTAGTATGGTTGCCATATCATTAACATGATTGCAACTCAATGGTAAACTCTTAGAGTTCTACTTTGAAGAAGAAGTAACATTTTTTAAAGTTGGATTTGGTTCCATTGGGTAGGAATTTTTAGGTGCAAGATAAGGTGTTTCTACCTTTTGCTCCAGGTATTCTTCCTCTTGCTTAAAATCCCAGTAACTACTAGTTTTGAACATTCTTCCTGTTGGTTACCAATTCTCCTCGTTCCAAGTATAGTTGTTTTAACCTTATCCTCTACCAGTTCCAGGTTATCATTGAAGTTCATAATTGAGACTTCCTCAGGTAGGTTTGTTAATGGATCAAATGAAAAACAAACCTGAGCAAAGATAATTCTTCTAGTTTTAGCAGTTACTTGATCAAAGCCATATGAGTCTACTAATGGAACTTGCTCGGTAGCTCAGTCCTTTAGTTGTGTAGTATTCCAGATGAATATCATGAACACAAATCCATAGGGGTATGTTGGTTAGCTTAATTTCCTCCAATTTTACTGCAAGTCTCTAAGGACGAATTAGAAATGGTTGGAAATATGCTAAGGTCTTGCTTTGGTTACTTCTATGGCTAATTTAAGTGAGTTGAACCTGAAGAAAAATATGTCATCATTATTCAAAATTATTTCGAGGAGATCAAATTGCTTCTAGTTGTTAATAGCCCAAGTTTTGATAACTAGAAAAAGCATTATCTTGTGAAAGAATCCATCAGTGGTGAATTTCCATTTTTGAACTTCTGCCTAAACGGCAGAGATAGGTGGTGATAAATATGGCAATCCAAAGTGGGATTTTAGGGGGTAGAAGGATAATTTGGCTTTAGGATTATGGTTACCAACAACTTGAACTCATGTGAGCTTGATAGGTAAAGTTGTAGCTACAGTGGGGCTACAAAAGGCTCCAAGGTGGAAGTAGGGGTTGAAGTAGTAAAGGGAAGATGAGGAGAATTGGAAGAATGAAGTAAAGAGATGCTGGAAAAGTTATGAAAAATCAGGCATGGTGAATGATTGATGGATAATAGCAGTGATCAACAAGTAAAGACAGTTGAAAAAAAAAAGAGTTGTGCAAAAAGTAGTGCAAAAAGAAGCCAACAAGAAGTAGGAAAGATTTAAATAGGTGAAGTGGGAGGTGAGAAGATGGAATATGCAAGTTTAACAAGGAGAAAGCGAGTAGGAAGTATCAGTGAAGAAGAGTGGCAGAAGGAAAACAACTCGAGAAGGAATTGCGTTGTTATGAAATTAAACAATCTCCACTCAAAATATCAACAACTTACCAATAGTCCAGTAATAACTCACCAGTAGATTAGTAGTTCAGTAGTAACTACTAGCAGATTGCAATTTCTTAAGTGTGTTACTATAATCTTTTTTGTGCCTTTACTTCTTTTGAGAGCTTTTAACCAAGTATGGAGTTTGGTGGTCGATAGCTGTGCATTAATACATATTTTGATAGGTAATTGACATGTGTTTTTTTGACATAATTGTTGTTTATTGTTCTAGTTTAGGATTTATTTTGTACGTTTTCATTAAATTTGATTTTCATTGTTATTTTTATGTGTTTGATATTAATTAAAGGTAATAATTAACTATTTCTTATATAGGAAGGAAGAGGGAGTAACTTGGAGGGTGAACTAAAGATCAAAGAGAAGAAGAAAAGAGGAGTGAAGCTAAGGCCAATTCCCACAATCGTGGGAATTATAATCTGAGACTTAATTCGGGGCTTCATTAAACTTAGAATTTTTGGACTATTTAAGCATCATTAAGCCTACATCTTAGGGGAAGAGACGACATCCATCTGTAGAAATATCATCCTTGAGTAAAGAACACATGTTTGGAGCTTTGAGGAAGGATTGAAGACAATGATTATTATCAAGATTGAGCAAAATAGCACACTAATACCAAAATTTCATATTTTGGCAAAGAAGAGAATGAGTCTTTTTATTCAAGTTTCTGTTACTTAGATCTCTTTTAGTTTTTGTAAAAATTGTTTATTTGAATATTGATGATGTTATAGAGACTATGTTAGGCTAATTTAGTTTTAGGGATTGCTTTTGGACCTATTATGTTGAACTCCAATTTTATTAAGTTAAATGAAGGGTCTTTGATGATTGTTATTTTTAGTTGTTATCTTACAATAAATTGAGAGAGTGAGTGAGATGATATTTGTGTAGGATTATACAATGAGAGTTAGCAACCTATAGACTAGCAAACATCATGTTAATTGAATAGTTAGAAAAGAGATCTCGGCTAGTCAATTGATCACCTATAGGATAATTTAATAATTAGTTAAATCGGTAAAGTCATTAAGTAGGTTGAGAGATCGTTCAATTGATTCTCGTTAATTCAATTAGGAACAATTAGTTACACCTTGAGAGAGGGTAATTAGTACATTCAAAAATTTAGGATGAGACATAATTCAATTGATAAAATAGGAGGGAGACAAAATAAGGAAAAAAAATCTCTAATCTTAAAATTCTTGATTTTCAATTTTTCTGCATTTTGATATTGTCTATTACTTTGTGTTATTCTTTTAATTTTAATATAATTTTTCAAATTATTCACATTTAATAATTTCATTTCTTAAATAAAGTTGTGCCTAAATTAAGTGGTTTTTAGGCATCAATCCTTATGGGATCGATATCTGCTATGTTTAACTACAAGTCACGACCTATTCATTTACAATTTTTCAGTATAAAACAAGTAGATAGGTTTTATCAGCAAAATTGTTTTAGCATCATTGTCAAGGATTGATTATTGAGAACCGTGTTTAATTTATATTATTTTAATTTAAGAGTTTTCGATACTTTTTCTTATGTATTTACAAGTGTATGAACACAAAGAGCACACGAAAGACGAAAGAAGCTATAGAAGAAGAATTTCCCAACATTAAGAAGCACAAAAGAGAAATAAGAAGGGTGAAGTGTTTAAAATTTTCAAATCAAGATATGGTTAAAGAAGGAGAGTAAGGAGGACAAGAGCAAATGCTGATAGATTTTATGAGGCTAGGGTTTAGTCCTCAAGGAGTTGCAAGACTGATACTCCAAGCAAATTCGGCACTACTCAATATTTTACAAAATAATATGCAATTCTACGGGCTATCCAACGAGGATCCGAACGCCCACATTGTAAATTTCTTTGGGATCAACAACACATTCAGATTCAATAGAATGTCTGACGATGCAGTGAAGCATGGTATAATTCATTGAATTCATCCCATATCATAACTTGGGAGCAGCTCGCCTAATCATTCCTCACCACGGATTTTCCATTAACGAAGACGATGAGGATTATAAAGGAGATAACAAATTTTCAGCAAAATGATAGAGAATCTCTCTACGAAGCTTGGGAGAGATTTAACGAACTTCAAAGAAGTTGTCCACATCAGAACCTCCCGAAGGAGTTTCTGCTTCAAACATTCTATAATGGAGTGAATCCGAGCACAAGGGATACAATTAATTCAACAGCTGGAGGTTCACTGATGAGGAAGACAGTGAAAGTAGCTCATGATCTATTAAAGGAGTTGGCAAGCAACAGTTGTATATGGTTGAGCGAGCGAAGTAGACAAGGACAGACGAAACAAAAAGGTATGATACCTATTGACTCGGTTACTGCCTTGCATGCTTAGATTGTTGCTCTTATAAAGCGGCTCAACAACATGCAAAGAGCATCTACCTTAGCAGTTAAGGTGATGCAACCACAATGAGCGGAATATTTTTTATTAGGAGCTGGCGATACCAAACAAGTAAGCTATCTAGGCCAGTCACAGGGAGATAATAACCCATATTCAAACACATATAATTCGGGGTGGAAAAATCACCTGAACTTTTCTTGGACTAATATCAATGCAGGTGGCCAATGAAGACCATAAGGACCGTCAGGATTCCAGCAAGATCAGATGAGAGCGTTGGAAAGCAAAATGGATAAGATGATGGAAGTCTTAGGGTCCAAACTAGCAACACAAAAGGAGAATCATAAAAGGATGCATGCAAACCAGGATGAAAATCAGAAGAGGATGGAAGCAAAATTTGATCAAATTTTGAAGAATCATGTATCATCTATCCACAATTTGGAGTTCAGGTAGGTCAACTAGCTAACGCTTTATCTTCGCGAAATGTAAGTAATCTACTAAGCAACACTAAAATGAATCCGAAGGTAAGATTCATAGCCATTACTTAGATAGAGAAAAAAGAAAGCGAACCTGGGGAAAAAGATGGAGACAAGCAAGAAGAACAAATAACATTGCAAGACCGTTCGAGTGGACAAGTAAGCAGGTTGATTAGGGAACTTCAACTTGGACTTTCACATCATATCTTTGCTCAGCAAAAGTTATCTTCAAGTGGAGTAGCTAGGAATTTTAAGGAGAGTTAAGCAAGATGACAAACATAACAAATCAACTCCGAGGAAAGCTTATGTTAAAGGAATTGCTGAATGAAGAGGTTAACAAGCACATATCAGAAGACAATCCACATATAACACAAAAGAAAGAAGATCCAGGGGACTTTTTCATTTCGTATGGTATAAATGAAGTTAAGATAGATCGATCATTTGTAGATTTGGGAGCTAGTATCAATATGATGTCGTACTTATTCAGTCAGAAGTTGGGTCTAGAAGAGCCAGAGCTAATTAAGACATTAGTGAAAACGATTGACAGAACGATGCATTTACCGAAGAGGATTATCAAAAATGTGCAACTACACTTTGACAAATTTACCTTCCCCGTGGATTTTTACATATTGGATATTAGTGAAGATGAGGAAACCCCAATGGTTCTTAGGCGACCATTTCTGGCTACTACTCGTGCGATTATTGATGTTGATAGGGGTGAGTTAATACCAAGAGTAGGGAAGGAGCAGTTAATATTCAAGGTATTGAACAAAAATTATCGTTATACTCTACTGCTAATGTATATCAAGGAATTTCAACTCCAAAGAGGATAGGAAAATATTGAGGACCCTAGGAATGCATTCAGGAAGAAATGAACACGTAGGAGAAGGAGAAGAAAGAAAAATGATAATGAAAGTGGGGTCCAAAATAAGGTAGCCCATGTACAAAGTTTGAGATCAGTTTATGCACTGTTACCGTACCAATCATTTGAACCGCCATGAGCAAATAGGAGAGTTGAGCTACTGATGGTAATAGAAGCGCTTCATGGGAGGCAACTCATAGAAGTCAATTATCCTTTGTTTGTTTTTGTTTATCTAATTGTTTACTTGAATTCTTTAGTTGTGATTATGTTTGAATTGGATTTAATTGATGTTTATGCTGATTTTGTTTGAATTTCAATTTTGTTTTCTTTTCAAATTTCTTATTGATGATAGTATCTTGATGTATATATAGGTTTTGGGATCATGGAGAATACATATAAGTTTGGAAGAAGGTTTGAAATTGTAAGGATCACTAATTCTCATGTTCAGTGATTCCCACGAGATGGAGAGGATTCCCACGATCATGGGAATTATGGGGATTCCCATGAGCCATCTGGAGAGAAACTTAAAGTTTCCCTCCCATTTTTTCTCTCAACCTATCTTCAAAATTTTACACCCTCTCTTTAGCCCTTGAATTTCTCTCCTCCCCCTCTCAAAAACTCTTCAATATTTCTCTAGATTTTTGGTATTTTCTTCAATTCTTTCATTATTCGTACAATCTTTTCATGTTTTCATGCGTTAATCTTTCCAAATAACAAGGATTTAGCTGACATCTTTACTCTTTCTCTCTTTCTAGGTCGAATTTCACTCTCTCTCTCTCTCTCTTATTCTTGCAGATTTTTCTATTCCAATGGCACCAAAGAAGATGATGGCTCAGAAATTGGGTGACGAAATGCACCCTCAAGTTTTCGGCGAAGGCCAAAGTGATTTGGCAGCAACTTACTACTCTCCCTTCTCAATTTACTCGAAAGAAGAAGGTATGCGCTTTCGTGACTTTAAGATTAGATCAATAATCACTCCTAAGTATTTCGATTTTGAATTGTTAGATAGCACAGGAGTGAGGACAAAGATTGAACTACTAGCCGAAAACATAGGGTGGAATAGGTTCATCTAATGTGACATGCATATTCACCTTATAATGACAATTGAATTTTTCACTATTGTCCATTATACCCTAAAAATGGACGTCTTTTAGTTTAGATTATTCGGTGTTATGTACAAACTAGATTATAATGTCATGCGTCATCTTTTCAATTTAAAAAATACAAAAATTTTAGATTTTCATATTGATTTTAATATAGATTCCTATTGGAAATTTTAACGGGGGAAATAGTTTTTGATTCACGCAATGCACCAAATGCTTTAATCTTTAGTGCCAAACATGTGTTGTTGCATAAATTTATGTATTTAACTGTGTTCAATAAAACCGAAAGTAGCAAATGTTTGATTGAAGAAATTTTCTTCTTATGGTGCATGGATCGCAAGATTAGAATCAACATGCCTTCTACAATTTTTAGGTCAATCGTTAGTGTCGTTAATAAAAAGAATTCATACTTTGGTGGGGCATATTGTTACTGCTTTAGCTCATTTTTTTAACCACAATTTGGAAGAGAAGTGTACAACGCCACACGATATGTTTGACATATTGTATTTAAGGCATCTCGAGATTGTGGAGGTCCATTCTATGGAACTCCGTAATCCTCATATGCGAGCTGCAATTAGGAACAGGAGAAGCATCAGTATAACTGCATCTCGACCTTCAACATCTCGAGCAGCTCAGGATCTAGAGGACGAAGCAGAAGCAGTAGAACCCAGTGCACCAGCGGAGGTTGGCCGACTCCAACAAATAGCCTCCAACTATCAACAGATGACATCCCAACTCGATGAACTCAGCACACAAATGTGGAAGGTTCATAAGGAGCAACAAAGTTTAAAGAGAAAGTTCCTCAACTTATGTAGGAGGAACAATTTGAAGCTCCTATGCTATCATCGTCACCACCATCATTTGGATGAGCTTTTCTTACCCTTTAACTTTTAAATTTCGTTTTTTCTTTTATGTGATTGCATTTCATTTCATGTCTATTTGGTTTCACATTATTTGCATGTGTTATGTCTTTTGTTTAGTCTTAATTTCAATAATTTTGGTTGGAATTCATTTTCTTTTGTTTAGTTTGATATCATTTGTTTGCTTCAATTTCTTTTGTTTGTATCGTTTTCATTTTTATTTAGTTAATGTCATTTCCACTCACTTGGGGATTGACTTGTCACATTGAGGACAATGTGATCTTTAAGTGTGGGGAGGTGATATCAACTTTCTCAATTTCATTTTTTAACATTGTGTTGAATATGATGCATATTTAGGCATATTATATATGCTTTGTGTCAGCAATGGTGCTTTGTGTTAGCAATGGAACCATTTGAGTCACTATGATAAATATTGCCATAAAATTATGTCATGTTAGTTGGAATTAGATTGAATGCATGCTTAGACTCAGATTAGGCTACTTGAGTAGAAAGTGAACCATATAGAGTGATGAACAGTAGTTGGTTACATAAGCTTAGTCACAAATTGAAATTTGGACAATAAGATAGTTTAGAGATGCATAATAAGTTTTCATTTAAGCTAAAGTGAGGATTGAGTCATATGACTCCATCTATAGTCATTTTATTTCTTTGCTGAGTGTACTTTCGTAGGTTACTACCTTTAGAACTTACTTTGAATCGGTTTAAGTTTGCTGGATACACGCTTAATAAAGATTATCTAGGCCCTTTTTGTGTTAACCCTTGACTTAAAGTGACCTACCCGTTGATTATCTCTTGCCACCTCTGTTGAGCCTTAACCTTTTGTTTCTTAAAAACATCCAAAATTTTAAAACTTTAAATCTCATTATCCTACCCTTTCACAAGCTTAGTAAAGTATAAGTAAAACATTAGTTGGGATTGCATGAAATTTTTATCGAGATAAGTTGAGTGTAGTTCTGCCTGTGGACTACATTGTATATAGTGCTAATTTTGATTCATAGTTCTTCCATGTATGAAGAAAAAGAAAGAAAAATGAAAAAAATCAAAAAGAAAGGAAAAGAAAAAGGAAGAATAATTGAGTAGCGTAAATGAGTGCAGAGGACTACATTAGTTATGTTTGGATATCTCGGAGTCATGTTTTATTATCCCATTTTATCCATTTTTCACTTTACTTATGTTTATGCTTAAAGCTCTTTCCCCCCTTTTAACCAACCTTAACCTTTACCACACTACAACTTTAAACAAGTCCTTTTGATCTATTTATGCTTGCAGTCCTTGTGGAGGATAATTAGTGTATTAGCAAGCCTATAATAGTGTAATTTCCTATAGAAAGTTTGAGCGAAACACTAAGCATTAAACATTTGAGAGAAATGAGTGAAAACTGTGAGAAAAATTCAATTGTGCATCTTTGCTTATCTTTGAGTGATTGTGTCAATTGTTGAGTTTGCTTATGTACACCAACGAAAAAGTAATCATGATATGTGCATTAACTTGATATTTGAGTTAACTTGAATTTAAGGTATTGTATGCTTTGATCTTTGTGAAAATGAAGTGGTAAAATTGATTGGTTGTATTTATTTTGCTTGAAAACAAGCAAAAATTCAAGTGTAAGGATGTTGATAGGTGTGCATTAATACATGTTTTTATAGGTAATTGCCATATGTTTTCTAGCATAATTGTTGTTTATTATTCTAGTTTAGGATTTATTTTGTATGTTTTCATTAAGTTTGATTTTCATTGTTGTTCTTGTGTGTTTGATGTTAATTAAAGGTAAAAATTGACTTTTTTTATGTAGGAAGGAAGAGGGAGCAACTTGGAGAGTGAACTAAATATCAAAGAGAAGAAAAAAAGAGAAGTGGAGCTAAGGCCAATACCCACGATCATGAGAATCATGCAAATTCCCATGCACGTAAGAATTATAATCCGAGACTTAATTCGTTGCTTCATTAAACCTAGGATTTTTGAACTATTTAAGCATCATTAAGCGTCCATCTTGGGGGAGAGACGACACTCGTCTATAGAACACCATCCTTGAGTGAAGAGCACATGTTTGGAGCCTTGAAGAAGGATTGAAGACAAGGATCATCATCAAGATTGGGCAAAATAGCACATCAACACCAAAATTTCAGATTTTGGCAAAGAAGAGAAGGAATCTTTCTATTCAATTTTTTGTCACTTAGGTCTCTTCCAATCTTTGTAAAAATAGTTTATTTGAATATTAATAATGTTATGGAGACTATGTTAGGCTGATTTAGTTTTAGGGATTACTTTTGGACCTATTTTGTTGAACTCCTATTTTATTGAAATGAATGAAGTGTCTTTGATGATTGTTATTTTTAATTGTTATCTTGCAACAAATCGAGAGAGAGTGAGTGAGATGATATTGTAGGATTGTACAACGAGAGTTGGCAACCTATATACTAGCAATCACCATGTTAATTGAATAGTTAGAAAAATGATCTCGTTTAGTTAATTGATCACTAATAGAATAGTTTAATAACTAGTTGAATTGGTAGAGTCATTAGGTAGGTTGAGAGATTGTCCAATTGATTCCCATTAATTCGTTTAGGGACAATTAGCTACACCTTAAGAGAGAGTAATTAATACATTCGAAAATCTAAGGTGAGACGCAATGTAATAGATAAAATAAGAGGGATACAAAATAGGGAAAAAAGTAATCTCTAGTCTTAAGATTCTTGAATTCTGATTTTTCTGCATTTTGGTATTGTCTATTAGTTTGTGTAAGTCTTTTAATTTTGATTTAATTTTATTAATAATTTCATTTCTTGAACAAAGTTCTGTCTAAATTAAGAGGTGTCTAGGCATCAATCCTTGTAGGCTTGATATCCGCTATGTTTAACTACAAGTCACAACCCGTTCATTTGCGATTTTTGAGCGTAAAACAAGTAGTTAGGTTTTAGCATCAATAGTGGTTGCACTTGATGGTATTGTATCTATTGGATACAAGTGGGTTCTTAAGAGAAAAAATGACATGAATGGTAATGCACATATGTACAAAGTAAGGTTAATGTCCACTGATTACAAACAAAAACAAGGAGCTAATTTTAATGAAATCTTTTTTGCCAATGGCTATACTTAAATTTGTGAGGATCTTATTAGCTATGATCATAAAATCTAGCAAATGAATGTCAAAATAACATTTCTCTGTAGGAATTTGTTTGATAATGTGTATATGACATAACCTGAGGGTTTTGAATCTAAGAGATTCCTTAATCAAATATTTAAGTTGTAAAAGTCTATTTATGGATTTAAGAAAAGGTCATTGGAATGTCCATTTTGATGAGATAATCAAAGAGTTTGATTTTATAAAAAATGTTGATAAACCATGTGTCTATAAGAAGGTTAGTATAAATATAGTCATTTTCTCAGTGTTATATGTGGGTGAAATATTGCTGATTAGAAACGACATAATAATGTTTTAGTCTGTAAATATTTGGTTATCCAATAACTTCTCCATGAAGGATACGAGAGAAGTAGCCTATATGTTAGGAGTAAAGATTTATATAGATAGACGAAAGAGGTTGCTTGGCTCATTTTAATTAATGTACATAGACAAAGTGTAAAAAAAGCTTTAGCATGGAGAATTCTACGAGGAGACTTTTACTCATACCAAATAGATTTCTCGCTGACATAGTATATATCCTAAGAAATAAGAAAAGAGAGATAAATTGGATTGTGTTCCATATGCTTTGGCAATTGGATCAATCATGTATGTGATGCTATATATTAGACCAGATGTCTCTTATGCCTTAAGCATAACAAGCAAGTTTCAAGCTAATCTTATTGAATGTCACTGGTTGGCTGTGAAAAAGATCTTAAAGTACCTAAGAATGGCAAAAGATGTTTTCTTAGTCTGTGGAGGAGCTGAATAGAGAGTTCAGAGGTATTCAAATGGCAGTTTTTAGTTAAATCTAGATAATAATAGATCACATTTTGGATACATCTTCGCTTGATTGGTGGTGAGGTAAGTTGAAAGAGTTCCAAATAGCCAATCATTGCAAATTCTATGATCAAGGCAAGGTACATTTCAATTTTAGAAGTGACATCGGAAGCAATTTGAATTAAAAGGTTCATCACTAAATGTAGAGTGGTTCTTAACATTATTAAGCCTATAGTATTATACTATGGCAACAATGGCGCTATCACATAGGCTAAGGAATCAAGGTCTCACTAACAGTACAAATATAGACTAAGGAAGTTTCACTTGAGTAGGGAGATAATGGAGGAGAAAAAAATAACACTAGAGCGAGTTCCCACTAAAGAGAATCTTGTTGATCATCTCATTAAGATATTGTCTTAAAAGAAACATGATCAACATATGGATGAACATGGTATTAGATGTGTAGGAGATTGACTTTAATGCAAGTAGGAGATTACTACTTTATGCCCTTATAGTCAATCGGTTGGTTGCACTTTTACGTATAACATTATTATTTTAATTAACAAAGGCATCCTTTATCTTTATGTATTATGTTAATTACATTTAATGTTTTAATACTAACGGTAAAATTCTTGAAATAATTACTATGTAACTGGATTAAGAGGACATCATAATTACGAGATTTAATTTGCAATTATGTATTATTCCCTAATTATTCCTAGTTGTAGTTTCATCAAAACTAGATATTGATGAAACAGTAAAATTAACACACATTATGTTTCTTTCTTATAAATTAATTAACTAATCTCATAAATTAAAGTATTAAAATACTTAAATAAACGTATGAGTGCTTATTATAGAATAACTTTATTAAACTGACCAGATTATGAAGTTCCTAAATGAAATATTACTTATGTATTTATCGATTTTCTCATTAGATAGGTTCTTTTTTTGGTTGTCAAAGGCACCTTTAAGTCATCCACACCCAGACTAATCTCCGCTCGAGTAGGGTAGGTCCCTTGCAGAAGGCAAAGCTTTGGCCTCAAGTTTTAAACAGCTGCATACATGAGGGGGGTTCAAACTCGCGACCTTACTTGAGCCAGAAGAGCTCCTTACCAACTCACCTATGCCCTGGGGTTAGATAGGTTTATAATTGATCCTTAAACTTGAGATTATCGCTGCATCTCATATGGAAATTATTGTATTTTGATGTTACTTATAACCTATCCTATTTAGGATAGTTCGGTTAGTAGTATTTAGATGCAGTCTGAATTATTTGGAAATATTTAAGTAAGTTAATAAATGATTCGTTACTCTAAAGTAATTAGAGAGAATGTTCTACTATCCTTGATTAGTAGTGATTCAGGAAATTCTCCAACTAGAGTGAATTAACATTTGAAAAGATATTTACAAATATCAATTATAAATTAATTACTAATTAGCAAGAGCAAACATAATTGGATTTAAAAGAATAGACACTAAATTTATACTTTGTTCAATGAGAACATTAGATGACGAAATGATTAAATTATTTATAATAACCACGCATGGAAAGGTTAATTCAAACTACTTTGACATTCTTAATATTTGGGTGGTCATAATATGTTATTAGACTATGATCTTAATTTATGATATTTAATTAGAGAATTAAAGATAAATTAAAGGAGTTTTAATTTATCTAATTTTAATTATGAATTATAATTATAATTATAATTTATAATCATTATCAATATATTAGGAATTTAATGGATCACACATAAAAAGTAGTTTAAAAGAGAAAATTTAATTACAATTAAGTTGGATTTAATTGTAAAGTTTTAGAAACTTTACAGATCAAATATAAATATAATATATTTGATCTTATTAAAATTAAATTGAATTATAATTAGAGTTTGATTTTAATTATAATTGAAATATTTAATTTTAATACAAATTAAAATACTAATGATTTTTCTATTTATAAGAATAAGCGTATGGGAGCTAATACTCCTACTAATTTCCTCTAAAAAAAATTGAATGTCTTTTTATTGCTCCATAAATACTGTTAGAGTCCACACATAAACAATTCGTGACATCAAAAAGATTTTAGTAGAAATATCGAATCAAGTACACTTTCATATTTTATTGTGATCCGACTGAAAATCGTAAACATTTTATTTTTCCATTGTACCTATATAATTCAATCATAATTGGTTTCTCAACAGATTTATAATTAAAGCTTGTTAGGATCATTTACTTAAATTATTGATTCAGCTCATCACTTTGAGGGGACAGTCAAGAAATCTTCGGGAAAGGATACAACATAGATATTCTTTACTAGCAAGTGCTTAGGGAAAGAAATTGATTCTACTTCAATATGGTATTAGAATTAATGCTGCAGTGTTGCACATGGAAAATTGTGTTTCTTTTCTTCTTCTTGAACAAAATCAGCCCGTCAAACTTCTTGTACAATGCCTAGGAAACAAGAGCTAAACATTTGTAGGATGTTTGTTCTACCTTGTGTGGCAAGACAGCAGAGGACATTGCTCAATCATTCATAGAAGCAAAAATGAGGTCTCTTTTATACTCATGTAAGGCCAATTACCATACAGTACCTCTCTTGTTCATGCTTTGAAGTAGGAGCAAACATTGAACTTCAAGTACAAATTGTTAGCAATAAGCTTAATCAACTTAATGAAGGGAACTGAAGGCCAACAGCTCCGACAGGAAGCTCATCAACATACAATTCTGCCGAAGGGCATCTGTCCTACGTGAATTGATATTGGGCCATGTAAGCTTTAAAGTAGACAATTAGTTAATGAATTAGTGAGGAAAAGGATTGAGGAAGCTCAAGAGCTTGAGCGAACGTCAGATCAATTTTCAAATGATGAAAAAGAGTCGGGATGACATATTGTGTCAAAGAGCCAGAAGGAATTATGCGTGGCTCTAGAAATTGGCTGCGTATTGCCACTAGTTATCAAGGCAAAGGGCTGATAGCCCACACTTCTCTCTAGGATTTCCCTTGGCCTTCTCTCTCTTGGCTCTAACCTTTTTAGCCTTGACATTTCCCTACTCTTTTGGTACAATCCATCTTCTTCATCTACCGAGGTTCAACCTTGAAGAAGGGCCTTTTGAAGGCCTGGAAAATGGAGAAAGAAGGGTTTTTCCCTCCCCCTCCCTTGAAGAATTCCCTGAACTCGTTTTCGTTGTAAAAGGGAAACAAAATCTAGCTACAGTAACTGTCGAGGAAAATGCCAAGCTTGATTCAACTCAACCAGATGGCAAGGGGTTGAAACCTCTTTCAGGTTGTTGTACCTGATTTATTTTAATTATTTGTTCCATTATTGTAATAAAAAACAAAAGTTTATACTTTATATGAAGGTTGCCATTATCTTAGAGGCGTTGGGTTGAGAGAATTTAGTAAAAGAATATATTGGTACTGATGAAGCAAATAAGCTATCATTACATCCATGATAAATAAAGGCAAAACATTTACATTGTCGGTAATACTGGGACTTGATCATCTGTCCTCTTAACCCTGTCCCTACCCTGTTAGGGATAGGGTTAATGACACAGAGGATTTGAGGGGCGGTAATACTATGCAAAGATAACTGTTCAACCTCACTCACTCCTGCCCTAGTGCAAACTTAGCATGTAGTTTATGGGTTGTTCTACACTTAAAGAGTAACAGTAAGAGGTTCTATAGATAATTAAATAATATAAATAGATTGAGTTAATTTGATTGAATGAAGTATACTTTTTGAAGAATTTGAATGAAGTATTTTTGAGAAGTTAACATGAATTTATTTACTTGGATAATAAATTATGTTTATTGATTTGTATCCAAATATTATTATCAAAATGCATATTACTTTATAAATTAATGGCCTTTTATATTTAATTTCTTTGACAATTAATGATTCCTGAATCCAATGGCCATAAATTGTGTTAATTGTGTTACAAAGTGCTAATTTGAAAATAATTCAATCCTCCTCTATCCTCCTTTGATTTAAACATTGTCGGTTGATAAATTCCTATCAATTTATTGTGGGAATAATCTTGTTATACATCCTTATGATTGTACTCCAAACGTTGGATGAGAAGTTGAATTCAAAGAAGAGATGCTTAGTAGTTTTTGGTTGCTAGTTGAAAAACACATATGTATTAGATAAGTTATTAATCTTTTCATCATGTCTAGTGTGCTTAGTCTTCCTTTAATTGCTGACTATAGCACGATAAAAGTTATCGGCCATGCTTAATGGAACCAATCGATTCTACGTCAAGAAACTTTAAGTGAATGTTGCTTTAAAAAATTCCTGCAAGAATCATGAGTGAAAGTTTCAATTTGATGTTTATTCAATTTGATATAGTTATCTTAACTTAGATAAAGCTGACAATTCAGATTTATAATGAGTAAAGAACTATAGATTAATAGCACATTAGTAGATAAAGCCTTTTAACTACAACATTTTCATCAATGATACTTTGAAGAGGGGAGAGCATACTGACTTCACTTTAAGGGCTTGTAATAAACAAGTTGTCATGCTAAAAAGATGTAGAAATGCCATCACTAAACACCTAAATGATCTCCAATTTAGTTCTATCTATGCTTGAGTATATAAATCATTGAACATGATGAGTTATACCTTGTCCTTATGCACCAGAAATTCTTATTCCTTCTATAATATGCATTTATCCTTTGACATATAGATAAATTTTTATCATCGAGAATCCTATAAATTCTTTGATTAGGGAACCACATATGACATTTGCATACATTTATGCTATCTAATGTTAAATTAAACAATTAAATTCTCCGTATTATAGATAAACTTCTATTACACCAGCCAGTGATTCTTGAGTTTATCCTTTTAATAAGTGGCTTGAATTTAATGTATGTTGGTCTTTTAGATAAAATTGGAATCTTAAGGTAAGTAAGGGGGTTATAAGCTTTCAAACATACTATGCAGACTAACCCTTTTGCATTGGCTCTTGCTCCAGAGGAAATTAACAAATAATTTTTTTATAGAAAACTTTGAAATTATATAGAGTTGTCATAAGAGCATTTATTAAGTATGGATCAACCTTGGAGAAACCAACCAAATCATTTATAAAGGATAAACTTGTTATTCATGTGCTTTTCTTTTTAAAGTAAAATTTAAAGCTCCTTTATTGGTTAGTCACATTTTAAATGAACTTGATTAATACTTCCATGCTTAAGTTTGGTAGGCTCTCTATTGTCTGTTGTCAAAGGAAATAGTGGTGATACATTGTGCAATCTATTCAATGAATTTAGTAGGAAAACCAAAAGCTTGTATAGTGTTCAATATAAATCTCTAATCTAGTGAATCAAATAACATGTGAAAGTTAACCTAATTTGCACAATTTATTATTAAGTGCTTTCTATTGTAGTTCTTAAAGAGTTTTTAAACTAACTATATAGTATCCCCTATTAACTTGCCCATTATAAATGCTCCTTCTAAGGGATCAACCAATTGTTTAAGAATGATTTTAAACATGTCAACAGTTAGTTTGTGGATGACCTTATAGATGATATTATAATAGGAAATTCATTTTAAATCCTTCATAGAGTTAGAGATTGTGCCATAGGAGTAAGGAAAATGAAGGTATTTTTTTTTATCTCCTTTGGAATTTTTCCTTTTCTAATGAATTCCAACATTAACCTAGGTACTAGTGTCTTAGTGTGTAGCTAGGTTTATAAAATAAATAAGAACTAAAATAATTCAATCTTAGTGCCTTATTAGAGTTTAAAGCAAATAAAGTTGCTTCAACATCATTTGCTATCAAAAGCTTGATTAATAACTTAGCTTCTTAAAAAGGAATTTGCTTCTTTATAATAGATATCAAATGGCCATGAATGAGAAAGCACTTATGGGAGAGCCAATGATGTTAGAGAAAAAGGTGTAAGCCTCCTAATGAATGTCATCTTTAGAAGTTAACAAAAAACCACTTTGATAACTTAAAGAAACAATTATATTTACATTCCTTCTATAAAACACTGATTCGTGAAATAAAATTGATTTTTTATGCCTCTCCTTCAACCAAATAATTCTTAATCTTTATTTTGTAAGGGAGAGATTGGTCCTAACTAGTTGGCTGTAGCAAAGTAAACTAGATTTATCTCTTCTTGAAGAGCCATATCATTAGAGGTAATATAGAGAGAGCTTTGAGCTTCCTCCAACTTCTTCTTTACCTTTTTCATAGATAATTAAATGTCATTAAACCTCATCTTATTGAGGCTTTTAAACTCTTTTTACGTGCAATAATTTCCTTATATATATATATATATATTGCTTGTGACCTTAGATATTCTTTGAATTCATCCACTTCAGTTAAAAAAATTGTTAAACCTAATGGTAAGTTCCTCTTTTGAATATGGTCGATACATCGAACACATCGAAAAATAATACCTAACTCTACAAAACTAAATCTTTGTAAGAAAGGATCATATCCACATAAAAGGTGTTTTTTTGCTTATGTGATGAATTAATTAGTGTATAGGAATTGGGGGGAGGGGGGGTTGTTGGATTCAATTATCAAAATAATGTAAAATTCAACTATGGAAAGTAAATCAAATTAAACATTTCAAAGTTGCTAGGATTTAGTGATGAGTTTCAAATCTAATTTATAGCTCAATCTCAAACTTCACATGAATATGCATAATCAATTGTCATGTTATTCTCATAACTATATTTGAAACTATTAATTGTAGATTAACAATAAGCTTTGTTAATTCCAATTTCCCTTAGATTATATATAATTAAAATAAGCTCTTTAATTAAGTATAAATATCAGGCAACCTAGAATAAGTTCACTAGATTTAGTGTGACAACCCCATTACATAATAGGAAAACATATTAACTAAGCAACAATCATATACGCTTGAGTCATTAAATTTATACTATGTTATCCCTAATGATATGTAGTTTACCGTATGTGAATTAGAGTTATAATGAATAAATATTGCAATCTAGATTTTGACAATGATTTCAGAAATGATAATATAGTATTCCTATCTAAATTTTCGATACATAAATCCAAAACATTAAACACAAAATAACATAGTCAGTCATAAAAGAGAGTAAAGAACAGCAACATTACCTTAATTAATGTCCAAAGATGTTCATTGGCCTCAGTATCACGTTTGAACTGGAAAGATGAAATTTAACTCCTTATAGATCTCAAAAAGGAAAGGAATCTACCTCCTTCTGACTCTCTAATCTCTTCATACCCTTTTTAGCCTCTTAAATGCCCTTTTATAGTGCAAATTACGGTTCCATGGTTATACTCAGTTAACTACACAACATGTAATTACTTGTATATGTTAATTTGATAGAAATTGTAATGTTACATGGTCATGAAGAGAAATGTGGCCAACTTAGATGGTTGGACATGTAGGTCTCAGGGTGGTTTTAAATAATGTCTTCACATTTATACACATTTACAGTGAGTTACACATTCTCATATATTATTATTTAACCTAGAGTAACTCTAA
This sequence comes from Erythroxylum suave, assembly GCA_027563595.1. Taxonomy (NCBI): domain Eukaryota; kingdom Viridiplantae; phylum Streptophyta; class Magnoliopsida; order Malpighiales; family Erythroxylaceae; genus Erythroxylum; species Erythroxylum suave. The sequence continues at coordinate 17,221,721 of JAOSBN010000006.1, forward strand.
TTCTTCCATTTTGTGTCCTATCTTAAGCTAAATTCATCTTCTTCTTACTCCACAAAGGTAAATAAGATTGACCATCGATAGAATTTCTCCAATGATGCAAATTTATCTCATTTTAGTTCCTTTTCCTCCAACTTGTACTTAAAGTAAAATATGAACCAAAATAAGTATCTTAAACGCAACAAAATATTAATCACTAAGCATTAGGGGATAAATATATCAACAATGCACTTATCAAGTTCCCTCGCACTTAGTTTTTGACTATTCTCGGGCAAACTCAAAATCAAAATCAAAGCACTTCCTTTTTAACCATATTTCCTAAGAAGAAACAGTCACAAGAAAAGAGGAATAACTTTCAAAACCATGACAAGAATTGAACAATCAATGTTTTTACTTATGATTAATCAACAACGATTCCCTTTAAAAAATGAGTAATCTAAGGGTAACTTTTGACAAGTTATGTTTAAAAATAAGATCAATCTACAGATAAATGAAAACATCTTTCATGATCAAGATATTTTCTCTACCACTAAAGATTCACATGTATAATCATAAATTAAAAAACCTTTCAGGGTTGTGATAGGGGAAAAGGTTAAGGTGACAAATATTTAGGTCATGTAGCTTAGAAGCTATCAAAACTAGTGAAGTAGGAAAGACATTTAATGAAGTATCGAGTGCAAAAATTAGCATCCACTTAAAACTTGATACCATCAGCCATCATGAATGCAAAAACTCTATTCCATAGCTTAGATTCAAGTTTTCATACCACAAGCCACATGAAGCATAAAGAACTAGAAGAAATCACCTATAAAAACAATGATGAACAATACACTATAACTATAAAGAGTGACCCTTCTTAACAATCTTTCCCTTATTTTCATCCTAATCAATTCACCCATTTCATACAACTTTAGGCTATGTTTGGTTGGATGTAAGGTATTTAGTGGAATGGAACGGAATAGAATGATTTATAATGGAATGGAATGTAAATGAATGTAATATTAGAAAATTGTTGTCTAGGAGGGATAGAATGGTTCATAATGTAATAAAGTAAAATGTTATTAGGAAAAATGGTTCATAATATAATATAGTGAAATGTTATTTATCATTTTATATTTCATCCTAAACTCTCCAAATCGGAGGTAACTTATTTTTACTAGTTAGGATGGAATGGAATGTAATGTGAAACCCTTCCCTTTCATCTTATTCCATTCCATTCCATTATAAACCTTTCTCTCAAATGATGAAATAATATTACATTCCATTTCATTCCATTAATAACTACCCAACCAAACATACCCTTAGGAGGAAAGACTAAGATGAATTTCTTTGCAAAATAAATGATTTTCCCTCCATAATAACTTCTTTTCTTTTACTCTTTTTTCTGCTCTTTTTTTTAATCAAGACAAAAATTGAAAGAGACTATGTCAAAATGGAATTCACTTATAAGAGATAAAAATCACATTCCATCAACTTTAACCACTTTGAATATATTAACACACCCACATTTATTCTCTTTTACATCCACAAACATTAAAAATCATAAATGCTCCAATATAGGTAAGACATTTTTTTAGCTTAAAGGTTTGTAGTGTGGTTAACATAAACAAAAAAGGATAATAAAGCTCAAAGGGCTTAACAACAGGATAAACAATATTTTTAGGTTGGCTATTTGGCAAATGTAGCTTAACAAACAAAGAATTCCTATATAATGTGCATGTTAATATCCATGATAAAAATTATGCTTTTGAATAGAAAATCAAGGAAAAGTCAAGAAGTACATGTTATGAAAGTCACACATAAATAAAAGAGAATGATACTGATATGTATACATTAGTTCAAAAGCTCAAAATCTCAGTGTCTTATGTCTACCCAATAATCACTTCTCTTTCAAATGAAACGTACATCAACTAGCCATAGAAGTAAATGCTTATCTCACTCTCATTGCCTTACATATTTGATTAATGTGCCACATTAACTAAGATTTGACCAACAATATGAATAAATGGTTATGCCCACAATAATGACAACACAACAACTTGCATTCACAAGGCTATTAAATGCTTCCATTGGTGGAAAAAAAGATGAAAGATGATTAATAAAAAAGATAAGGAACATATAAATAAAGAAGAAATATTATGAAAACGAAAGAGAGAGGTAGTGAAGAGTGATGGTCCTATAGTAGATCTATAGATGGAAGAAAGAGGATGATCTGGTAGTAAAGAAATTTTTAGAAGTCAAGGAAAAAGAATATAAGAGAAGAACTAAAGAGTAAAGAGTGAAGAAATAGTGGTAAAATAAAGGTTAAGATTTAGTATTTCATATATATATATAGGTTTTAGGCCTGGTTATGCCTTGTGGTTTGAGTCCAAGCCTAATTCAAAGTGCAATTTTTTTTTAAAAAAAAGTTCAAACTCAATCCAAAGTCTAACTAACTCAAACTAAAATTTTTGACTTTAAACTGAATCGAGTTAGACTATTTTACCAAACTTGAGATTTACCTTTAAAATAAAAATTTTATATTACCACTTATAAAGAATAATATTTTGAAATAATATCTAAAAAGATGACTTGTTGTGCATGTGACTCATTGGCATTGGTTATTACCCAATGGATAATGGCATAAGGTATATGTTTGCGTTATTTCATTTTCCATTACCAACTATTAATGTTAGTATTTATAATTTTGTTAAATCTACAACTTGAATATTGATTTCTTTCTTTATAACTAAATATTTATTGAATAAACATTTGACATTAAGTAATAATGTGAAAGCATATTGATAGTTAAATTTTTGAGATTGTTGAATAATTAAATTAGATTTATATTAATTTATTATATAATAATAAAATTGGTGGATTTTAATAAATATATTTATTTTATTTATACTTATAATTTTTATTTCTTATTTATTATGTACTAGTTTTATAACGGTTTAATATTAGTTGAACCTTTACGTTAATCGGTTCAATGTTCAGTCCGATTTTTAAAACGTTGTCAATAACAAATTGAATAAATATATCAAAGAACCTAAGATGTTGGAAAAGATTAAAAAATAAAAAAATAACACGAGAAGGAGATGATGAGGTTGAAAATGAAACGAAGAAGTGGAAAATCTCTACCACTGATACATGGCCCCAATATCTCCTCTAACCAATAACATCTCTCCTTCCCATGTCTCTACCCTTTTTGTCTTTATAGTACCTTTTACTTTTTTCCCTTTGTTTTTTTAAATCATGTAAATAAACAAAATTGCATTTGTATAGAGCAAGCAAGCTAACAAGTTGTGTTTTTTGTAAAGCAAGCAAGCTAGCAGGTTGTGTTTTTCTCTACCACCTTTGTCCATTCTCTCATAATCCTACTCATACGTTATTCTCTTCTCTTTTTTATCTCACCTACATGTTCTTAATCTTCTACTTAGGTATGCCAACTACCTTCACCTTTTGCACATCATTTCTTACTTAGTTCCCTAATTGTAAAAAGCTTAAATCCTTCTCTTTTGTTTGTTTACAGCTTTGGAAAGACATGCCTTGGCTTTTGTTCCACTGTCTGTTACATTACCTCTATTTGATGTTTATTTTTTGTGCTTTATTTTTCTATTCTTGTCCATCTAGCGTTTCTTCTAGGGATCTTCTACTTATTCTCATGAATACTAGTTTTTCTTCACATGTTTTGACAAAGATGAACTTGCATAACTTAGAACCTAATAGATTTTATTCCCCATTATTTAATTTTATCATTCACTCAATCTAATCAAATTATAGACTTGATAGTTTGTAGATTGAGTTTTTGAATCTTAATAAACATGAAAAAACGTATTTTATCTTACCTTTTCTTCAATATTGATAACATCACACAACTTTATTTATACTTATATGCTTCTAAACCATAATGAATAAATTTTAGGCTGGTGGAATGATTATTCTACGTGCTAGGTTGTTTTTTTGTTTCTCAAAGGTTTTTCGTCTTTTCATTTCCAATATCACCAGCATTATTGTATGGTTCTTTATGTTAAGAGTAGTGCTTCAAAAATTAGTGGACTAGGTCCACTTTCCTATTCCTAGTTTCTAACAATAATATCTTCTGCTCCTAGTTTCTAGCTATTGTGTTCGACCTTTGTTTTACTTAGTCAATTTCCAAAAAAATGTTTCTTCTGTGTCAAGTACTTAGAATCGAGGGCCACATTCCCCAATATCTTTTTTTAGTTGAATATTTTTAGGATTGTTTGGTATAGTTTAAGGGCTATATAATAAGCCCTGAATCTTTGTCTTATCGTAATTAATGAAATTCAGTACCTCATCCTCCCATTCAAAATTATTTGCTTGTCTTATCCTTTGTTGAGAACCAATAAATTTTTTGGCATTAAAGCATGTTATTTTGAATGAGCAACACGTACTCCCCTTTTCACTCACAATAAAAGCCAAGTGAGATCTAAATTGGGAAAAACAAACATTTGGTGAAGTGATAGAGAGAGCAAGAGCCACAAAAAAACCAGACAGAAGCTCAATTGCAAAGAAAACCATGAGCATTATAGCAGACCTCCATACAAAAAAAATCATACCATGGCAAACAATGGCACCAACATTACCTCTTAACCTTTAATTTCAATTTTAAAGGGGGAGAAATATCACCTGTAGAGTGTTGGATCACTTATGGCCTGGGAATGCACATCGTGCAGCGGAATGGACCTTAAAAATTCCTTCTTGTGCCTTGATTAATCAAAATTTTCACAAAAAGAAATATACAAAATTACCTCTTGTAGCATGTGAATTAGGTTTCTTTCCAGATATCTTGATGCTGCAGCTCGCGAACATCCTCTACCAGTATCTACACAAGGATGAACGATCTGGGTAGCGACTAATGTGTGCTAGCAAATTCTAAACAATTTAGAATGCCGCATAATTATTCTCTCGGGAAAAGTGACGAACGACTAGGTGGCTAGGGTTTTTGTATGTCTTTTAATAAGACATAAACCCTCTATTTGTAGAGAAACCCTAATCCTAAACCTATTAGGAATAGGAATGTCATAATCTTAAACCTGTTAGGATTATAGAAGCCCAATAAGTTTCGACCCATATTATATCTCATATAATAAAAGCCCGACAACTTAATTGTATCTAGCCCAATAAATATATCCATATATTTATTTAATGCCTAAAAAATTACCCCCAAGAGAATAAGCTCAAATCACATCGCTCTTTGTGTGCGACCCTATAGGCTCATTTGATGTTAGCAATGGGCTTGATCACACTTCAAGACCTATAAGTCATAAGTGGCCTCTAGCAAGACATTATAATTATCCAAATCAAATGAGGATCGGTAATCCGATTTAACCTGTAACCATGGTTACAAACTCAGTCCCTTTGTAACAAAATATCAAGATTAATCATAAGACATGGTACATGTCAACCTTTGATTAATCATAGTTTCTTGATTCCTAAGTTAACTGACTATAACAAATGACATTGATGACTCCTTATCAATTCATTTAAGCACGGTCATGCATTTTTCGAGTCAAACTTGTCAAGAGGCCCAATTGATATATCTCTCATTTAAGAGAGGTACAAATCTCATCTACGTCATTCACATCCCTCCGCATAATTCATTTAATGTCCAACATAAGAATACTTGTTATCTAGTTAAAGATAACTTAGTCTAATGTCAAAACACTGAACTCCTCATATAGGGAACCAAGATGACTTCAGGGCAAAGGATTAAAGTCAAACCATATTGAGAATCACTAATGACATGAAACCATGTAGTGTTCTCTTTGTAGGTCGGTCCAATATATGTTCTTTAACATATATCTATGTATCTAATTTGATAACTCATATCCATGATCAGTAAAATGTGATTATCAATTAGAACACAAACTAGCCTTAATTTATTATTGTTCCACTAATAATGATCGACCAGGGACAATTTAGACTAATATTATAATGCTTATGGTTTTACTATCAAGTCACATATTTGATGACATAAGCCTAATACTATTCATAGAATGTAAATCATATTACATAAATAACATACATGCATATATAAAAGAATACCTCATAATTTATAAATAATAAGTCAGAATGTCTGTACAAAAATCAGATATGACCATTGACCTAGGGCACACTACTAGCATAGAGTCTCAAGATGAAGATTTTATTCAAGTCCCAAGAACTTTGGGACCTGGTGGAGAATAGTTATGAAGAGCCAAACCCAACACCAGCTGAATATGGCCAATAGTTGTGAGAGAATCGCAAGAAAGATTCCAAAGCTCTATTTTTCAACTAGTTGGTAATGGATGAGATATTTCCAAGAATTGCAACAACTTCAACCTTAAAGGATGATTAGGAAGTTTTGGAGCAAGAGTTTTTGGGTGATAAAAATGTAATCATAGTTAAACTCCACTCTCTTCATCGTGAATTTAAGACTTTGGCTATGAAAAAAAAGAGTCTGTGTAAGATTTCCTTTCTAGGGTGTCTAGAATTGTTAGCCATATGAAAACTTATAATGTTAGCAATGAAACTGTTGTTAGTAAAGTTTTAAGGAGTTTAAATAAGGATTTCAATCATGTTGTTGCTGCCATTGAGGGATCTAAATACTTTTCAACTTGTACATTTGATGAATTAATGGGTTCTTTAATTTCCCATGAAGAGAGTTTAACAGATGTAGTGAAAAAGTGGATGAGAAATCATTTTAGGTGAAAGGGAAGTATTCCTTTAAAGGGAAAGCAGAAAATTTTAGAAGCAGAGGTAGAGGTAGAGGCAGAGGTGGTTTTCGTGGTTAAGGTAGAGGGCATGGTCAATCAAGTGATCTTTAGCAACATAGAAACACCATCCAATGCCGATATTGCAAAAAATATGATCATAAGGATGCTGAATGTTAGATGAAGCAGAAGGATGAGTAGAAATATATCAATTTCACAGAAAAGGCTGAAGAGGAAAGTAACCTTTTTATGGCACAATGTCGTGTTGGTGATGTCTCTAATGATGTCTGGTTTAAAAAAGTGGGTGCTCTAATCATATGTATGGCACGAAATCTTTATTTCAAGATCTTGACAAATCCCAAAAGAGTGAAGTCCGACTTGGAGATGACAAGCAAATTTAGGTTGCAGGAAAAGGAACTATTGTCATTAGCAAAGTTAAAGGTAATACAAAACTTTTTTACAATGTACAATATCTACCTAGTCTAGCTCATAATTTGTTAAGCATTGGATAGCTTATAAGATCTAGATATGCAATTTGTTTGAAGATGAGTACTGTGTCATTAGGCATAAGAAAACTAGAAAAACCATAGCTAATGTTCTTATGTCTCAGAATAATTTGTTTCCTCTTGAAGTGTCCACTGTTGCAAATTATGCATTAGTTGCTAAAGGGACCAAAATTTTGGAATTTATGCTATGATCATTTGAATGAAAAAGGGTTGAAGCTGCTAAGTTAGAAAAACATGGTTATTGGGTTACCTAATATAGGTGCACTTGATTTTTGTGATAGTTGTGTCTATAAGAAACAAAGTCAAAATTCATTTCCTATAAATAAGTCCTAGAGGGCATTTACTTGTCTTCAATTGATTCATGTTGATGTATGTGGTCCAACCAGTGTGGTGTCTTTTGGTAGAAGTAAGTACTTTATGGTATTTATTAATAATTATAACCAAATGAGTTCGGTGTATTTCTTGGAATGAAAATAAGAAACCTTTGGTTATTTCAAGAACTTTAAAGCAATAGTGGAGAATCAAAGTGGGTGTCACATAAAGGTGTTTTGATCAGATAGAGGTGGTGAGTTTACCTCTAATGAATTTAATAGTTTATATGATGGACATAGTATTTAAAGGGAATTGCCAGCACCATACACCCTATAACAAAAGGGGTAGTGGACCAAAAGAATCAGACAATCATTAAGATGGCTAAGAGTATGATGATAGTAGGTTGACTTCCAAAATAGTTTTGGGTAGAAGTTGTAGCAACTGTAGTGTATTTATTGAATCTTTCGCCAATAAAGTTGTCATGAATCGTAATTTATATGAAGCATGGAAACGTCACTAGGGGTAAGTCATTTGAAAGTGTTTGGTTGTATAGCTTATATCTTGGATGCATTTTTACATGCACCAAACTTGACAAAAAATCAGAAAAATGTATTTTCGTTGGCTATAACACCCAATCCAATGTATATAGGCTATATAATCCTATAAATGGAAAAATAATTATCAACCGAGATGTGAGGTTCAATGAAGAAGAAACTTGGGTGTGGAATGAAAACAATGGTATAGTGGCAGTACCACCTCAAGCTCATGTTCTAGGAGATATTTCAGAATCTACAACTACTGAACAAATAGAACCAACAAGTTCCAATGATCAATCTAGCAACAACATCTCTCCATCACCTCCCAGTAGCCTATCAACTTCAGTAAATTCAAGTTCTTCAAGTGAAACACCTCCTAGGAAGTTTCGTTCCTTGAGGGAAATTTGTACTTCCTATAATTATGCTTTATATGCATATGACCCTGTTAATTATGATGAAGTTGTAGAAAAATAGGTTTGGGAGAAAGCCAAGAATGAGAAGATGTCAGCCATAAATTCTACTTTAGATGATTACAAGGCCACCACTTCTTGCTTCTTTGAACTTCATGAAATAGCATCGAAACCAAGAGAAAAAATATACCCGAAAGTGCTCTTTCTATCATCCAACGAACCTGCCCAATCATTATCTGTAAACCCAAAGAATATGAAGTCTGATACTTTGAGTACCAAATTCCAAAGTCAACAGTTCAAAGAATATTTGACAAAAGTTTCCTCTATTGTAAGCCAAATGAAATCGTATGAGGAGAATATTAATGATGAAACTATTGTAGCTAAGGTGCTTAAAAGACTAGCACCTAAATTTGATGATTTTGCGGCTGCGATTAAAGAGTTAAAGGCTTTGTTCGTTTAAGGAACCAACGAGTTCCTTATAAAACTGTTGACTTTGGAATTTAGCTCAAAAGTACCAGACTTTAGATTATAAATAAATACTAACTTTTAAAAATAAGGAGAAGATATAATTTTCAATTATTTTGGGACATTAAGAATAATAATATTTATTGATCAAAATAAAATATAATTTTATTCAAATTTTAAAGAATTATATTTTAAAAAGGATACTAAAAACTTATTAATTAGTAGTTTAGTACATATAAGGAAATTTATTTAAGATAACTTAACGGTGTTTTACATAGTGATATTTTAACTTTAAAGAAGTATATTAAAAGAAGGACTTATTAATTAGTAATTTAGTATAGATAAGAAAATTTGTTTAGGATAATTTAAGAGTGTTTTAAGGAGTTATATTTACACTTTAAAGAAGTACGTTTAAAGAAGGAAACTAAAAGTGTTACTAATTATTAATTTAGTATATATAAGTACTTTTGTTTAAGAAAATTTAATAGTATGTTAAAAAGTGATGTGCTTTAAAGGAGTATGTTTAAAGCAGAAAACTAAAAAAGTTATTAATTAGTAATTTACTAATTTAGTATAGATAAATAATTTTATTTAGGATAATTTAATAGTATATTAAACAATGATGTTTAAACTTTAAAGAAGTATATTTAAAGGACACTTAAAAGTTATTAATTAGTAATTATAATTTTGTTTAGGATAATTATTGATTGTCCTTCTTTGAACATACTAAACTTTTGCCCTTTTAGATATATTCAATCTTGGAAACTATTTCAATTTTTGTTTCCTCTTTGAATTCTTTTTATTTTAAATTCTTTTTCAACCTTTCTTTATATTTCTTTAATATACACTCTGATTCCTTTTGTCAGGAACACAAGTTAACTCTCTTCTTTCATTGTGCTTCTTTTGATGGTTGTGGCAATTGAAGTCAAATATCATATTATCAAATAGACATAAAAGATGTGAGAATCCAAAAGACAAAGTCAAAGGGTATTTTAAATTTTCAGAATTTTATATTTTATTATTTCATCTCATATTTCTTCTTTGGTTCATTATTTTGTGACTTATTTTCTAATTGTTAACTTACTATTTTTGTATAAAACTAACAAAAGTATTTTATCATATTTCTGGGTAGAATTATAATGGAGAATATAGAATCATCAAAAAAAGATTCTATAAACATAACATCCTTTACTCATGATAAGTCTGATTCAATATGAAATTATTTTTCTTCTTCTCAAGCATCTAATAAGAAGATTCAATTTAATTATATGTTTTATGGTAGAATATTTAAAAGGAGATGAATTTTAAAAATGAAAGAGATAAGTCTTTCATTTACATCTCAAATGGCAATCCACAACTAACTTATAATCTTCATAAGCTTTTAGGCTTTCAAATATCTGGGCCTTTCACTTATCACCAAAATATCACTTTGCAAATTGTTATGACTCTCTAAATTGTTATCATTAGTAAATCATTTAGACGAAGATGAATTTAAGATGACTGCCTCCGCATCGCAGAATTGGCCTTTTCTGAGGGATGGTAGACCTTAGAAAGACTTGTAATAAATGAGCGTCAAGATATTTTTTTTGTTGGTTTAAGGCCTTGCAACCAATTAATGTTGGTTGTAAATTTGTTTGTATGATAATATTTTATTAAATAAAAGGCATTCTTTATCTTTATGTAATTGTTACTTATTTAATTATTAATCATAAAGATAAAATCCATGGAATAATTGTTATGCAATTAGAAATTATAATGCGATTACAATTATAAGATTCAAATTGCATTGTTATATTATTCCTAAAATGTTCCTAGTCATAGTTTCATCAAAACAGGGTATTGATGAAATGATTAGAATAGCATATATTTGTTTCTTTCTTATGAAGAAAGTAATTGATCTCATATATTAAAGTGTGAAGACACTTAAACAAACATGTGGGGGCTTATTAGAGAATAAGTTCACTAAATTGACCGATTATAAGAATCCCGAAGGGAACATTACTTGTGTGTTTGTGGATTATCTCATTATGATGGTTGTATAATTGATCCTTAGACTTGAGATTATCAAAGTTATCTCATGTAGGAATTATTATGTTTTGATGCTACTTATGTTCTACTCTTGGAGTAGTTCAATTCGGTAGTTATTGGATATAATATGAACTATATAGAGATAGTTGAGTAAATCAATAAAGAATTTGTTATCCTAAAGTAATTAGTAAGAATGTTCAACAGTTCTTGATTAGAAATGATTTTGGGAATCTTTGGCCAGAGTAAATTGAAATATCGAAATGTTATTTCTAAATATCAATTATAAATCATTTACTAATTAGCAAGAACGAACATGATTGGATTATTTAGAGTAGACACGAATTCCATACTCTACATCCAATTAGAACATTAGATGACGAAAGGATTAATTTATACATCATAGCCGTGCATAGACAGGTTAAGTCAAACCATTTTGGCGTTCCTAATTTTTGGGTGGACATGAAATGTTGCTAGACATCAATCACGACTTGTGATTATAAATTACTTAATTAGATAATTAAAGATAAATTAAAAGGAGTTTTAATTTATCTAATTCTAATTATGAATTATAATTATAATTTATAATCATAATCAACATATTAGGAACCTAATGGGTCACATATAAAAGATCTATAAAGGAGAAAATGAAATTTGAATTAAGTTGGACTTAATTAAGAAGTTTTAGAAACTTTAAAGATCAATATGTGATATTTGATCTTATAAGGACTAATTCACAATTATGACAAAGTTTGACTTTAGTTGTAATTTTGATAAAATCCAAGGACATGAAAAATATGATTTTTCATATAAAAGGAAAAATTAGAAAATTTGGAGCTAGCACTTTTTACATTTTTCTTCTCAAATTAGATTTGAGTTTTCTCAGAAAAGATCTGTGGATACCGTTAGAGGCCGAATGATTGAACGACTCGTGGATTGATAAGATTCAAGGTGAAAGGAAAAAATCACAACAGGAAATCGAAACATGTATGACTTTGTTAATTTCTTGTTTTATATTTCCGATTAAATTTTGTTAAAGTTGATTCTGTGGAAAAATTTTAAATTCATTCTGCTGTGTTTAGATATGATCTTGCGTTTAATTTTCCAACAATGGTATCAGAGCCACCTTTAACAGATTTAATTGTGATTCATAAGCTTGAGTTATTTTTTATTTGGTTTAAATATGCAAAAGTTGCATATGTATTTGTTAAAATTATTTTGACAATTTGGTTGTTTTAATTTCTGGACTTGTTCGAAACAGTTTCGTTCATGATCTAATTTTGCTAGTTATAGAATTGTTCCATAAGTTTGTCTACAGTTTGCTATCTCGAACTGTTAAGGAATGCCTTCGATTGTTCCTTGGTTATTATACTGAAATGTTTTATTTTCTGGAAACATTATTTTCTTATTCGTCTTCATCCAGAAAGTGTTTTTGGATATGGGAGGACATATTTAACTCTCTTAGTTAACTGCTGCTTTAGCTTGCGTTACCTATTTCTGGAGATGTAAAATAGTTACATGAGTTTCTGGAGATGTAAAATGGTCACATAGGTTTTTGGAAATTTAGGGATATGTTTTCTGTGTTTCTAGAATGTTGAGTGCGATTCATATTTTTCTAGAAAATTCTTGTTTTTGATCTTTGTTGCATTTTGGTTTTCCTTTGTGCGATGTTTCTGGCAAAGAGAAACTAAAGAGTCATTGTTTTTTTAAATGCATAACCGAAAATAGAGAAAACATTTGAGATGGGGTTCTTTAAAGTCCAATTTCTACTCAAATCCATAACGTATGAATTGCTCTTTATTTATGGACTGGAAATAGTTTCTTGCTTATGGTTGAAGTACTGTTCTTTTAATTCGAATTTTATTGGCTTACGTTTGTATTTGTTTATTCAATGCTTATTTATTCAAACTCAGATGATTGCATATCTGTTGATTTATGTTTGGTTAATGGTTTTATTGTGCTTAATGGCAAGGAGACCTCCGGCAGCAGATAAAGCCACCGGCGGTTGGAGAACCACCATCGAACTAGAGAGATGTCTCTCTCTAGAGTTTTATGTACATATGTCCTTAAGCTTTTCATACCTATGGAGACGAGAAAGAGTGAAGACTGAAGGCAAAGATAGCACAAGCGTAACTAGAGAGAAAGCATACCAAAAGAAATGAAAAAAAAATTATTGTAAACGTTCTAGAGAAGGAAGGGCGCGTGCGCTCATGAGCCCCTGCCTCTAAGCGCTATGCTGGTGCGCCAGCTGATTCTCTAATGTTTTTGTAATTTTGTAATTTTTCTTTTTCCTTAATGAGATTAAGGTTTATTTTTATTAAATTAAATTTTTGATTTAAATTTTCAAGAGTTGATTAATTAAATTACATATTTTTCCAATTTAATTTTTCAAAAGTTGATTAATTAATTTAAATTTTCAAGAGTTGATTAATTAAATTAAAATTTTCAATTTAATTTTTCAAGGGTTGATTAATTAAATTAAATATTTTTCAATTTAATTTTTCAAGAGTTGATTAATTAAATTAATTATTTTTCAATTTTATATTTAGAATAAATTAATATAATGAGATTATATTATTTCGAATGAGACCTAATTTTTAAAATCCCTCATTATAAGTACATGTTTAGAACATGAATAATGCCTTCCCTTGTTATAGGATTAAACCAGAGTTTTGTTTAAGGTTAGGCTTGTTGAGTAAACTCAAGGCCGCTTTAACTTGAACATGTTTAGTCTTGTAACGGTAGGTTTTACTTAACTAAATTTAACTCAAGGCTGCTTTAACTCGAACATGTTTAGTCTGATAATGGTAGGTTTTACTTAACTAAATTTATATGATTTGGATGAGTAAACTCATGATCATATTAATTGAGAGGCAAGGTTAGGAATTGCATATTAGATATGATTTGGCAAAGAGTTGCCACCTAACTAATCTAGGAGTCACATAGGATGTGATTGATAAAATGTTATCTGCCTAATTTTAATTTAGTTGGTTTGTTGAGTAAACTCAAAATCAATTAAATTAAAATGAGATCCTAAGCCATTAAGAAATTATGTGATAATTTCTCGAATTAATAATAAGGGCTATTAATTTGTTTAGAATAGTAGGAGTAATCAAAATTTTAAAGTCCTTATTTATTTGGTTTTACGGCATATACTTATTTTTGTTTTTGAAGAAACAGTTGTTGAAAAATGAGTACGAACTTGTCCCTGAGGAGCATTATGAATGCAATCAAATTGACTAGACTAAATTTGTCAGATTGGTTGCGTAACCTTAAAATTGTTTTAAGACAAGAAAAGAAATTATACGTTCTTGACATTGAGCTTCTACTTGAACCTATGCAAGATGCTGCCAATGAGGATTGGGAATATGATCAAAGTCATATTGATGACAATGAGCAAGTTACATGTGTGATGTTAGCTAATATATCTCCCGAGCTTCAGAGGCAACATGAAAATATAAATGCGAGGGAAATGTTCCTACACCTTCAAGAGTTATATGGTGCATAGAGTCGGGTGGAGAGGTTTGAGACTACGAGAGCTCTATTTCAATGTCTGATGGCTCATGGATTTTCTGTAGAAATTCATGTTCTAGAGATGATTGACTATATTGAAAAATTAGGCCAATTAGGGTATGACCTAAACCTCGAGTTGAGTTGATTTAGTGCTGTAGTCTCTTGGCCCAAGTTTTTCATAATTCATTATGAATTTCCACATTAACAAAAAGGAAACGTCATTGGCTGAATTGCTCAACATGCTCAAGACCACTAAGGGATGTCTTAAGAAAGAATCCAGTTTTGTTCTTATTGTTGGCTCTTCTTCTTCCAAGAATAAGGGTAAGACCCTTAAGAAGAAGAAGAACAAGAACAAGAACAAGAATTAGAAGGCTTCTGCTAAAGTAGCAAAGCCAGCAGGCGGTATCAAGAAGAAGAATGACAAGGGCATCTGTTTCCATTGTGGGGTAGTCGGACATTGGAAAAGGAACTGCAAAGGTTATCTTGCTAGTTTGAAGGAAAAGAAGTTAAGCGTAGCTTCAACTTCAAGTTTGTTTATAATTGAAATCAATCTTTTTACTTCTATTTCACAATCTTGGGAATTAGATACCGGATATGGTTCACACATTTGTAACAATGTATAGGTACTGACAGACAGTAGAGCATTGAGAAAAGGCGAAGTGGACTTAAGAGTCGAAAATGGAGCAAGAGTTGTTGTATTAGCTATAGGAACTTGTAGTTTAACTTTGCCTTTTGGTTTTGTACTTGAACTAAATAATTGTTATTATGTTCCTATTATCTTAAGAAACAATATTTCTATTCCATGTTTGGACATGAATGGATTTGTCTTCATTATTAAGAATAAAAGTTGTTCTTTTTATAAAGATGATGTTTATTATGGATCTGGTATTCTTATAAATGGTTTGTATGAATTAGATCTTCAAAGACCAATTCTAAACATAAATAGCAAGAAAAGGAAATTAAGTAACAAAAATCCATCTTATTTATGACGTTGTAGGTTAGGTCATGCTAATGAAACAAGAATCATTAAGTTACATAAAGAAAGATATTTAGATCCTTTCGATTATAAATCATATAAATCATATAAAACTTGTGAATCTTGTTTAATGGGTAAGATGAACAAAATACCCTTTAATGGAAAGTAACAACATGTTAATGAGTTGTTAAAGCTTATACATTCAGACATATGTGGCCCTATATCTACTCAAGCTAAAGGTGGATTTTCTTATTTCATAACATTTACAGATGACCATTCTAGATATGGCTATGTGTATTTAATGAAATACGAGTCTGAAGCATTTGAAATATTCCAAGAATTTAGACTTGAAGTAGAGAAACAAACTGGTAAGAGTATTACGACACTTAGATCAGATCAAGGTGGTGAGTACTTGAACCATGAGTTTCTTGGTTACCTGAAAGAGAATGGGATTCTTTCACAATGGAATCCACCTGGAACTCAACATCATAATGGAGTTTCTGAAAGGAGAAACCGTACTTTATTAGATATAGTACGTTTCATGATCAGTCATGCAGTTCTTCCAATTTCATTTTGTGGATATGCTCTTAAAACTGCTGCTTACCTCCTAAATAGAGTTCTGTCCAAATCGGTTGACAAGACTTCATATGAGATATGGACTGGTAAAAGACTAAGGATATCACACTTAAAGATTTGGGGATGTGATGCTTATGTAACACATGCAACGTCTGATAAACTTGAAGCTAGATCAGATAAATGCATGCTTGTGGGGTATCCAAAAGAAAGTTTTGGATATCAATTTTATTATCCTCTTGAGCAAAAGGTGTTCGTCTCAAGACATGCTTCATTTTTAGAAAGAGAATATATTCTCAAAGAAAGTAGTGGGAGTGATGTGTAACTTAGAGAAGTTCTAGAACCATAAACACACATACGAGTAAAATAAGAACCATAAGTTGATACATTAGATGTATAACTAATGGTTCAAGAAACACATAGTTCGTGACGCTCTAGAAGGGTACGTCATCCTCCTATTAGATTGAATCTACATATTGAAAAAGAAAATGATAATGCTTCACTTTTGAATGATGAACCTACTGATTTTAAGGAAGCAATGTTAGACATCGATTCTTTAAAATGGCAAGAAGCCTGAAATCCGAAATGGAATCCATGTACATTAACCAAGTATGGACTTTCGTGGATGCACCTGAAGGTATAGTACTTATTGGTTGCAAGTGGATTTTTAAGAAAAAAACTGACATGGATGGAAATGTACATATGTACAAACCAAGGCTAGTGACAAAAGGTTACAGATAAAAACAAGAGTTGATTTTGATGAAACTTTTTCACCAGTTACAATGCTTAAGTCCATAAGAATTTTATTGGCTATAGATGCATACCATGATTATGAAATTTGGCAAATGGATGTCAAAACAGATTTCTCAATGGAAATTTGCAAGAGGATGTGTATAAGATGCAACCTGAAGCTTTTGAATCCAAAGAATTTCTTGATGAAGTATACAAATTGCAACGATTCATTTATGGACTAAAACAAACGTTGCGGAGTTGGAACATCCGTTTTAATGAAACAATCGAAGAGTTTAATTTTATCAAAAATGTGGATGAACCTTGTGTTTACAAGAAGGTAAGTAGAAGTGCAATCATTTTCTTAGTGCTTTATGTGGATGACATATTGCTTATTGGAAATAACATTTCAATGCTCCAGTCTGTTAAGATATGGTTATCCAAGAATTTTTCCATGAATGATATGGGAGAAGCAGCTTATATACTAGGTATAAGGATCTATAGAGATAGATCAAAAAGGTTGCTTGGTTTGTCCCAATCCACGTTGTTATGGACTTGGACTTTTACCAATGAACCGCACGGCACTTAGTTGTATATCTCGCAACTAAGTCAGCCTCCCCCTCGAATGCTAGAAAACAAAGCTAGCACACATTAGTAAAGATGTAAGATAAAACGAGAACAAGAATGAGGAAACTTGGAGAATGCTTATATTGCTTTAAGACAGCTTTACACGGCAAAAGCAAAGAACTCTCTCAATACTCTCAATGCTTCTATATATCTTACAAATGAGGTCCCTTGGCTATTTATAGCCTTCCACCTCCTCAATAGACGACTAGGATCAATTTGATCCAATGGCTCACAATGGCCATCTAGAATTCTCTACAACTATCTATACATTTAAGTAATATCTACAATTATCTACAAGGTTCTAGAGTCTTCCACCCATCTCTAACCTTATCTTGAGCGTAGAATTGTGTAGAATTTTCTAGAGAACTCTAGTATAACCTCTCCAACTAGAGTGGAAATTGTGTAGTTCGTGAAATTCTCCTCTACTCAATAGGGTGACGCCCTCGTCGCGTCTTTCTTATATGCCTCGATCTTCTCCTTGTAGTCACATAATGTGAGCTCATACTCCCAACTTGCCTCACTATCGGGTAGTGCCTTCCATTTGACAAAGTACTCCACATAGCTCGGATGGGACCCCTCCTCGGAATAACACGATGTGACAAAATTTCTTCTATCTCACACTCGTGAGAAGTAGTGATGGTCGTGGGTGCTCTCCTCTTAACGTCCGCCCATTTCTTCATTCTCTTGGCAGCCCTCTCCAAGTGTGCTCGTGCCGTGTCGGTTTTCTCATACCAACCTTTGGCAAACTTGAATGCGTCAAGACTCGAAACCTTGTATCCAATCGCCAAAGTGTAAGGAGTCATTGGTTGTTGTCCAATGGCGATCTCAAACGGACTAGCTCCCATTGACTCACTCTTTTGTAAATTATACGAGAATTAGGCAATATCAAGCAACTTTGCCCAATCATGCTAGTTGGTACTCACATAATGTCTCAAAAATAACTCCGACGATGCATTCACCCTTTCGGTTTGGCCATCAGTTTGAGGATGAAAGCTTGTAGAGAAGTTAAGCTCAAACCCCATTAGCTTAATAGCTCTATCCAAAACCTCCCGGTGAAGCGAGTATCTCAATCACTCACAATTGTCTTTGGTATGCTCCAATACTTCACCACATGATGAAAGAATAGGCATGCCGCATCCTCAGCTATAAACTTTGTAGGCACAGGGATGAACACTTCATACTTGCTAAACTGGTCTACTACCACCATAATATTGCTACATCCATCGGATTTCGGTAGACATGTGATGAAATCCATAGAGATACTCTCCCAAGGCTTCTCCAGAATAGGCAATGGTTCTAGCAAGCTCGCTTGCTTATGTTGATCCACCTTGTCTTGTTAGCACACAAGACAAGTCTTTACGTATAGATCAATATTATCACGCATTTAAGGCCAATAGTAAGCACGCTCTATAAGTGCCAACGTGCGATGTACACCAGGATGTCTCGCCCATTTAGAATCATAACACTCCTTGATGATTTCTTTCCTCAACCCTTGCCACTTTGGCACGTACACTCGATTGCCTTTGGTGATAAGCACCTCATCCTTAAGACAAAATTGGTGTGTCTTCCCCCGACTTGCTAACTCCATCAAACTTTTGGCTTGTAGGCTATGCTCTAGTCCCTCCTTGACTTGATCCACCAAAGGAAAACTCGAACTTGTGATGGCAGCTAACTCGGCCTTTCTACTAACTGCATCGGCCACTATATTAGCCTTGCACGACTTGTATTCCATTACAAAGTCGAACTCCGCCAAGAAAGCTAGCCATCTAGCTTGCTTTGGCATCAACTTCTTTTGTTTGAGGAAGTATCTTGTAGCAACGTTGTCGGTTTTAACTACGAACTTGGACCCCAATAAGTAATGCCTCCAAGTTCGTAAACAATGTACCATTGCAGTCATCTCCTTCTCTTGGTCGGTATAGTGGCGTTCGGTATCATTTAGCTTACGACTCTCGTAAGCTATCGGATGTCCATCCAGCTTCAAAACATCACCAAGTGCAAAATCGGAAGCATTAGTGTGTACCTCATATGCCTTGGTGTGATTAGGAAGGGCCAACACTGGTTCCTCCATCATCGCTTGCTTTAAGGCTTCGAATGCTCCTTGACACTTAACGTCCCATGCCCAAACTCTATTATTCTTCAATAAATCGGTGAGGGGAGTAGTGAGGGAGGAATATCCCTTGATGAACTTACGGTAATAGTTGACAAGGCTAAGAAAGGAACGTAGTTAGGACACCTTCCTTGGTGGCTCCCAATCATAGATGGCTTGCACTTTGGACTTGTCCATCCTCAATTTGCCTTCTCCCATAATGTGCCTCAAAAACTTCACTTCATATTGAGCAAAATAACATTTCTCCTTCTTCATGTACAGCTCGTTTTCCCTTAACACTTGGAAAACTTGTTGTAAGTGCATAAGATATTCTTCCAAGGTCTTACTATACACCACAATATCATCCAAGTACACCACAACAAATTTATCCAAGAAAGGTTTGCAACACTTGATTCATAAGGTGCAAAAAGTGGTAGGTGCATTTGTGAGTCTAAAGGGCATAACTAAAAATTCAAAGGAACCGTACCTCATTACACATGCTGTCCTTGGCTCATCTCCCTCCGCAATCCTCACTTGATAATAACCGGATCTCAAATCAAGCTTGGTGAACCACCTTGTTTCGCCAAGTAGATCAAACAAATTGGCAATCAACAGGATGGGATACTTGTTCTTGACGGTGATTTTGTTTAGCGCCCTATAGTCGATGCATAAACGGAGTGACCCATTGTGCTTCTTTTGAAAAAGTACGGGAGCACTATATGGAGCCTTTGATGATTGGATATAACCCACATCCAACAACTCCTTAAGTTGCCTCCTCAATTCCTCAATCGCCGGAGGCGCCATTTGATAGGGTATCGTCGAGGGTGGACTTGCACCTTGCACCAACTTGATCTTATGATCCACCTCTCGTTTCAGTGGAAGCCTCTTTGGCAACTCAGCAGGCATCACATCCTTAAATTCCTTAAGGACGTGGGTTATCTACTCGGGTAGTCCTTGCGGCAAAACTTGCTCCTTCTCCTTGAGTGCCACCAAGAATGTGGGTTGTGCTTTTTTGACCCCTTTGGAAAATTGCATGGCTGAGAGTTGCTTGGCTTGCAAATTTGCCTCTTATGACAAAGGCACTATACATGTATTAACCTCCTCCAAAATGCACATAGTATTGGCAAAGGGAATCGACACGGCCTTGACACGATCCATAAACTCCATGCCAAGCATAATTGGATAATCGTCCGTAGGAACAATTGAAAAGTCCACAAGGCCAAACCACTTACCTAGGCATATTTTAACACCATGAGTGACTCCAAAGGTCGACTTTGGCTCGGAATTGACTGCTTTGAGCCACCCTTGCTCCTTGCTATATTTGAGGCCCAACCGATTAGCTTCTTTGACTTAGAGGAAGGTACGAATAGCTCCGGTGTCAACTAGAGCTTTCACGGTATTGTTCCCAATCTTAACTTCCACAAACAAGCGCCCCTTCTTCTCGAACTTGGGCATTTCTACTTTGGCCTTGATGGCATTTAGAATTTGCAAGGACCCCATCTTGGTTTTGTCGTGATGTCATTGTTCCTCCCTTTCCTCGACTAAGGCGGAGAGCTTGCTCTTCTTCTGGCACTCTCTAGCCTTGTGTGGTCCATCACAAAAGAAGCATTTAAGGGTGAACTTTTTCTTACCTAGGTCTCTATTGTTGGTGCTCTTGCCCTTCTTATGCTTGCCGTACTTATGGGAGCTCTCTTTGTTTTGATGGTTATCTCCCTCACTCTTTCCCTTGCCGCCCTTATCTTTATAAGACTTGGATTTCTCGACCTTCTTAAACTCAATAAGAGACTCGGCAATGGAAATGGTTGTGGCGAGATATTATGCACCACGTCTTTGGATCTCCAATTTCACTCAATTTTGTAAACCATCCATAAAAGCAAAGAGTGCTTCCTTACTTGGATAGTTGGGGATCTCCAGAAGCACCTCGGAAAATTCCTTCACGTAATCACGTATGCTCCCCTTTTGTGTGAGACGTCGCAGCTTCGCTCTCGCCTCCAACTCGGCATTCTCGGGATAGAACTGCCTCTTGAGTTCCTTCTTAAACTCATCCATAGTATCGATAGTGCAGGTACCCCTCCCAAAGTCACCATGTCTTCTCCTCCACCATACCATTGCGGTATCCTTAAGGTAGAGTGTGGTGGTGTCGATCTTCTTCATATCCTCCACAACACCAAGTGCCTTGAAATATTGGTCCAAGCTCCAAAAGAAGTTATCTACCTCCTTCGCGTTCGTTGTCCTACTATACGCCTTTGGCATCAAAACGTTACCCTTGAAGGAGTAGTGACTACCATAGGTGCGCCATTGCTTCCCCTTTGAGCAATCTCCTTCTTGCAAAGGACTAGTTCATCGACAACCTTTGCAAGTTCTTCTTTAAGGGGAAGAATCTCGACTTTAAGAGTCTCCTCCAAGGTCTTCACTTGGTCTTGACAGGTAGAAGCGGCAACGTTTAGGCACCTTGCACCTCCCCTTGGAACTCTTCTCTCCCTTTCTCGAGTTCCTCAATGCGTTGGTCTACCTCCTCAAACTTTTCTTACCCTTTGGCCACCGCGAGCTCCACCTTGGCGAGCCTTCCATTTATGTCAACCAAGACGTCCCTCGACTTTGTTCTCTCCCTACCGGTCTTCTTCTCCTCTCCCACGTTGGTAGTTACACTTTTTCCTGACATCTTTACAAAGCAACGACAAGCTTAACCTTTGCTCTGATACCAACTGTCATGGACTTGGACTTTTACCAATGAACCACGCGGCACTTAGTTGTATATCTCGCAACTAAGTCAGCCTCCCTCTCGAATGCTAGAAAACAAAGCTAGCACACGTTAGTAAAGATGCAAGACAAAACGAGAACAAGAATGAGGAAACTTCAAGAATGCTTATACTGCTTTAAGACAACTTTACAAGACAAAAGCAAAGAACTCTCTCAATATTCTCAATGCTTCTATCTATCTTACAAATGAGGTCCCTTGGCTATTTATAGCCTTCCACCTCCTCATTGGATGGCTAGGATCAATTTGCTCCAATGGCTCACAATGGCCATCTAGAATTCTCTACAACTATCTACACATTCAAGTATTATCTACAATTATCTACAAGGTTCTAGAGTCTTCCACCCATCTCTAGCCTTATCTTGAGCATGGTAGAATTATGTGGAATTTTCTAGAGAACTCTAGTATAACCTCTCCAACTAGAATGGAAATTGTGTAGTGCGTGACAAAGTACATAGACAAAGGGTTAAAGAGGTTTAGCATAAAGAATTCTAAGAGGGGATTCTTACCCATATCGGATGAGATTTATTTGTCCAAAAGCATGTGTCCTAAGACACAAGAAGAAAGAAATAAAATGGATGGTGTTCCATATGATTTAGCTATTGGATTGATCATGTATGCGATGTTATATACAAGACTTATACTTTGAGCATAACAAGCAGATATCAAGCTAATCCCGGTGAAGGTCACTAGACGGCTATGAAAAACATCTTGAAGTACTTGAGAAGGACTAAAGATATTTTTCTGGTCTACGGAGGAATTGAGCTGAGAGTTCAGGGTTATTCGAATGCTAGTTTCTAGTCTGATCAAGAAGATAGTAGATCACATTCAAAGTACATTTTTACTCTTTGTGGTGGTACGGTTAGTTGGAAGAATTCCAAACAACCAACCATTGCAGATTCAACAACTGAAGCTAAGTATATTGCAGTTTCCGAGGCAACAAATGAAGTAGTTTGGATCAAGAAGTTCATCAATGAATTTGGAGTGGTTTTTAGTATTTTTGATCCAATAGTATTGTATTGCGACAATAATAGTGCTATTACACAAGCAAAGGAACCGAGGTCTCATCAGCGATCCAAATATGTACTCAAAAAGTTTCACTTAATCTGGGAGATAGTGAAACGAAAGGACATCTTGATAGAGCGAATCCCTATTGAAGAGAATCTTGCAGATCCTCTCACTAAGCCTTTATCTCAAAAGAGACTTAATAGACATATGGATGGCTATGGTATTCGATACATTGGTGATTGGCTTTAGTGCAAATGAGAGATTTTTGGTTTATGCCTTTACAGCCAATTAATGTTGGTTGTAAATTTATTTATATGACAATATTTTATTGAATAAAAGGCATTCTTTATCTTTGTGTAATTATTAATTATTTAATTGTTAATCATAAAAATAAAATCCATGAAATAATTGTTATGCAATTAGAAGTTATAATGCGATTATAATTATGAGATTCAAATTGTATTTCTTATATTATTCCTAAAATGTTTCTAGTCATAGTTTCATCCAGACGGGGTATTGATGAAATGGTTAGACTAGTATATCTTTGTTTCTTTTTTATGAAGAAAGTAATTGATCTCATAGATTAAAGTGTGGAGACACTTAAACAAACATGTGGGTGCTTATTAGAGAAT
>JAOSBN010000006.1:17249677-17265170 GCA_027563595.1 Erythroxylum suave
CA
Organism: Erythroxylum suave; assembly: GCA_027563595.1. NCBI lineage: Eukaryota > Viridiplantae > Streptophyta > Magnoliopsida > Malpighiales > Erythroxylaceae > Erythroxylum > Erythroxylum suave. Next base: position 17,249,680 of record JAOSBN010000006.1, read on the forward strand.
GAAGGATAGGATATGCGGATGCTACCCACATACATATAGAACTTACACATGTCAAACACAATCCCTCACATACATTTCTAAAACTTAAGCAACATATATTATGATCCATTTAGAACTTTTGTAAAATCAAAACATATCAAACATATTGTTGTAAAATCCCAAAACATGTCATACATACAAAAATCAACTCATATTAAGGTTATTACAAACCAGTAAACAAAATACAAATTACAAAGTCTCTTTACAATGAAGTACAACTTAAACCAAACACAAATATACATTTTTCCAGAAACAAAAACACTAACTACTTTGGCCATTGCGGTTGTCTTTGTCCCAATCTTTAAACTCTTTTATATGAACCTACGCGGGGCAAATTTACCGTGCTAAGTATATAGCTTAGTGAATAATAACTAATCTATATATATAGTGATAACTCATCATACTGAATCATGTAATAGCATAAACATGCATTAACAGACTGGTTTAACAATAAAACAGACACAATGCATTTTAGAACAGATTTTATAGTTAATAAAGCTTAATATCAAAAGAGGGTATAAACCTTCAAAATCATAATACAATTTGTTTATGTCAAAATCAAACATCTATCAAAACACAAAATTAGATGACTGCTAAGCCATTTACAAAAGTGGGTAACGGGACTTATACAAGAGAGACCGAAGTCTTGACACTAAAGTGTCACAGGAGAGACCAAAGTCTCAACACCGAAGTGTCACATGAGAGACCGAAGGGTCACAGGAGCAACTGCAAACCTTTCTAGGCATACCTATTTACCTACAACTATGACTCAAAAATTTTAAAACCAAAACAAAGTCATTTCAGACATTTCATGTGCAAAGCAAGTAGTCAGTCATATCCACATGCAAGTAGCACTTCCAATGATATAAATATGTATTAAACGCCTCAGATAATCATTGTCCAAAATTCAGAACACAATCAGCATAAACCAAATTCAACAACCAGAAACAAGTAAGGTGTAACCATCTAAGATTACTCATAAAAGCTTCATCATGGCTTATTGCCTCGAAGTCCCAGCAATATCTAGAAGTGGTCGCTCTATGCGTTTCTCTATAATATTTAACACATATACAAATCACTATTGTGCATGATTAGGCATTCATTTACGTCTACTGAATATGTATGATACATGTTCATGACAAATTCTCAGCTATGTTTCCTTACTAAACTGATGTAAACATCAATTGTACTTCAAAAGTTTCAAAATTCATACACTCATTCATTATTTACACACTCATTCACTATTTTAGCTTTTGCTGAAAGTATTCCATTCGGGTCAACTTTGTATAAGCAATAAGATCAAGAAAATGATGTATTTCTGTAATACTTTCTTCAAGACAATTGTTCCTCTGTGTCTTAAGTTTCTAATGACACCAAAATCATAAGTTTGGTTTAGTATGCTGCAAGTTATACACAAAATATAGTATAATGTTCTCAAATAATGACAGAATCCTAATTTCAACTTTAGGTCAAATTTCATCATCATTAGGGATAGAACCAAAATTACATTCTTTAATGAAAGTTGTAGGCATATGAGTTTAGTTTAATCCACGATAAAAATCACTCCATTTTGATATCTACAATTCAAGCTATAGCCTAAAAACCGACAGCTATTCAGTGAAATCCGTCCAGTGAAACCAGTACAATTCATTCACATCTTACACTATCAACACTCTTACTCCAACATTTATCCTTTTTACCACAATTCCACCATATTCATGCCTTAATTACACATCCATTTCATGTCCAGAACTCAATGCATCAACAAATCAATACACATTCTATCAAATCAAGCATCAAATACTTCATAGGATAACATGCAATCAAGATTAGTATTCTCATACCTTCATTAACACAATTTCCTCATTCAATGAGCAAGCCGCTCTAGCCTTTCAAGAAAAAATTACAACTCCAATATTAAGAAGACCAAGAGGACAATAACACAGAACAAATGGCGGGATCTAGCTTCCTTAATGTAGTAGCATGGAATTTCGTCAAGTGAAGAAGATGACCCAAAAATGCAAGCAGAAAATCCAGGAGGTGTGAGTGAGAGAGGGAGTTTTGGTGGTGTGAGAATAAGTTGAAGAAGAACTCAGCAAAACAGAACACCCCAGTGGAAAACTTGTCTTCTCTCCAATGCTAGGTGTCACCAAATGGTAACAACATGTGTCTTTTTGCATGTTCTACACTTGTCCCAATTAGGAGCTGCCATTTGTCACCAAAAATTAGTCCCCGTATTAACCATCAATAAACTATATTGATTTGGGCTGAATTTGACAAAGTTGTCTTCATGAAAATTGTATCTTATCCTCTTAGCTTTCTAATGATATAAATTTTGTAATTTTTGGACATCGTAATTAAAATATATGACACTTACAAGTTTAAGTGTCACACTTAGATGTCACCAAGCAATTAACCATGTATAAACCATAAACTCTATTGATTTAGGCCGAATTTCACAAAGTTGTCTTCGTGAAAGTTATAGCTTATCCTCTTATCTTTCTAAAAGTATAAGGTTTGTAATTTTTAGACATTGGAATCAAAAGATATGGCACTTACAAGTTTGAATGTCACATTAGAAGTCACCCTAGATGTCACCCTCATGCTTGTTGTCACGTCCAACATTGGATAGGCAACGGAGAGGGTCCTAGCTTATAAGCATGGGCGCTGCACACCTCGACAGGTGCATCTTTTGGGGAGAGGGTAATGGACACATGACAAGTGGTATTAGAGCTAACCCATTCCCGATTCCGGTGTCTCGCCAAGCGCCCCTCAGGATGGGGTAGGCAGGGGGCCCACCTGTGACGAGGGCGTCACAGGATTGAGTGGGAGAGAATGTCACGTCCCACATCGAATAGGCAATAGAGAGGGTCCTGGCTTATAAGCGTAGGCGCTACACACCTCACTAGATGCATCTTTTGGGGAGAGGTAGTGGACACGTGACATTCAGGGCCAGTCTTGAGGTTTTGTAAGCCCTGGACGAAAGAAAAGATATGGACCCCTGACTTTAATTAAAAATAAATTGAAAAAATAATTTAATATTTAGTTTTATTTTTTATTTTTTATATAAATACCATTCCACATTATTAAAATTGGGCTCTGGGCATAGGCTCAGCTGACCCCCTGCCCAGGGCCGGGACTGATGACATTGTGCATGAGGGTGACAAACATGTCACCCTTTAAATGTCACCCTCGTGCTTGTGCACGAGGATGACATACTGGTCTTACAAAAATCACTTCAACCTAGAGTTTTAAGTACTTTCAAGCTTTCTTTTCACTAAATCTTCACCTAAACCTTATGTAAAGTATCCATGACATATTTTTTGGAGACTCTGGGCTCAACATTACCACCTTAAGTCTCTATGATGCCCATTTAATTGAAATTCTCGAAGTATGATTCATTAAAAACATAATTAAGTCATATAGAATACATTTTTAATGAAACATTTCAACTAGGGTAAAATTTGGGGCCTTACACACGAGACCCTGTATCTTCATTTTCTTCTCTATTTTCTTTTTCATATTGGAATGAACAGTTGGAGTTCATATGACCCTGAACTTTCTACGTTGAGCTACACTAGTCACCAAATACGAGCTTTGTAAACTGGAGATGGCAACTTTCAAAAGATATGAGTAGAGGAACAGATTTCTGTTCCACTATTCTAATACAACTCAAGAATTTAACGTTTGACAGTAGAATGAGAAGTTGATAAAATATTACGTAAAGATAATTGGCTTACTTATCAAAAGATTGCACCAAATGAGTTGTTTTAAAATTTCAGTGAGCAAACTTAATAAATTTTCTCTTATGTGTCTTTCGTGTTCTGAATAGGATAAAATATTTACCACATTATTTCATGGGTTTGTGGAATTGTTGATAAGAAAAAGCTTATTGTAAATAGATATAGTTCATAACGAGGCCAAAGGTTAAGGTGACAAGTATTCAAATGATATAGCTCGAAGGCTATTAAAACTAATGAAATAGGAAAAACATTAAGGAGTGTATCAAATGTAAAAATTATTATTTATCAAAACTTAATATCATCAGCTACGATGAATGTAAAAACTTTGTTTCAAAATTTAGATTTAAGTCTTCATAACACAACATACGAAGCAAAAAAAATAGGATTGAAGAAATTACTCACAAAAAATCATGATAAACAATACACTACAACAGTAAGGAGCAACTCCTTACAACAACTTCTCCTTTATTTGCATTTGCATCATAATTAATTCATCCATTCCACACAATTTTAAGAAGAAAGACTAACATGAATTAATTTGCCAGAAAAAAAATTTGTCCTTAATACTTGTTTTTTTAGAGATGATAATGGATCAGGCTGAGTCGGGTCAAGTGTTATGCCCCATGGCCCGCGGCGGGCCGGACGGATTGATTGAGACCACCGACGGGCCGGACGGGCTGTCACATCTATTAATTTTTTAAAAATATCAAAATGATGTCGTTTCGGACAAAGTTAGCGGGCCACGGGCCGGACCGGGCCAACATATGTTTTAATTTCAAGCCCAATAGAAGCTGGTGGCAGCTGTCATCTAAGAAAACACTTATAATAGGACTTTTATAAGCTCTATGGTTCTCGTCAATCAATGACAACCTTCCTTGTTATCATCTTAAGGATAAATTAATCTGAATGAGGCACAGGTTGTGTGAATTCACCAACAAATCCAGCTTGGAGTTACTTTCAAATAGTTCCAAAAATTGTTCCTTGGTAAAGATTAGAACCTCCTTTTTTCATTTGGCTAATTAACTATGAAGCAAAGAATTAAAAACAAAAGATAAACTCTAGTTTCTATTATTATCTACAACATATAGGAAACGAACCACAAGATCACCTGCCCTTCGGACGCTAATTTATCTCTCAAATTTAGTAAAAGCTTCAATCATTCTGCAACTTGCTTTGCAATAACAAGAGGTTCAAAAGGAATTTAAGTTTAAGAACCCAGGAGATGTCAGCATGTTCAAATTAGCCTTTGGCACTATATATGTTATTTGAACACAGACATAATGTTAAAAGGAAGACAGCATGACCTGACCAGCCTTAAGTAATAGTAAGCTATTTAGATGGATCAAAGAATTAGTAACGGCAAGAGGATTAGCGCCCTCTTTACGTGCAGCTATACATGAAAACCAAAAGGATTCTGGTGTGCATACCAAACCACGTGTCAGCACCTCGACAACCCAATCTTCTGCAAATTGTCTTTTACTGCATATTATTTAATAATTCAGAGATCATTATTACTCTCCTCCGCCTACTCTTATCTTGCCTCTGAACAAATATGGCAGCAAGGGGGAGGTGGTGGGTGACTCTGTCTCAGCAGCATTCTTCCTTATCCTCGAAATGCCTTTATCCCTATGATTCTTGCTATTCCTTTTTTTCAACCCCCGCGTTGCCATCATCTCTTCTCAGGACTACTCATTATTCCCTCTCTCCGCTTCGTCGCCGCCTCTCTCAGCTTCCCGCACTTGACTCCGACGTTCCCCGCCCGCATCAACATCTGGTGCTATATCTTTAATCTTCTCGTGGTGTATTCTTATATAATTAGGAAATTAATGTTCTTGTTGGAATTTTTAAAAAGGGATCAGTGAACTTGAAGAAAAAAAGCAAAAGCTTTGAACAATGGGACTCATTGACAGCCAAATTTTCGGGAGCTTCAAATATCCCATTTCTGCTAATTCAAATGCCTCAGATCATCCTCAATGCTCGCAACCTTATGGCTGCAAATAAAACTGCCCTTCTAGCAGTGCCATGGCTGGTATGTCCTTATCAGGCAAAATTACTCGACCGGTATACCCCATCACATCCTTAGACAGGAAATTTTGTGATGCAGGGGATGCTTACAGGTTTATTAGGAAACCTTTCATTACTCTCATACTTCGTAAAGAAGAGGGAAAAGGAGGCAATTGTGGTGCAGACACTGGGAGTCGTATCCATCTATATTGTTTGCTCTCAGCTCGCAATAGGAGAAGCAATGCCTCTTCCTCAGTTTGTGGTCACATCAGTTGTTGTCGCCTCGGGTCTGGTGTTGAATTTCTTGAATTACTTCCGAATGCTCAATGCTCAAATCTGGCGCTTTTGGGAAGATTTCATAACTGTTGGCGGAGTATCAGTGGTCCCCCAGGTTCTCTCTTACTTGATTTCAGAATACTCTTGCACTTTACTTCTTCTGAATCTAGCTAGGTCATCATAAATTGGATTTACTTCTCAGTAGCTTCTTATTAATATCTTAGGTGTTTCCTTTGTCCGTATTCATGTCTAGGTCATGTGGTCAACCTTTGTCCCATATGTACCTGACAGTATCTTGCCAGGGGCAGTAGCATCTATTATAGCGTTAGCCGCCGTTATCATGGTAGGTGTTTGAATTATGCAATTCTTTTGTTATATGTTCTAATAGCATTAAGAAATTTCTTGAGATATTGAGGAAATTTTGAAGCATCAATAATTTTAATTGTCTTCATATTCACGCTGTGTTGACGTGCTAAGTTTGCCTGAATGGACATAAGGAAGCAGGCACCACTGAAAAATGTGCTTGCAAGTATTGACGCCATCCCGATGGTGAAGGTTCTATGCCTATATTGTGGTGCATGTGATTTAATCTTGTCCACATCTCTTCCTTTAAATGCTTCTCCCTTGTGACTTGGGAGATACTCTATCAAGATTTATATCACACAGCTTGTTTCACTCTTCTTTTCTATTAGTTGACTCTTTTAGAAAAGATTCAGGCATCTCAACTCTTTCATCCTCTGAAACTAATTGTTCATATGGTTACAGGCAAGAACAGGTAAGCTTCCAAAGAAAGGAGTCAAATTTGTTGGGTCAATATCTGGGTGGACAGCAACTCTTCTCTTCATGTGGATGCCAGTCTCTCAAATGGTTATCTTTGTGGTCTTCTGGCATAAAACGTCTATCTACCAGTAAATTTAGATATGCTTACCCAAATTATCCTTTCTCTTTAGTGGACAAATTTGGTGAATCCTGACAACATTAGAGGATTATCGGCTTTCTCGAAGCTGTTTGGAATGATTGGAAATGGACTTATGATTCCACGTGCTCTCTTTATTCGAGATTTGATGTGGTAACGTTCTGTTTTGTAATCAACTACTGAATTTCTTGCAATCTTTCAACATCTCTGCTATAATCCTGGGTGTGTCTTTGATTGATTCAAAACCTGGTCTATGTCCTGTTCACTTTGCAGTGACCTTTTACGTAAAGTTTTGATTCTTAGAACATATATTGCTAAGACACGGTCAGATCTTGATGCACTCGTGTGCTTGCTTTGACTTTACATTTGGTCCTCTTAACCTCTCAATTTGCTAAGAGAAATTACCAACTTTCTTTTATTACCCACATGGCCCTCTCTACCTTCTGATCAGGAGCGGGCGTGGTTCCATATTGCAAATCTTTTGAGAATTAAAATAAAATGATCAGTACACGTCTCCCTCATCTTTAATGAGTCCACTGTATTTTAATAATAATGCATGCAATCAGCATTATCATTTATGCATGATATTCAGATAATCTAGAGATGACCAGAGGCCATTGAGACCATCTAACGGGTCCCTTAGTCTTCAAGTTCCCAAAATTAGTCATGTCTAAGTTGAAGCTTGAGAGCCCAAATGATATAATATTTCTATGTTCACTAGATTCCTAACGACAAATTTAGTTCTTTGTGTTTTGTGTCCTTTGACGCAAATGAGCCATGAAAATGATCCTTCAGCAACAACTGTGGTCTTATGTTATCGATCAAATAAAAATGTAGAGGAAAAAACAGTACATGAGGTGTTTTGCACCAAAGTATTCAGCAGCATCGTTTGAAATGGTAGCATTGATACTTCTAAGACATGAATTTACTCAGCAAGAAGTTTATTAGACTCTGCCCTGTAGTGGAGTTCTAGAAGTGAGCTGCCAAAGCGAAATTCATTTGGAATATACCTTGAGGTCATTCTTAGATTCTCTCCTAATGGAGACTGATGAAAAACTATTGTCAATTAGGCCAATTTTAGTATTCAATTGCATTGCATAAACAAGTCACTGTTCCATAAATCACCTGTGGATATAAGAACCCTTGACAACAGGTTCTAGTTATTTACTTTGATTATGCACTGATAAACCATGGTTTTAACTGATAAAAAAGGTATTTGATCAGAGTATGATTGATAAATGAATTGATGACTATTAATGGATCATTATTTTGCATGTATTGTGTAATGTCTTTGAACCATATTACAGGTTCACCGGTGCCACTTGGGCTGCTCTTTTCTATGGTTATGGGAATATTTTATGCATGTATTGGTAAGTTAATGTTTCTTCGGTCTTGTACTGTCTTTTGTCATTTTCCTTGCGTATTTAAGATACTTAGATGAACTGACAGTCTTTGTGATCATCTCAGCTTCAATACTGTCAACCGAGAATTCTTTTGGGCTGCAACTGTTGGTTTGATATCATGGATAGGTTAATCTCTATCCCTTTCTGTGCCATGACCCTTACCATGACCCTTATCCACTCTTCACTTCTCATCCCTTCATTCTCCCAAAATTCAGAAATGTTAACAGCCGTTGTATTCCAGCAGGTAATGTTAAACTAAAGGGTGTATTTGATGCATTTTGGTTTACCAGGAATGACTCTTTGGAGAGACGCTGTAGTCTATGGTTACTGCACGCCTCTGGGATCTTTAAAAGATTTGGCTTTTGGTTCATGACTTGGAAGTCCAAATTTTGCTGCCTTGGAACTTCAATGACTCAGGAAGCCTGCTGATTTCTGAAAGTTAATCATGAAGAAAATGATTATTCAAATAATCTTGTGATATGAGACGCCAATGGCTGGTGAAATTTGCAGCTAGAGTTTTTACTATTGAAATATATATACATGGAAGCCTGGGTGTAATCATTTTCACTCGGAGAGATAATTTGGTCGATTAAGCTGTAATGTGATATAGTACAAAAGAAAGGTTTGGTTAGACTTCTTGTTGGCTGACCAAGTTTAAATTACGAAAGGAAAAAATAATAAGCCCACAAACTTTATATGTACTCTTGAGCAAAATTCTGCGTCTTTTACTTTTGGGGATATGTAATTGCCACTTAGAATGCAGCTCGGTCAACTGTATATTCAACTCCTGTCTGGTCAAGGAGCGTTGAAAAAGGGAATGAGATTCGCCTCAGGGCCACTGTCTGTTGTCTACGCAGAAATATCTCAACTGAAAGCTTTTGACCCTCTAATAGTTCCAGCATTGTCAATCCCTTGGTCTGCGGCTCAATTACAATGTAGCAACTCTGTCTTCTATAGTCACCCTCCCATTCGCAAAGCTAGAATTTGTAAGGCTCAAAGCCGCAGAAATATTTATTTATTCTCTAAAGCCACAAAGGTATGAGATATCTTATGAATGTAATTATCTACGAGATTCACCTCAACTCCTTTCAGCATTTAGAATTTTCTTAAACGAGACAGTTATGGCTTTTTATGCAAAGCTGTTATGTAGCATGATCTTTATATGATGGATTTCTACGAAACTGAATTCGTCTGAATTTCTAAACTTTAGTTGGTATGCTATTGAAACCATACACGAACAAAGTCTGAATTTCTAAAATTTAGTTGGTAACGTTTTTTTAGTAAATAAGTATTGAATTCATACGAAAAATAGGAGTTGTGAAGATTAAGCCTAAGAAGCTATAACATGAATAAAAGACTAGCCAAATAGCCAAATAAAGGAACAAAGCTACTCTATAACTAACATCTAATATTGGATATACAAAGACCTAGAAACTGAAATGGATCGTGAGCTACATATGTTTCTATAAATTGTACATTTTTTTCCTCTTAAATCTTTGTTCATACCCTTCTGAGAAAGTAAGAGAGTAAATTGCCTTAGAACTTTTGGAGTGGTGAACTCAAGTGAAAGAGTAAGAAGGATATAAATATTATAATTGTTTAAGAGGTTGCAACCAAAAATATTAGTTCCTGTGTTTTTTTCTTTTTATTTTTTATGTTGCTAACCAAGCTTCTTTAATCCATCTCATAATATGTTACAAAAGATTCTAAGGAATCAATGTTTTTGGTGTTTGAATATCCTATTATTTCTTTTCATTAATATTCAATAGATGAAAAGGTGAATTTGATAAAAGTTGTATCACTTTGATTCCTATTGGTGGTATAGATAATAGGATGTTAGATCAAGAGTTATATGGAGGAAGTATGACGCAAACCTATAGAAGAAATTTTTAAACAAAAATTACAAAGCAACAATTAAAGAATAGATAGTTAAAAAATTTTATAGCTTTTATGCAAAGGAAGAAACTTAAGGAAGATTCAAGAATGATAATTTGTCCTTTTTTTTCAATTTTTATTCAACTAATACATAAAATATAAAGCTAACTTTTGGAATATTATTAGGGAATTAGATAAGACTTAACTGGGTAAAGAGTTGCTTTGGAAGTTTCAAGTGTTGGAGGAAAGTTTTATTTATAATGTTGTTTAATGAATTTCTAATCCAAATTACTTTATCTTCTTTAAGGTGATCCATATAATAAGATGGCAAGTTCTCCTTTATTTTAGTAAAATGCTCTAGAAGAGGCAGTTGGTCAGCACCAACAGGTATGGCTAATGATTGAACTGACCTCAACATGGGACCCTTAATAGATAGTTCTCTAAAGGATTTAATTTTTTTAACTATTATAATAGAAGTAATGAGAGCTACCATTTTGTACTTTATGCTTGATGAGCTTCTTCCAAATCTTAAAAATGAGTTATTGGATTTGGCTTGCAAAATATTTTTATTATGTAAGTTTTTTGTGTGGACCTATTGCTCCCAAGGAGATTGTTTGTTCGTGAAAAGTTTCTAAAGAAGCTTGATCATAAACATATTGTTTAATAGTTGGATGAGAAATTTTTTTAAAAAAGTGAAAATTTTATTAACTATAGGTGCAACTAATACAACATTATAACGAGTTCTAGGCTAATAGCCTTCATTCAAGTACAATATGATTAAACATTCTAATAAAGTAAAGCATCGCAAAGACAATTCTAGATCAATTTAAGCAAAATTATACTTTCCATCTACACTTCATATATGTGGTAAGAGTGTGTTGCACATTTTTAGCAAAAATAGTTGGTCTAATCCAGTTAACAATCTTGTTTGCTAGTTGGTTTTTCCCCTCTTCCAAGTTTGTAAACCTTCTGCTATTTTTATCCTTCTAAATTGTGTAAATGGTTGTAGTGAAGGCCGCTTTGAAGAGAATTGCATTAGTCATTCCCTGTTTAGAATTTCTGATAACCCAACTCAATGTTTGTTCGCAGTCATATATACCACTATTACGTGGTATCATATGCAAAATCCTACTCCAGACTGCTTTGGAGAATCTACAAAGAAAAAAGAGGTAATCTTTGTCTTCCATAGCCATTTTACATAATACATAAGTAAAGTCCACACTACCATGCCATTGACTCTTAGTCCTAAGCCTATTTTTAATCACAAGCCAAGTGATTAATAAGGCTTTAAGATTAAGACTATTTCTCTATAGAAGATTGTACCGAGGAGATTCAGTTGAGTTATTGGCAAGAAACTGGTGACAGGATTTATTTGAATATTTGCCACTCATATTGAGAGTCCAAGTGATTACATCTTCATTCTCTACATCATTCAATTAAGGGAAGTGTTCCACTAGAGAGTAAAAACTCTAAAATTTCCACTCCATTTACCATTCTGAATCAGTGATGAAACTTTTATATCTAACGGTATTCTATTACTCATAGAAGAAACTTAAGATTATGAATAATGGGGCTTGAATCTAGTTATCAAACCAAACCTATGTATTTTCTCCATTAGCAATTGTATGCTTAATAGAAGGATATATAGTGCCTCTTATGTAGACAAATTTCTTTCCAATTGGTTGTTTTAGTTCCATTTAAGTTATCTTTAATAACTATTTGCAAGTAATTTTCATGATTTTTTTCAATTTTCTTAGATGTTTGGTTAGGATATAGTACATAGCTAGCCAAAAAGATATACAGTGAGTAAAGGATTATGTGATGAGGATCAACCTACTTATAAAAGAAAGAAGTTTGGTAGTTTAAGAATTTATCTTATCATACACATGTTATATAACAGATAAACAATCATTATGATTCAATGTTTTAGTAGTTAGTAGAATCCCCAAATACTTAAAGGAAGTGTTCTAAACTAAAAGCCAAGAAAGTAGGCTCCCTATAAGGGAGATTAGGAATCCTATATAAGTGAAAATAAAGGACTTGCTTCTATTCACTTGGAGGCCAACACTGTGGGTCAATATTTGCTTTTCCCTCTCCTTAAAAGATTGTATTTCTAAGTCTTTCTATTTTATTGCCTTAGCCCTAAATAGCATGTTTAGAGTGCTTATATATATATCATAAACACAATAGAGATGTTAATAAGATATTTGAAAGCATTTAATGAAAAAAAATACTAATGTTCTTCTTTGTAAGATGCCTGTAAATTAAATAGTCTTTGTTTGCACAAAAGTTTTGCTAAAGGTAAAAAAGGGATTATTAAATCTATAAGCTTTTGGAATAGGAACTTATGAGCATTGTCTTTATCCTATTGAAGCAACCTCACTTCTAAACCCTCTACTTAACTTTAAAGGGCCATAGGCCTATTGGATTTCACAGGATGATAAACATCTCCTTCTAGAAGTTTATTCCTTTTATAATGATCAATATCTAATATCCATGATCTATGCTCAAGTTGTACAATCAATTTAATGTCCTCATAAGTCTAGCACTTGGAAAAAGGCTTTAAGACATTCATATTGTAGGTTGTGTCTTTATAACTTATTTTTTAAAAATTTATAAACCATCATTTATTAGTGTATCAAGTTTTTCTTCATTGGAACTTCAACGTTTGCATCCAATGAGGGAAATGGGCTAGAACATGTCAATATATGATTCCTTTTTTAGACAAAGATAGGTCTTTTGGCTCCAAACTTTCTCTAAATCTAGTTCTTGTAATTAACCTAAGACTACATGCATCATACCCTACAATTTAAAATGATTTGTTGTCAAATCTTCACCTACATAAAATGGAAAAAGACTATTCACATAAAGGTACAATCATGTACCGATTAGTATAAAGAAAACTTTTGATATCATTTACTTTTTTCTTCCTTTTACTCTTCTTTTTTTCATTTTCTATTTTCAATTCTATTGGTTGTCATAGATGTACTTAGGTTTTTGAAGACATAAGAGTAATTGATTTATCATCTTACCCAAAAGTATACCTATTCTTAAAACCTCTATATATAAGTAAGCATGTCAATGGGTTGGGCTGGGCTAGGCCGAGGGTATGGGGGCCGCGGGCCGACCCGTGGCCCGACCCTGGGCCCGCTGGGTCACAGGCAGCCCAGCCCGTCTGTTAATTTTTTAAAGAAAAAAGAAACAAAATGATGTCATTTCGAAAAAAGTAAGTGGGCCGTGAGCCGGGCCGGCCACAACCGGGGCCAAAACACAAGCCGGGCCAAAATTGTCATCCCTATATATAAGCTTTATATCATAGTGTCACGTCCTTCCCAATAGGATGTGACTAACTTAAATAGATACAACATTAGATAGCGGCTCATCTTGATGCCGTTCGATAGAAAAGGAAATTAGCTCCTATTTATTCACCTTGATCTCTGTAGATTTTCTAAGCCATTAATGCGTATGGCTTTGGATTCTTCACAACAACTTTTCTACAAAATTAGTGTGAGGCAAATTAATATAACTTCCTACATCAATAATCTTACTACATACTTGGTCATGAGTGTGGACATTTAGTATGCAATATTTTTTTCTCAGTTGATCTAGCTCTTCCTTCTAAATTTGAAGAATTAATATCTTCTTAGTGATAAGCATCTCACCCTTAATAACAAACTAAATACCCTTATACTAGTATCTTTAAGTGGTGGTATATCTTCTTTTTCATTTGAATCACTTAGAGTCCTACTTCTTTATCATCCTTCATGATCGTAACCTTATAATTTTAGCATTTGGATGCAATATTTCCTAATCCCAAACACCAAAAATATTTAACATCTCTATTTTAAAATAGTTTTAGAATAAAGTTTAAAATATATTCCAAGATTATGATATCCTCTTTAGTTATGGATGGTTGAACCTTTGCTTTAGAAGAACCCCTTTCAATCTTTTACCTAATTATGCATTTAAAAATCACTGAGTAATTTTATACTCCTTCATACCTTAGTTACCTCTCCACCTTTATAGAAACATGTACTATTACTTATAAATTTAAATTATATTTAAATTTTACCGCATTGGCTATATCTCAATTTGACAACTTTAAGAACTTGCCATATTTGCTTTTTTACCTTCTTCTATATTGGCTCGGATCATAACTACTTCCATCTCCTTATAAAAGTATTTCAAACTCTTTGATACTTGGGGAAGACTTTGCAACCTCTAATACATATCCATGTAATAATAGCTTGGCATAAATATCTTTCTTATAAGAGCCTTTAATTTATCCTAAGTCTCTATAGGTGCTCAAAATTTCTTTTGCCATTGGATCCCATCAAATAATTGTGTATTTGGTAAATTCTATTACCAACAACTTTATCTTCTCTTTATAGTAGTTATGATAGTTAAAGATCAATTCTATCTTTGTCTCTCATTCTAAATAAGTTTTATGACCATTCCTACCCTAAAATGGAGGTATGGTCATTGTAATATCGCTAAGACTTCCATCCTCACTTTGTTAAACTCTAGGCTCCCTCATTTGCTCCTAATCACACCTATCTCCTCTTTGATGTTTAAACTTTTCTCCTTCAACCTTAAATGTTAGGCACAATGCCATTAATAGTTAATTCATCATTCTCCTCATTAACCTCTTTTCAAGTGGTTAGATTACACCTATTATTCCTTCCCTCATCATGGACTCAATGTTGTCCTCTCCCTTATAATTCAACAATCTATTTGTTATTCTTCCCTCACCTCAACATACATCATATTTATCATTTTAAATTGTTAATGAATAACATATACAAAGTACAAGTTATCTTAAGTACTAAAAAAATGTTTTAAAGACAAGCATTCCTACTTCTCTTTAGAAATCGAGCAAGTTCACTGATATGCTAGTTCTTCATTAATTATTATTAATTAATAATTATGCCTAAATATAATCCAATATTTAACATTGATCCTTATTTATTACATAGCTCATATTTAATCATAAAATTTTTACACTTTACAATCATATCTAAATTGCATGCATATATGTGCATCATACCCTACAATTTAAGATGCTTATATGCATTATGTATGATTAATTAATAAGTTAATGTGTGTTTAATTTCATATTTTTAATTATTATGGTAAATCTTACTGAATACAATTTGGTTCAGTCGGGTTTTGTTGGGGCTGGGTGAAGTCACTGTGGTCCATGGGTCAGTCAGCTGCGGCGATGGATGTACCTGT
>JAOSBN010000006.1:17265270-17293759 GCA_027563595.1 Erythroxylum suave
GTGAATTCAGGTACCGCCGGCTATCTGGGAGTGGTTCTGAGAATGAGTCTGGGCCTGGACCGACCGACCCGACTTCACCCCAAAATGAAAGGTGGTTCTAGAAGTGAGCCTGGACCTAAAATGACCGACCCGACCACAATTCAACCGATCGTATTTTAATTATTATGTTTCAGTACTCCCATATGATTTTCTAAAAATCAAATTGAACCTAGCTTTTAGAAAATATGATTTATTATAAAGTCTGAGATACAATACAATAGGATATCCATCCACGCTCCTCAAATTGAATAGGGTTGTTATACGTGAGAAACTATTAAGCCTAATTTTTCTCCCGACAGGACTGCACGTTTGTCGCACTGTGCCCATTAGCTTGCAAAGATTCCGTGAATGTCATCCCACGTTAGCCGGAGAGTGAAACAGATTGACAAACTAGTGCTACTGGTTGAATACTGACCGATGAATTACTCCCAAAGTTGTTCCCCGTCAGTAGCATTTGCCATTGGCTAGAATCTGTTTCAACAAGCGCATGGCAATGGCATGAAATATATAATATTAAGAAAATCGTTTAGAAAACCAGTTGGCGAATCTGTTTCAACAAAGCACATGGCATGAACTATACACTATTAAGAAAATCGTTTAGAAAACCATTTGGCTCTTCACTTTCATTGAATTTAGAGAAAACTTATCTTTTAAGAATAATCAATAAAGTTAGATTGGATCCGTTAATTTTATCAGAGCTTAGATTTACCTCAACACGGTTCCAAGCTGAATTAGAAAGGAACAACGACGTATACAGACGTTGATCCGTCAAATCCATCATGGAACAACAGTTGTTAGCCACCGTTCACATTTTGTACGAGCGATACAGTGAAACCAAAATCGGTATGGTTAAGGCAGTCTGATGGAACCTAAATTGCAGGTAAAGGTTGATGGTAGCTGCTTTAAAGCCTTATTCTATAGTGAAAGTCTTCTCAAAGTAGGATTCTTCAAAGGCAATCACAACTTTTCCATTTAATGATGCCATCTATCAAAAGGTGATTGGCTTTAATTTTGGTGTCTAGTCAACCAATAAAAACAGGCTTCTTGAGAAGCAAAAGGTCACGCAGAACTTGCTTAGGGGACTGATATTCCCGGTAATTATGAACATCATGATGGGGTTAAGTCCCTGATATTCCTGGTAATTATGAACATCATGAAGGGGTTAAGGGGTTGGTCAAAGCCTTCCGCTTGGTCCTTTCTTGGTTGTGACTAACAGAGATGAACTTATTGAATCTTAACAGCCACAGGTGAGTTAAAAACATTTGGTGCCTAGTTTTGGCAATTTGAGAATCCTTACTTAAGGTGAGATCTCAACTGAAAAAGGGGGCATTCCTACAGGGATTGAGTTCCTTCATGTGGCTTAATTCAGTTCTATGCAACTTCAAAAATGTTTACCTCAGCCGTTCTTGTTTCCTCTGGCTCGATAGATCCCAACACTACTTGTTCCTTCGCTATGGCTTGTTCATTTGGTTCTCCCACACATCTTTTGGTTTCCCAGAAGCAGAATATCCTATAAGTTGCCTCCTGTTTCAAACTTTTTCTCTGTAGATTTCCAAATTTTGGCCAGTTATATGTTAAAGGCCTCCATTGATAGCTTAGTGTAGCATCAACTTCTATCAACTTCCTATCTTCATCAAGCTTCATAATTTTCAGATTCCATGGCATCTCAGATTCCATGGCATCTTCTTGTCCATTCTAACCTCTATACAAATTCAAGCATACTCAATTCTCTTTAAAGCAACAGGATGTTCAAGTATACTGATCTACTAAAGGAGCTTGCTAAATAGTTAAACCCCTCTTTTGACCAACACTCAGGAGAGACATTGTATAAATTGATCCATGTAACCATTTTGGGGCATTTTCATACTATTTCTAACAGTCCCCATGTTAGGCCTCCATTTCTAGAGCATTTAAGTCTTACAATTGACATACACGAACCAACTCCAAAGAAAAAAAATTAAAAAAAAATCCTCCTCGTTTATGAAGATACTTTCAAGCCCCATCTTTTTTCATGTTAAGGTCTCCCACAAATGAACTTGAGATAAAAAGGCTTTCATCCGCAAAGAAACTCATGGCAATTTTGTAGCTTCAGCTTAAAAGTACATGCACTGGAGGAAATTAAACTAGTACCAGATGAGGGAAGGATGTATCTAAATCTGTGAAAAGTAAATGACCACAACTGGTTCTACTAACATTAGTGACCACACTAGTTAAGGAGAGAGAAGAGGAAATCATCTTGAGGTGAGGTTTAGGAGAAGGAAGAAGGTCAAGTGGACAGGAAGAAGAAGGGAAAAGGGACTAAGGTAGAGGAGGGAAAGTCACCAACTGATAAGAATTGAGTTCCTAGAGTAGAGTTCAGCAGACCTTCCACCTGAGCAAGGCCAAACCTACTAAAGGATTGGAGAAAGATGTTGGCAAACTAGGAGCAACCATGCTCTCCTTTCTCAAAGTAGAAGGAAACCAAAATTGGTTGATAAATAGGAAAGATCACGCCTATTACCATTAGCCGAAAACGGTATGTAAAACAAAAGATTTTACTGAGAGAAAAAAGAAGAGTAAATGTAACTGGAGGATAGAGGAGAGAGATGATTTCCTCACACTCCAAAGACAACTTAAGAGGTCACAAATCACATAAATTTAATGAAGTAAAATTTATTAATTTAAAATAAAACTTATGTGCGATAATGAGAGTAATTATCTGCATCACCTCAAATTTGGTTGACTGATTTTTCGAGTTGACTTGCAATTGAGGTCTTTGCCGATATGGCTTAATGGATGTGTTATATGTTTATTATAAAAGAAAAACTTTTGAATAAACGTTTTCACACATATCTAATGCCAAATCCTTTTCCCCACAAAATGAGGAGAACAGAGAAAACACCCAATAAAGGCACACAGGCGTCTAGCTTTTATATGATGGAAAGTAACATTATCTTTGGACGTATAGAAAATAGCAATAAGTTGGGAGAGGAAGTTTTGACATTAACAATGACAGATGCCCAGAAGTCTGCTAACACACAAGTTCCTGGGACACGTTATCTTCTCATGACAATCCCAAAATTACGCAAACCTAAGAAATTCATTAGAAGAAACAGTCCAACCAGCGGGTGAACAGAACAAGTTAAATGAATACTTACAACAGTACAGTTAAGTCCAAACAGTACAACATTTGAACATTACCAATGAAGTCTAAACACGGCCACCCCACAGGCATTCTAAACCGACCTTTCCGTCGTTCAGCAAACCCTCAATTTCGCTGGGTGGGTTAAGGCCTAATCGTTGAGCACGTTGCCAACGCGCCAGCCGAGTCATCCCAATGCAAGGTCCGTATGCCATGTTCATGTCGAATTGCCTCAATAGATTCTCATTTTTGTCATAATCATCTGCCAGCATCAAAGATACACGCACACGAAACTATTGGTCCAACTAGTAAAAGACGAGGGCATAGATATGCCCAAATGATAACCAATTTAATTAACCACCAACAACCAAATTTGTTAATCATTATATACAACAAAAAGTTTTAAAAACAAAAAGAAGGGAGAAAAAAAGATGATAGAGAGTCACCTTTTAGATCGAGGGAGCCATGGGAAATTAAAGATGGTGGTTGTGTGATAACAGAGCCGATGGAGGCATCATGATTCTTATTCTTGGTTTTTGTAGGAGTAGATGGTTTTATAATGCCTGTCTTTGAGTTTGACTTCTTCTTTTGCCTGTAAAAACCCTTCATGTTGCTTCAAGTCCTGTTTCAATTTCAAATGTTTGAACTTTGAAGAGATTTAGGGTTCCTGAAGAGAAGCGTAGTAATACTGACACAAAATTTGGAAGCTTAAAAGTTGTTTGGGCCCAATTTAATTGTGTCCTCAAAGTCCAGTTAAGCGATTCGGTCTTTTTTCCTTTGGGCGTAACAATGATTGGAAAGGAAGATTTAGTCCAGTTCTGATAATACAATGGATTAAATAAGAGTGTACTTGTTTAATGGGTATAAGAAAAAGAGAATTGGTATAGAATGAAAAATTGAATTTAGTAAGGGACTATAATTATAGAGTTATTATTTTGATTACTCATTTTGGATAATACCACATTTCTCTAGTCTCTTAATCTAGAGGAATGGATATCATTGTTCTAAAGCAATGAGTATTATTATTAATTAATTAATTACATTATAATTAATTAAAATATAACTAATTAAAATATAATTATTCATTAATTAAAATATTGTAATTAATTAATTACAATATAAATTAATTAAAATATTATTAATAATTAATTAACTACAATATAATTAATTTAAATATAATTCATTCATTAATTAAAGTATTTAATTAATTTATTAATATATAATTAATTAATTAAAATATTATAATTAATTAATTAATTGCTGTATAATTAATTAAAATATTATTGATAATTAATTAACTACAATATAACCAACTAAAATATAATCCATTCATTAATTAAAATATTGTAATTAATTAATTAATTAAAATATTATTAATTAATTAACTAACTAAAATATCATTTATTAATTAATAACTTAAAATATAATTCAATAAATAATTAATTAATTAGTTATAATATAATTAGTTAAAATTAATGACAATATTTTAATTAATCAATATATTGTTATTGATTAATTAAAATATAATATGTTTTATTTCTCAATATTTTTTACAAACCAACCACTGTCAATGGTAATAGTAATTATTCCTTCCTCTTAACCAACCATCATAATTATAATGATAATATCCATTCAAATGCCTTACTATATTCATTCTCATTCCTATTATCATTCCCCTATTCGAACCAACCGCCCCCTAAGTTTTTATAAAGTTATATCTAAGCAACTCAAGCATGCTGCATGCATGTTACCGAAGAACTGTAAAAATTGTGTTCTAAGCATCATGGTTAATATTTTAAGTTTCCCTTACAAATTTACTAAAATTTGAGATATTGATTAGGGTAATTTTTTGACATGGATGCTTTTAGTCAATAATATATGCTTGTAGTATCTTAGACTACTTATATATTTGAATAATTTGTAAGATTGACGATTTCATCATTTGAAAGACAAATAGTTTTGTTAGTCTAAAGAGAAATTCTAGGTCCAACAAACTCTACACGAGTTAAGATAAAAAAGAATTGAATAAAAGTAAATTAACTTAATGGGATGGTGAATGCAAAATAAAATAAAGTAACAAGATAGAAGATTATATCTAATAGGTATGTATGCCCATTGAGTTTTATGATTCTTAATTTTTCATTTTCAATTTAATTTGGGTTTTATATATCACTTTTATCAAACTATTATTAATTTTTCAAAAATATTATTCCTCTCTACTCATGCCATTAGGCTAGATAATCATTCAAAATAACATAAACAATTAACAAGGATACAAAAGAATCACTTTTGAATTGATTTTAAGGCTTGGGGTGTGTTCATACCAAAGTACTAGGGTAAATTTATTTTAAAAAATTTACCCTAAGATTAGTCTTATTTAAACCAAAATCTAAGTGTTTTTCTTCCTATACATGCATTAAAAAAATGTGAATGAAGTATTATTGTGCTTAAAATAAAAGTTACACACCCACACGTAAAAAAACCCTAAATTATATAGATAAGCAAAAATAAATGTGCTTTTAAGTCTATGTTGATAAAGCTCTTAGAGCTTTGACTTTGAATTTGGTCAACATTGGATCAATTCCAAAATGGTTTTGATTTTTGGTAATGTTCAAAGCCCTCCTTTCATCCCACTAATGAAAGAATAAAAGAGTCCAACCTAAGTTTATAGGCTAGGCGTCATGTTTTCTTTAAATGTAGATTTGCATTATATATTTGGAATCAAATTTGAAGGCTCTATAATATGTCTACACTACTCTTTTGCTTATAGGATTTGATTATTTGATTTTCTCATAACCATTATATGAAGAAAGGAGACTTATTGCTAAACAAATTTGTACTAGGGAATATGGTATGTGCTTTACGGAAAGAAAGGTCAAAGAGGTTACTTTAAGGTTAATAGATTTTAAAGAATACATTCTTGCAGGAATTGATAAGACAATAATACAAATTTTGTCACATCAACTTCATCTAGAATGTTGTGAATCATTGCTGATTAAGTGATGTTTTCCTGCTACTACCTAAAAGGATATGATATAAACTCTAAACTTGATTGAGGGGTGAATGTAAAATGTTTGTCCTATTTGTAATGATGTGTGAAGAATCTTCTCTTAGCTATTTAGCAAATGGTGAGCTAAACTGATAGAGACAATGTATCCCCGAGTTGTTTAGATGCTAGAAGCCAATTTATTTTCATCTTAATTTGGTAATTTCAATGTGATTCTTTAATTTCTCCAAAAAATAAATAAGAAATTTATCTTCAAACAGTAAGAAATCTACCTTCATCATTAGTTAAGCAAGTGTTTTTTCCATAAAGAATCTAACTAAAGTCGAGGACCAGTTAAAAGATCCTTCTTTTAAGATATTCATCTTAGGGGTAGTTATAATACTCCTTTCAGTAAAATTAGAAAATATTAAAGTTTTTATGTACAAGAAATTTGCCTATAATTTGACAACATAACATGTTGGGACTTGAGGTTTAACAGGCAAATAGTCATTCTAGAGTAGGAATGTCAATGGATCGAGCCACTTTATATTTTCTTAAAAAATGTCAAAACAATGTTGTTTATAAAGTAACGGTTGGGTCATGGGCTAGGCCAGGCCACCCCGGGACTCGGTCTGGCCAACCACTTCCCTCCTATGACCCTGTCAACCCAAGCTAAAATTAGGCTAGGTTGGGCCGAGTTAAGCTAACATTGACATCCCTATTCTATAGTGGTGGAGAAGCAAGTGAAGACCTAGGAAAGCAAAGGGGGGAGTCGATAGTAGGTGAGGCAATTAAGGAATTAGAGGGGGAACCAAGATTTTTGGGATAGCCAAAAGCAAGTTAAAATTGGTAAGTGACTAAGTAATATTGGCCCTGGAAAAGGCAGGAAGGGCAATTTCCCAGGGCCTAGATTTAATTTGATGGTAAAACGGTAGTAGAATATTTTCATAATTTAATTGGGTAAGTTAATGAATCAAATTCAATAAAGGGCAATTTGGTTTTTTTACGTGTCATTAAGGGTAATTTGGTCTTTTTACAAGAGATGAGGGGATTAATGAGTCAATAAAAAAGGATCAATTGGAGAGTGTCATGTGTAATGAACTAAAGGGTATAAAAGGGCCAAAGTAAGACATTTGCTTTATTCTTTCAACATAAACGTGAGAGACCAAACACAAGGGAGAAAAGAAGAGAGAAGAGAGGGACATTCAGCCAAAGAGGGAGAAGACAAGTGCAACTACCATTTTTCATGATTTTGGAACATAAATTGGAGAAATCTTGATCAAGTGGAGGTACTCGTTAAATAGCTAAGAGATTGGAAGATAAATCGGTAAGTTTTCATAACCTAAATTTCTAATTTTGAGGCTTTTGAATGTGATAGAATCATGTAAGATAAATGATGTTTTATGACTTGTCATGGAGTAGGTAATAAAATTGGAAACATTTAAGGGAAAATATGACAATAGAAAGAGTTATGTTTAATGAAATTTTGTCTTTGGTTCTCGGTTTACTTGCACTAGTCCTATTGTTTTGACTATAACTTGGTCTACAGACCTCAAAATCGGGTGATTCCAATTCGATACGAAACCCAAGAATAGTATTAAAAATCTCTAGAAGGAACCTAGTCCTAATTATAGTTGAATGATATCGAAATTTGAGATTAATTATGGTAACCTAATAATGTCCCTGTGTTGAACTACCTTGTGATATTTGGTACATGTTTCATGATTAGAAGTTGAAATGGCATGATTTTTTATGTTGTGGAAACTAGAGACATGGCGGAACAAATGTCTAGGACTTTTAAACCTAATTTGAACGTTTGATATGTGAAAATTAAAGAACAAGTGGAGGTATGGATTTTGGACATGGGTCATCACCGTGACCCATCATGCATGATTGTGATATGGTGAATTAAATTAGGTGAGATTGTGTTTTGAAGAAATTAGTAAGTTATAATAGGTCAAATATGGTATTTAAGTGACTTTTGAAGTAATATTTGGAAACGAAGACCAATAGGTTAGCTCACTGAAGTAAGCAAAAATATGATTAGTGTACATGTTATGCCATTAAATATTAATCTCAAATTTAATGAAACTGAATTATAGTTTTAATGTCCCATTTCCAAATTTGGAAATAAATGCCTAAGCGAAATGTGTTTTGTATAGGTAAAGGAGAGGCATCAAACACATGAGTATCCTTGGACATAAGTTTGCAAAAAAGTGAGTGTTCTTTAAATTGATTTTATACAAATGGTTTTTATTTATGGAGAATAGCAAGTTGTGAGTATATTTTAATTGTTTTGTATGAACAAACTCTTTGTAAAAGAATTGATGACTTATGACGTTATATATTGTATGGTTATGAGTTTTAATATTAATGATGCATTGCTAGTATAAGTGTATGTTTTAGCAATATATGAATTGAAATTTGAAAGTTGTGTTTCATACGATGTGAAGTTACATAAAAATTATATTAGTGGTTGATAAAGAGTATAGATAATTTTTTAGCCTAGGTTTTATACACATTACCATAGCGGTGTATAATGGTTAATCTAGTACAGGGAAGTGATGTAGAACTAGCTCTGTAACTAGAGGTTAACTAGTTGTGGGTAAGTGATGTAAAACCAACTGTATAACCACAGTGTATAATGGTTAACCTAATACAGGTAAGTGATATAGAACCAACTCTATAACTATTGGTTAACTCGTTATGGGTAAGTAATGCAGAACTAGCTCCGTAATTACTAGTTATAATGGTTAACCTAGTACGAGTAAGCGATGTATAACCAACTCGCTAACTAGTGGTTAACTAATCATGGGTAAGCGATGCAAAACTAACTCTGTGACTTTATGCCTATGGGTACCATATGGCAAAGAAGTTACTGGTGGGCTATGTCGTGTAACAAAGTTCATGATAATAATAATGTTGCAACTAGTTACTTTAAAAGTAACTTGAGTGATTTGATTTCAAAAAGCATATATGTTTTATATTGGTCTTATCCCATAAGAAATGAAATGAATTTGTTTTTACAGGGAGGTTTAAATTGTTAAATATGATTTGCATAGAAATGTTAACACTCATTGAGCTTGTTTAGTTCACACTCAACTTTCTGTTTTCAAAATAAAACCTCCCAGGAGTATGCTCAGAGGCTTCAGTAGTAAGGACTTCACCTCATGATTAGTCAACTTCATCACGTGGTACTGTGTAGGCATTTTTTCCTTGCGAACATTTTTGGGACCATTTGCATTTTCATGAATATGTTTTGGAATGCATTTTGTGGAAAGAATGCATGTATATGAATGTTTTAAAGTCAAATGCATCAATATGTTTTAGTCTTTTTTAAGATTATTGAAGTGATTGTTGAGATTGCCTGTGAATGGACTTGAAGTCCAAAAATTGTAGTAGGGATTTTGATATAATTTCAGAAGTGCTTTGAACTTTTAAGGGGATTTTGAAAATTTTGGGAAGGTTAAAATACAGTCATTGTGTTGCTGAAAATAAGGGTCACCGTGGGGTGACAGATAAGCCGTCTAGTCGTTTCAAAATAAGGGTCAGTCAGTTTTATTTAGTTTTGAAAATAGTTTTGGTTTAATGTTAAAAAAATATTTTTGTAATTAAGGAAAAATAGTTTTCAATGAGAATAGAAATAATAATTTTTAGTTAGATTAGAACCTGTTAATTATATAATTTTGAAAAAAGAGTTTTTCTCAATTATAATAAGTAAGAAGAATAATTTATTGAAAAGCTATTTTCAATTAAATTTTAGTAAAGGTGTTAAGATAAATGGAAATGGTTTCCAATTGGATTTGAAAGTTATCTTCAAACAAGATTAAATTTCTATTTGGAATTGGAGTTTAAATCATTTAGGGATTAATGAGTTTAATGTAATTTAATTTTTCCAAAGAGTTGGAAATATTATTTTAGATTATGAAGATCAATATCTAGAATCAAATGAAGCTTGATATTTTATTTGATTATGAGTGCATAAGTTGCCTATTTTATTTTTATGGTTGATATACATTGAATGCATGTTAAATTGTATGTTTTATATGTGTGATATTTTACATGCAATTTTATGTTTGATGAGACGAATGGAATTAAATCCCTCATTAAAATATTAAGTACAGGTTGAGAATGTGATTGTTTCCTTCTATTGTTAGAAGAATAAGATTATGATTTGAGAAGAGTTCTCAAAGTTATAAAAGAAAAATTGTACGTCCATTATGCAATTATTGAGGATTCAGTGAAAAAGTTTTAGAGACATGTCATAATCATATAGATGATAAAATGTATTGATATTTTGAGTTGATTGATGTCTCATAAACTTTGGTGACAACATGTAAGATGTATGTCAACACTGTAATAGGAAAATGCAAGAGGTTGCATGAGTAGGGTTGAAAGGTATAATACCTTGTTGGAATTGTTACACTTAATTTAACCTACTAAAAGCATAATCGTGGAATACAATTAAAGGCTTAGCTATAATATGATAATAATTGTCATAAGAAGAAAATTGATTGCATGATTTTTCTTAAATATACAAGATATGATAGATACCATATTTATTTCTAGTTCATGCTTGTATGTATCTAATACTGAATTTAGATTCAACATTATTATAATGTTCAAAGCATGATAAGAAATAAATTTTTAAGTGAAAATAATTGATCCAATTTTATACAAATAGTTTATATGTGATGAATCAAAGGAGACTTACGCTTAATATAAGTGGCAGGTATACAAAGTTGGACAACTGAGACTATCCTTTTATGCCATATTGGTTAACGAGAATCATAAATTTACAAATTAGGATATATGTATTCTTTTGATTATGAACTTGTGAAACTTATCAAGTTAAAGAATAACCATATCAACCTTTGGTGAAAGGATGATGATAGTATTGAATTGTTAAATCTTATACATGTGATATATTAGATGGAGTAACAATTCATAAAAGGATAATATTTATATTTTGCTAGATTACTAATGACTTTAAGTGATATGGTCATATATATTAAAAGAAATATTGATTTAAAATTTTGATAAGTTGAAATTGTTTAAATTTACGTAAAAATTAAGCATTGAGAATGTTGTAGCACTTCAATAAAACCAATTTGGTGAAATTTAAATTTTGGTTATCTATAGGGAATCAGATTCTTTGGTGAATACCTTCATAATAAAATTTCATAAAAGTATGGAGTTATTTAGGGAGTAAAATACAATATGAGATATTGTATAATGTAATAGTATTTTTCCTCTAGCTATGTATAGTATAACGACTTACCTTTAATAGTTCCAATTGAATCGATTAACAAGATTTCGTATTAGATATTAAACGCTAAGTTTTTGAAATAGTCAAAGTATAACACCTCATTCCCATAAATTACATACCGGAACACCTAGTAGATATTCTAGTATATAATCTATAATAATGGTGTATTAAATATCACACCTTCACTTTATAACATGGCAATATTAAACTTAGTCGTGGCATCAACTACTACACATAACTGTTACTAGATTTTTAAAATCAAATATCAAATTGAAATCCTCATTTCATTTCATAAAACCAAACATATTTACATTGTAGCTTTTAAACATCCATACATGTACATCATCATATCCTAATAAAGAATATGCTACATGAAAGAGGAAACTACACAAAAAGTCTATCTAAAGTCTTCAATCTCAACTGATCAACCTTTGAGTTATTTCTTCTTCACAAAAGTACAAGAATTAAGCTTCTTGTAATCTCTCAATCGTTAATGTCCTCTCTCTTGATCCTGAAATGTCAACATGCAATTTTGGGTAAGTTTTGCGAACTCAGTGAGGTAACCATCATTGATAATTCACTCAATTCATGTAACATTTTATAACATTTAACAAATATTTCACATCTTTGTATTTTGCTAGAAATATCACATATCATATTCTCATTCAAATACCAGGTACTTATACATTTTAATCATCAAACACATGTATTAAAATGTATATGCAATGCATGTGAGACTTACTTTCATTTATTATTGTTGATGTTGTGACGGAGTGCCTTTTTATTAGCTCATATCCCTTAGTGGATACTGAACTGTACCAGATAATGTCTCATATCCCTTAGTGGATACCAAGTACTTTCACAACTGAGCGTAAGGCTCTTATTATAGTATGAGCTTTAAGCTCTTTACATTGGCAAACTCCGATCACAATTGTCTTTATCTTTCATGCATTCATGTAATGGAATGCTTCACATTTAGATATATATAATCAGTCACTTGATTTCAATTTCAGTTTCACATTCACATACATCATCAGACCTTGGTCAGGCATTCCACAATAATGAAATATCACTTATTCATTCAAATTCACATACAAGGAGCACTTCAATATCACAATCATCAAATCAGAATCATCAGACCTTCATGTCTAAAATTCAACAATCAAATCACATTCATTGATAATTCAAATCAGAAATTAAGCAAAAAAATAATTAAGTGAGACCGTCTAGGTTACTCACAGTTTGCTCCAAAAGCTATTGCCTCGAAGTCCTAGCAATATCAGGAAGTGGTCGATCCACTTGTTCTTCTATATGCAATCATATACAAAATTTATACATTCAGATAATTAATCAATTATAAGTACATTCATGAATGTATCGTATATTATGCATGTTCAATGACAATTTCTCGGGTATATTTCTTTAATATACTTTATAAGCAATTTCAACACCTTCCAAACATTCTTTAATCTCAAAAAATATTTACTCAATTTTTACCTAGAAATTGAATTTTTTAGAGATAGAATTAAAATTCTATTTCTTCATACAATTTGTATCCCGATGTCTCTAGTTTACTCCAAGTCAAAAATCATTCCATTTGGATACATACAGGTCAAGATATTGTCAAAATACCAAAGCATGTTCAGTGAAAATATTCCAGTTATAAAATTTTAGAATTGTTCATCATTTCCATCCAAGTTTAATCAATCAATCTCTAACAACTGATTTTAGATGGTTATAATTTTTGGTGAAAATGTAAAACAATATGTTTTGAGTCTAATGGTTTAGGTCCCATGTCATTTGGAGGTTGGGTGAAGAAGTTATGGTCAAAAGATCAAAGGATGTTCAAGACCATTCAAAGTTTTAGAGTCATGATCGTGCACAAGCGACTTCCTTTATTTTTCATCGGAGTCGCAATCATGCTAAGGCATGATCACAACGTCCTCTATTTTTTAACAGAATTGCAATCATGCTGAAGCACAATCGTGGCCTGCTGCGTTTTCTTCTTTCTTTTCTTCCTTTCGTGCCATTTTTGACCCACAACCAGCCATTTTCAGATAATACTTCCTTCCAATAAAATGTTTCTCTATGTCTTAAGTTTCTAACGCCATCAAATTCACTCATTTTGGTCTAGTATCGTGAAAGTTATGATCAAAATACTCTATACTGCTCCTTATATCTCCTCAGATTTCTACTCTTATCTTCCAGCTAACTTTCAGAGCTCTGATGGATAGAATTTAAACTTGACTTCTTCAAGAAAGTTGTAGAATAATGTTTCTATTTTAATCTGAATTAAGAATAAGCTCATTTAGAAATCTACAAACCAAGTTATAATCAGAATATCGAAGCATATTCATGAAAATTCTCCAGTTCATAACATTCCAGCAGACTTCCATACTTTCCTCCCATCAATCACTTTCAAATCAATTCAGATAGCTCTAAATTTTTATGTAGAGAAAAAAAATGCCTTAGGAATCCATTGATCCAAGTTTCAAGTTATTTGCAATTCAAATGAAAAAGTTACAACCAAAAGACTTAGAGTTGTTCAATGAAATACTCTAGTTCATAATTCATACATGCAACTACCACCCTTTTCTCTCTCTAAAACTCAAACCTTCATCTTCTTCACTGAACTACACTTCTCCTCTTCTTCTTTTATTTTCTTCCATTTCCAGACTTACACACTTCTAACACATCCAGTATGTATTTTTAATTTCCATACAGTCCTTAAACAAATCAAATTCAAATTTACACATCAAAAATCACAAATCCGAAACCTTACAAATTCTCTCTCTCTTTTTACTATATTTTCTAGATTTTCAATCCACACAAATAACACTCCACCCAATTCTTCTCACTAAATTTTAGCCCATCAGCACAAAACAAATCAAAAATCCGATTCTCATACTTGTCAATTTCTGTCTTTGCATTTTATCAGTACAAAACAAAGCATATTTAATACATCAATTTTCTAGCACTTTTGTATATTCAAAACAGAACCTATTTCACAAATCTTTCATTTATCATCTCATGCATTAGCCATTGAAACTGCAGTTCTCTAACATCTCATGCAAGTATCTATTTATGAACGTTAAACAATCATCATCAGAATCACTTACTTGATCTAGCAATTAATTCCAGCAATAAGAGGGAATCAAGTATACAAAAAGCATAACAATTTGCTATTCGGTGCTGCGTGTTTCTTCACAATGAAGAACAATAGCTATAGTAAACTTTCCTTACTCAAAACATCAGAATACATATATGCTTTGCAGGTCTTTCACGTGTCACTGTTCACATGTGCCTGTTCATGTTTGCCATTTTTTGCTAACTTATACAGTCTACGTGTTACAATATAAATGGTCCATTATTTCTAGTCCAAAAATACTCCAAATTATAGAAATTCCTAAAATTCACAAAAAACTTAAATAATCTAAATGTTCTCCAAATAATTTTTTTTAGCTCAAATAATTCACAATTTAATTTTTAATTGCATTTTTAACAATTAATAATATCCGAAAAAGTCAATGAATGCATGTACACATAATTGTAATGTGCAAAATTAATAATATCGTATATTTGTATGCCATATTATGTATAGACATAAGTTATGCTTCCTAATTTCTCATTAATCTCTAATAATCATCATTTTAACCCTAATTCAAGTGACAGGATGTTACACAAAGTTAATGATTTAAGGATGTAATTCTTAGTTGAAGCATATATTATCCATTAAGTTTAAAACTAAAATGGGTAATAAAAGGTTATGAAATATTTAAAAGGTTGGATATAATCTTGCAAACCTATTCAACAAGTTGCTTGTTTCAATGTATATTTATAGGAGAATGGTTCTCAAGATAAATAGTAGGAGTAAGATGAAATTCAAAATGTTCAAATCTTATGAAAATACATCCAACTAGAAATATTGCTTTATTGATACATTAAATGTATATTTGAAAGGGTATAAGACTTTAAAAGATTCATTTTCATGATGAATTTAAAGATTTTGTTTTGGAGATGATAATGAATTTATCATTTCTACAAGAAAGTCAGTGGGAGTATAGTTATCCTCTTTAGTGGGAGTATGTGGAGACATATTGCTCAGAAAGAACAATAATTCTAATTTTCAGTTGTTGAAAACATAATTTTCCAAGAATAACTCTTGTTGGCTATGAAAAGGTAACATGTTAATTATAAGAATTAGATATATAGAGATAAATTGGAAGTTGTTTACCTATTATAATTCCAACTCCATAGATGATGTACTAAAGGTGTCTAGTAATTGAGATATTTGATACTTATGAAGTATTAAAGATATTCATTATTCAATGTATGAGTTGATATTTAAGTTCAAGATGATAAGGATATTACTTTAGAAGCATATCCTAATTAAGGTCTATTTTACTTAAGAACAATATCATTAACGATTGGAAAGGTTCTAATGTAGCAATGGTTTCTAATTAAGCTATAATACATTTTTCATTTAGTGAAAATGATTAATTGGATCAATAATTTCTTTAGTAAACTTGATACAGCTCGTTACATTATTCAAGATAGTAATGAATTGTGAAATATTAGAGCCATTGGATGTGTCAAAGGAGCCAAAGTCTCATCAAAGACCTAAGGATATATTTAGGTAAATTTTTCTTAATTATGATGATGATTATGATGGAAATTGTAAGATTTAAGCAAATGCTCACTATAGAGAATCTTGCAGAATTCTCTCATTAAGCTACTATCATAGCAGTAGTATAATCGACATATGGTGAAATGGTATGAGATACCTAAACGATTGGCTTAGTGCAAGTGAGAGATTGTTAATTTTTGCCCTATAGCCAATCAATTGATTGTAGTTTAGTGACAAAATAATTTAAAGAAATTCTTTATCTTATACATGTTTAGATATATATGATAAAGTCTATGGGATAATTATACAGTGCAAATAAAATTATAATGAGATTCATATTGCATTTATATATTATCTTTAAATTGTTCCTAATTATTATTATATTAATACTAGGCATTAATAGAACATAAAAGAACTAGCACATGTTTTGTTTTTCCTTATGAAGGAAGTTGTCAATTTCATAAACTAAAAGTATGAAAATACTTAAATAAACGTGTGATTGCTTGTTAGAGAATAAGTTAAAGTGAATATATCTTTATATGTTATTCCTAAACTTGTTCCTATATTCCTATGATCATGAGTTTGTATCAAGGTTGTGTTCTTCACATTGAAATATGGATTTCCATATTAAAGTTAAGATTTTACTTATTTGTAATAAATAAGGGTGCTTTAATACATATAAGTGGTGTAAAAATGCATGAAAGTTGTACAAAGTATTCTCTATAATGAGTGATGGTACTCTTATTTTAGAAAATTTTTACAATTAACTCCTTTTGCTTTTAATTTCCCAACCATTTTCACCAAATAAATTAGTTCAAGTTTCTCTAATTCTCATTCTTGATCAATGTAAAACTTATTAGGCGATTCAAAAGAGGCAAAGGGGTAAGTAAGGAAATGCGTTGAGAATGAAAGCACTCACACTCTTAGTCTGCGAACTTATTTTGGACACCTTCTCCTTTAAATATCAAAGAAAGACGAAAATGGTGCTCGATTCACCGTCCATTTATTTTTAAGATTTCTATTAGACAAAGGCACAGACACGGCTAACTTGTAAGCGCCGTTGCTCAGTTTCAAAGCATTGCTTTTGCTTCTTTACATCTCCTATTCAATCTCACCGTGCACTCTGAACAAATACAGAAAACGCATCAAAAATACCAAACTAAATTAGGGACACCTAATAAAGAAAAAAATTGAGGAATTTCTTTTTTCCTATTTTGGAACCTGTAATCAAAGAAAGTAAAGAGGATAAGAACTAAAGGAAGAAACAGGGGAAGAATGCACATAGCCTAATACTGCCTACAAAATATTTTGAAGCTGAGAATCTAATCTCTGCTGCAACTCCTTAATCTTCATTGAAAGCTCAATCTTTTGTTCTTTGTGGCACAGCAACAAGTACTCTTTCCCTCCAACAATTCCCTCAATTTTCGGACTTCATTCTTCAACGAGTGTTCTGCTTGCTCATAATTGTCCTCATCAACATAATCATTTGCATAGCCATTTCTCATTTCGGATGGCCATCTTGTTACATTTGAGGACTTCTCCTTAGTACCTGCATGATTTACGTAGTGATCAGCAATTGTTCTCCCCAGCCTCTGGATTTCTCTCTCTGAAGCTAACAAATCCCTCTTTGCTGCATCAAGTTGTGATTTTAAATTAGCAGACAGCACCAACTGACCATTCAGTGAATTCCGCAGCTCTGTAATCTGATCTTGCATATCAATTATCATGTCATCTCTTCTTTTCAATAGCTGCCGCAGCTTCTGTATCACTTCTCGCTTGCTGAAGATGTCAGAACCAGATTCTGACACACATGGTGAATCAGAGCAATTTGAACGGTGGAATGGCTTTGGTGGCAACTCAAGCCCATCAGGAGATGATACCCATGAAACACCATTCTCCTTGGAATTTTCTGGAGCAGAAAGTGTAACCAAAGAGAGTGCAACTTCAGATTCAGATAATAAATGGTTATTTGAGGAGAAGTTCTGCTCTGCAATCCCTTCATTCCCTTTCACAAATAAAACTTATATGAAATCATATTCAAGAGAATCCTTAAAAATGTCAGAGATCGAAAAACAGGATAACAAGCAACATTGGATATCCAAGAGCTAAAAGTACATCACTACAGATACAGTCTCTATATGTTGTTACTTAGGCAATCTTGGATAACGAAATTGATGGTCGAATGAAACAATGTAATGTCGTGGGGATTGCAACAGGGACCCATGTAGAAGAGATGATTTTAAACATTAACAAAGATTCCATTACATTACAATTCTTATGTAGTCAAACAAAAAAATCAATGCTGTAGTAAATATCATCTTAGATATTAATAAGTCAATGGGTGCAAGTAATTAAACTCATTTTGGGTACTAACCCTGCAAGTTCAGTTTCAGATAAAAGAGTTATGTGAAATAATATTAAAGCCTTAATAGCCAAGTCATAAGGTGTTTTAAGTACGTCATAACCTTTTAATTTCGAGTTGAAATCCTGCCCCATGGTATGATGTGACTTCACATGAGGAATGTGTCAATTAAGTTAGTCAGTTTATGAGGTCAATTCAAGATTAAACCTTTTGGATCAGAAACCTGTATCATGAATGAACATATAGTTTAGCTACTAGCCTTTAAATCACTAAACAGCAATTAATGTGGATATTGGAAAACAAGGAAGAACAAGCAAGCCTAAGGCAGGGTCGCTTCTGAAATAGGAAATCAGTGCATAAGCATACAAGATGGGCTCTTTAATAATACTAGGACATATTGAATTCTCTTGGGAGACTATGCAAATCCTTTTGAGTTCAAGGCAATGGAGCAATCAAAAAATACATGCAGTAATTAGTTCCAAGAATAATATTACACTCTCAAATACGGGAGCCCAATGCAATCTTGGGGCTTATAAGCGACCTTTACAAGAACTGTAAACCTAGCAAGAATATATATTAAATCCTGCTAAGAACAAGGACTGTAAACCAAGAAATGTTATATACTAAAAATTCTGCTAGCAGAGGATGGTAAACCTAGCAAGATTATATGCTAAATACTGCTAACATCCATTTGGTTCCTTCAGAATGTTTTTATCACCATTCAGGGTAGCGGAAAGGCACACCGTTAAATGCAATATAATGTAGATACAAAGCAGTAATACAAGAACTACTACTACCCATTAATTAAGCAATAGCATCCTCGACCATGTTAAAAAGGCAAGCTTGAAACGCATTGAGTTTTTGCAGTACTTCTACAACATCCTACCTGAAATACAGTTGAAGCAAGCACTGCCACTTTGAGTAAAGGAATACATGTTCGAATGAACATGGCAACCATGTGACCTGATGGCAGACGATGCTCCATTCTCTGAAACAAAACGGTGCACTACTTAGGAAGATGTTTACATCAAGTCCAGGTAGCAATTGATATTACCCACCTTTTAAGGCATTACTAGCTTCTGACTGATTCTTTGAATCCAGTGTCTGCTTCAGCTTGTAACCGAAGTGAATTGACAGGGTACTTAACAAGGCAGCACCAGCAATAAGAATCCAATTTGGTCCCTCACCCTGGAAACCTTTAGCCTGCTGACCTCTAGGAACCCCATTTGTTGTTTGTTTCATTTTAAAGAGCAAGTATAGAGCAGGTGAAAACTCACTGAAACATCCAAATAAGACCACATTGACTGGCTAAGGGCCCATTGCTACCTAGATGATGAATAAATTAAAAAGGCATCAGGACTTTTAACAACTTCTATAGATTCAGAATATTACTATTGCCAATTGTACATATGTAAACTGCACTGTTTTAAGAATTAGCATGTCAAAAGCTATATGTTTTGGCATGTTATGTCAGCAAGTACCATGGGGGCAAGGATCTGTAATCGGATGCAGACAATATCTCTAACCATGATAAATCATCATGAGGCTGAATTGCCTCATGATGATTTATCAAGACCCTGGTACATTATTTTCGCATATAGAACTTGTTACAAGATCATACCTCAACATTTCAAACATAAGCATAGTTCTACACAGGAAAATCATAGATCTATAACCAAATTAGCAAGATGTAAATGGGAAAATGAAGAAGTCTCTAATGGAAAAAGAAGTGACCTATAAATGATTAATGAGAAGCTTGATCAAAGACCAAGCAAAAAAACATAAATTTTCCATTGAGCAATCACTCTGTCTTACATTACCAAAAGTCTTAAGCACATTTGGCAATGGCAGTTTACTGACTAGGACAGGTCACATGGTTTGATACATGAACGATGACAAAACAGAACCTACCGGTGACCAATAACAACAAACAATTAATCAACACTGCAAGGTATAAGCCTAAATCTATTCATAATATAAAAGGGTTCTCTACTTAAGCAGCTCGATGAAGGCCAGCAACACCAACTTCTGGTAAGAACATAAAAATTAAAAATATATAAACAGAACACTATCTCAGTGAAGTTGTTTCTTTTACACCATCTTGGCACCAATACTTACCAATCTTAAAGTAAATAACCCATTTCCTTCTACTTAAAAAAAAAAAGGAAAGGAAAACAGCTTTCGGCTCATCTTCCCCAATTTAACATTCTGTTGGCCCGTACGTCTATATTCCCAGTCATGCTACTAACTAGTGCGATTGTGCATATGGCTGTCTTTAAAATCAAAGTAAAACCACGTTACACTTGCATCTTAACATAATTTGAACCCATGTTCATGCAAACACAACAATTAAAGTTCCCATAACATAAAAGCAACAATTAACCAGACCTTCATTGCAAAAACAAATATCAAACATTTCGCACTCACCTACCACCAACTTAAGAAATTAGAGAAAGGGAAACGAAAACGCATGTACCTTAAAAGAATTTCTCTATCAACAACATCTACATTGTTAAGAAAATTTAATGCAGTAATTCAGAAATCCTCATTGAAAAATGGAGCAATACATCATCGAATGACGCTAAAAAGCGATATTAAACACACCAGATAAGTCAAGCGTAAGGTTTAAGAACGAAAAAGTGAGAACTTATAAAGCAGAGAACAAAGGGGACAAACCTAATTCAACAAAATATGGTTATAAAGCAGAGAACAAAGGGGACAAACCTAATTCAACAAAATATGGTTTAGACTCTAGACTTTTTCTCCACTGCAAACTGCAGCTGTCTCTTGTTCTCTAACCTTGGTGAACATCTTCGGCGTTGGCCTTCTTTATTTTATTTTATTGTTACCAGGAAAATACTACCAAGTACCAAGAGATAGAGAGAATTATTTTTATATTACTTTTCCTCTTGTCTATAATTAGGCTACGGAGCTTTTATAACGTAACGTAACGAAATATAATATTATTTCATTATTTAAGAGAAGGTTATATAATGAATTTTATATTTCATTAGTTGGTTAACTCCTCACTTAAGACTAAGGAGGTCTTGAGTTCGAGTCATCATAACAATCAGGGGAATATAAGGAAACAGTCTCTGTATTTCTATAGGAGATGCGGGCATGACTGCGTAAATCTTACCCTCCCCATACCCTGTTTAGGCGAAAATTTGGGTATCGTTGAATTTTATATAATGAAATGTGACAGAAGATGAGAGTTTCATATTATACCTCATTCCATTTTAAACAATAAAAATAGAAAATTTTTAATTTAGAAGGTTTAGGATGAAACGCAAAATGACTATATTACATTATAAACCCTCCATCCAAATAACATTTCATTTTATTACATTATGAGCTCTTCAATCCTTTTCAAACAATAATTTTATAATATTACATCTATTTACATTCTATTCCATTATAAATCATTTCATTTCATTCTATTCCATTCCATTACATAAAAGCTTTATGTCCTACCAAGCGTAAGATGCAAATGTCACACGCCTTTCTTTTACAAAAAATTAATAGGAAAAGAATTGTAAATTAAATCCTAATATTTTTAATAAAATATATGTTAAATTCTAAAGTTTACGAGCATTTAAATAAATCTTAATATTTATAAAATAGAATATATATTCTTATTTCATTTTGAATTTTATTTCTTTTTAATATATTCTTTTGGAAATTATATAAAATATAAATAAAGATAATTTGAATGGTTTGAATAAAAAATTTAAAAGAAAAAATGAAGAGCCTCAATCCTTGATCCAATTAAAAAATATGTAAAATTTATACCTTACAGTTCTACTAACCACATTTTTTAAGCGAATCAAAGCTAGCTAAAATTGATCTTATAATAGTTCCACTATAAAATAAATATGATTATTTTGTAAATGGCAATATGGAGTCAAATAATAGAAAATTCTTTTCTAATAGATGTCCTGACATTTGCAGTAAAACCTCCTCCATTCATCTATCATAGATCTCTTGTCTCTCCATCTACTCCGTCAACACTGCTTGGTGTACTTGGATAGTGCGTTAGACTCTCAACATCCAACCCATATGCTTCTCTAGTTGAGCTATCTTTAGTTGGCCTCAACATTCAGGTGGTATTAGCGCCCTGAGCAATCCTTCACTAGCCTCCTCCTAACTTGCTCCGCCTATCTAGGATGTTGGTGAACCTTATCTTGGTGGCTCCTCAACTATACTGCGGCAATCCTATCTACTTCTGAAACTATTTGTTTGTTTGAAAGTCTGATTAATCGATAGATATTTCCTATTGATCATCACCTCTTACGTACCTTATGCGTATGCTTCGTGATATCTAAAATTAGAGCAATCATGGCACTAAGTAGCCTTATCAGTAGAAATGTCCTGAAGACTCCTATCCCTCATGTTATCCATGTCATATATGGCCAATGTAGATAGTATCCATCTCCCTCTCTTCACTTTGATGCCTAAAGAATTAGGGCCAAAGCTTGATGTAGAAGATGGAGGTAAGACAGAAAGATCCATTATGGAGATAACTTCATCAACTGAAATGTTGGATAATAAAGTGCTTTGCAAAGAAGTAGCATCAATGACTATAGCTTGAGAACCAAAAAGGGTCCAAGAGTCATGCTAGAAGGAAGTAGTTTTTCCATCATTTACTAAATGCTTGCAAGAATCTCTAATCGTGAATCTTAGCTTAAGTAAGGACTTTGATATAAGCACAGGTTCAATTGATGGAGAATTCACTCTAAGCAGCTTATTCCTGCAGGCGCGAAGCTCTTCCAAGAGTTTAAGCTAATTAGAACCTGTAACTAAGCCAAATCAAGCTAAGTCACTCAATTAGGCTGTGAACGAATTAATAAGAACCAATGGAATGAAGGACACCACAAAGGGGATGGAAAGCCCTTTGATACAGTCCAAACACTCAAATCTAATGCAATAACAGAAAAGAAATGAGCAGAAACTCCGTTTGATCGAAAACAGAGAGATTAGAGCAAGAATTGTACTTTATTGATAAATTTCAAGTTTGATTTGTGGAATACACGAGTTGGCCTTTTATAGGTGAATTAAGGCAGCTTAATTTAGGAAATAAAAGATAAAAACGCTATAAAATGAAAAGGAATCGATGGAGATAAATCTGCTGGCCGTTAGGGTGCTATTTAAGGCAATTTCTGGATTCTCTCCATCAGCTGCGAAAAAGGAAAGGAAAATCTGTCTCTTTTCTCTTGTAGACGTTGCAGCCTCCAACAAATAAGGAAACAAGCTGATCTTGAGCTAATTATCACCTTGAAATGGAAAGAGATGATTTTCTGCAGCCTTCTTTAATTCTAGCCGAGATTTCTTTGGGAAATAATTAATTAACTTCCTTCCTTGCTTGTTCTAGCCGTTTGAGACATTAATGAACTGTTTTTTGGCTAGTTTAATGTCTCTTGGCTCCATTTCTTCGGTTAAGGCCAAAACCGAGTTGTTCTTCAATCCAACCAATTCTTGAGATTTTTCCCAATGGTAGCCCTTAAGAGAGTTGCCAATCTGCGGTTTACCACCTCGGTTTGCCCATCGGTTTGCAGATGGCAAGTGGTTGAAAATAGAAGCTTCGTTCCTAGCTTTCTCCAAAGCATCTTCCAAAAGTAACTCACGAACTTGGAATCTCGGTCCGATACAATGGTCCTTGGCAGCCGATGAAGACGCACCACCTCTTTGAAGAACAAATCAGCCATGTGTGAGGCGTCGTTAGCCTTTGAGCACGGTATAAAGTGAGCCATCTTCGAGAACCTATCAACCACAACAAAGATGGAATCTTTGTTTCGGATTTTGGGAAGTCCGAGAACAAATTCCATAGATAAATCAGTCCATGGATGAGTGGGAATAGGTAAAGGAAGATACAAACCATAAGGATGTGTTCGGGACTTGGCTTTGTGGCGCGTGATACATCGTGCACAAAATCGTTCGACGTCTCGCTTGAGGTGCGACCAAAAGAAGTGTTCCTTGATGATGGCTAACGTTTTGTCCGCGCCAAAATGTCCCATGAGAGCTCCTCCATGCACTTCTTGAAGGATCAGCTCCCTCATCGAACTTTGCGGAATGCATAACCTCCTTTCACAGAAAAGATATCCGCCATGTATATAGAACGGACCGTATGCCTTATCTGTGCACTCTTTGTAGATGTCTCCTAACTCCGGATCTTCTTGGTACAACTCCTTGATGAATTCAAAACCCATCATCTTGGCCTCTATTGTCGAGATTAAAGCATGTCTCCGAGAGAGGGCGTCGGCCACCACATTGTCTTTGCCTTTCTTGTACTTGATGACGTATGGAAAGGTTTTGATGAACTCCAACCACTTGGCGTGCCTTCTCTTGAGTGTCGTTTGTCCCTTGAGGTGCTTCAACGTCTCATGGTCCGTGTGGATGATGAATTCCTTGGCTAACAAATAATGTTGTCAAGTCTCGAGGGTGCGGACCAACGCGTACAACTCTTTATCGTACGTCGGGTAGTTGAGTGTAGCTCCGCTCAATTTCTCGCTAAAGTACACCACGGGCCACTTCTCTTGCATAAGCACGGCTCCAATTCCAATTCCAATTCCGGATGCATCACACTCGATCTCAAACACTTTGTCAAAGTCCGGCAAGACTAAGACGGGTACATGCGTGAGTTGCTCCTTTAGCACTTTGAATGCTTCCTCTTGTGATTGCCCCCACTCAAATGGCTTATCCTTCTTGATAATGGCTGTGAGAGGCGTGGCTAGGCTGCTGAAATCCTTCACGAATCGTCGATAAAAACTAGCCAAACCGTGGAAGCTCCGTACGTGCACAACACTTGTAGGTGTCGACCATTCTTCTATGGCCTTGATCTTTTCTTCGTCTACGTGTAATCCCTGCGAACTCACAACAAAACCTAGGAAAACAATCTTATTAGTGCAAAAGGAGCACTTCTTGAGGTTCATATAAAGACATTCCTTTCGGAGAGTCTCTAACACTTGCTCAAGATGTACTATGTGATCATCAAAGCTTTTACTATAAACAAGAACGTCATCAAAATAAACAACCACAAATTTACCGATGTAGGCTCTTAGAACATGGTTTATGAGCCGCATGAAAGTGCTTGGGGTGTTGGTAAGACTAAATGACATGATAAGCCACTCGTAGAGGCCTTGCTTCGTCTTAAACGCCATTTTCCATTCGTCGCCTTCTCGCATTCGAACTTGATGATGCCCGCTCTTGAGGTCGACCTTGGAAAAGATTGTGGCTCCACTTAGCTCATCAAGCATGTCGTCGAGGCGTGGAATAGGATGCCGGTACTTGATGGTGATGTTGTTTATGGCTCGGCAATCCACGCATATCCTCCATGTTTCGTCCTTCTTAGGCACCAAAAGGACCGGCACTGCACAAGGACTAAGGCTTTCTCGGATGTAGCCTTTATCCAAGAGCTTTTGAACTTGTTTTTGTAGCTCCTTAGTTTCCTCAGGATTCATTTGGTATGCGGGTTGGTTCGGTAGAGGTGCTCCCGGAATGAAATCGATTTGGTGCTCGATTCCTCTTATTGGAGGTAAACCGGCGGGTGTCTCCTCGGGAAAAAGATCCTTGAACCGCTCAAGGAGCTTGGCGATTTCAGTTGGTAGTTTTTGTGTACCTATCTCTGCAAGCATCAAACTTTTGAAAACCATTAGTAACACCGGGCTTTGATTGCTCAAAGCCTTGCAAACCTCATTAGCTTTAAGATAAAAATTAGACTTCTTGATTTCAGCTTCCTTAGACAATTTTAATTGCATTTCGTGCACTTGTGACGGGCTAAGAGGTGCTAAAGAGATTTTACGCTTGTTAAACACAAAAGAGTAATGATTCGTCCTACCGTCATGCCTTACCTCGCGGTCGAATTGCCATGGCCGTCCTAAGAGGATATGGCCAACTTGCATGGCCACAACATCACACAAAACCTCATCTTGGTATTTACTAATACTAAAAGGAACTTCAACTTGTTCGGTTACCTTTAGTTCGCCTTGATTGTTCAACCATTGAAGCTTGTATGGATGCGGATGCTTTGTCGTCTCAAGACCTAGCTTCTTAACCATGTAAGCACTAGCAACGTTAGTACATGAACCACTATCAATGATAAGTCCACATACCTTGTTCTTCACGGTGCATCTTGTGTGAAAGATCGTTTATCGTTGGGCCGTTTCATTGGGGTTGACAATGGCATTTAGGACTCGCCTTGTGACTAGCAATTCCCCAATATCCGCGTATTAGACCTCCTCCTCAAGTTCATCTATGTCGGCTTCGTCCAACGATTCATAATCATCACGTGTTGGTTTGGACATTCACGAGCCATGTGTCTGCGGCCCTTGCACTTAAAACATGTTATTTCACGAGAACGTACATTAGAAATGGAGTTTGGCTTGTTACCATCAGTTTTAGGCTCTTTTGAAGCCTTTACCACTTTGCTTTTGAAGCATACATCACGCTCCTCGTTCTTTCCCTTATCACTTGTCCTCGGCGCGCTCGGATTCCAAGTGTTCTTTGCACGTTAACGGATGCTTGAGGCGTGCTTCTTTTTGATTTGCTGTTCTATTTGGACAACAAGATGTAAAAGGTCATGTAAATCATGATAAACTTGCCTTTCTACCTTTCTAGCGATTCGGTCTTGCAAGCCATCGAGGAATTGTGCCATAACAGCCTCGTCGTCCTCTTCTATCTCCAATCGGCTCCTTAGATGTTCGAACTCTTCAAAATATTCTTCAATGGACCTACTTCCCTGTGCTAATTTCCGATATCGTCTATGCAAGTCTCTATGGAAATGTGGAGGTACATATCTTTTACGCATCAATTGTTTCATCGCTCGCCATGTGGTAATCGGTTCGTACCGAGATCGTCTCCTTTCAGCAATTTCTCAGTCCCACCATGTCAACTCATTGTTCATAAGCTGAGCCGCATCGTATTGAACCTTTCTTTATTCGGAATAAGCATAGCAATCGAAAATATTCTCCATCCACCTCTCCCAATCGAGATAGGCTTCAGGGTTAACTTTTCCCGCAAATGTAGGAGGCTTAAGCTTTAGATCGTTACCTTAGTGCCTTGGGATGTGTGGTCGTCTTCTAGGCACTTCCTCCTCATCACTTTCCTCTTCATCGTGCCTTTGATTGCGCACAGGCCTCCTTCTTTGATTCTGATTAGAAAAATCAGATTCTTCGTCCTCTATATCATCAAGTCTCTGATTTTGTGCTCTCCGGTTGCGGTTCATGAGGTTCCGGATCAGGTCCCTCATTATTTCACTGCAAATTATCCCTAACGGGCTGTATTCTCCTTGGCGCCTCCTCTAAACATGTTAAACGTTCCTTTTGGCGCCGTAAAACTTGTAATATTGCAGCTTGAGTGTTTTCCACATTCTCAGTCATCTTTCTATCTGTTTTCTGTGTAAAACGCACAAACAAATCAGAAATAACAAGATTAAACCGAATTGGACAGGGTACCTTTGCATGTGGCCTGAACCGGGCTTTGATACCAAAAGATGATATAAGCACAAGTTCAATTGATGGAGAATTCACTCTAAGCAGCTTATTCCTGTAGGCGCGAAGCTCTTCCAAGAGTTTAAGCTAATTAGAACTTGTAACTAAGCCAAATCAAGCTAAGTCACTCAATTAGGCCGTGAACGAATTAATAAGAACCAATGGAACGAAGGACATTACAAAGGGGATGGAAAGCCCTTTGATACAGTCCAAACACTCAAATCTAATGCAATAACATAAAAGAAATGAGCAGAAACTCCGTTTGATTGAAAACAGAGAGATTAGAGCAAGAATTGTACTTTATTGATAAATTTCAAGTTTGATTTGTGGAATACACGAGTTGGCCTTTTATAGGTGAATTAAGGCAGCTTAATTTAGGAAATAAAAGATAAAAACGCTATAAAATGAAAAGGAATCGATGGAGATAAATCTGCTGGCCGTTAGGGTGCTATTTAAGGCAATTTCTGGATTCTCTCCATCAGCTGCGAAAAAGGAAAGGAAAATCTGTCTCTTTTCTCTTGTAGACGTTGCAGCCTCCAACAAATAAGGAAACAAGCTGATCTTGAGCTAATTATCACCTTGAAATGGAAAGAGATGATT
>JAOSBN010000006.1:17293859-17311737 GCA_027563595.1 Erythroxylum suave
AGTCCTCAATTGCCTCTTCTTTGCTTGATTCGTCCATAGCAGCTTCTACTCCTTCGTTTGAGCCGATGTCCTCATCAGACTTTATGAGTGATGAGGCATTCTTTGGAATTTTGGCATTCCATAGGTTCTGGTTCTTTATGAACTATAAGTGCACCCATTTATCCCTTAAGGATTATTTATCAAATAGTAATCTCTAAATTCATTTAG
This sequence comes from Erythroxylum suave, assembly GCA_027563595.1. Lineage (NCBI taxonomy): Eukaryota > Viridiplantae > Streptophyta > Magnoliopsida > Malpighiales > Erythroxylaceae > Erythroxylum > Erythroxylum suave. Next base: position 17,294,067 of record JAOSBN010000006.1, read on the forward strand.
CAAGAAAGAAAGAGTTAAACATTTTAACGTAAAAGATTCTCACTCTACTAAATTTTTTGGGCAAGCAAACCTCAAACCATTTAACTTTATAACTACCTTTGCCATTTTCTTTCCATAGAAAGTTTTTGAAAACATTTCCAATTTATTTGGACACTACTTTAGGGAAAATAATGTGTGAAGCCCAGTAATTGTTAAGCAAGGATAACACTAATTTTATCAGTTGACATCTACCTGCTATGGAAAGAGTTTTAGAGCTCCACCTCTCAATTCTTCTCTTGATTTTCTCTGTGAGAGGCTTAAATTCTGTGAAGACAGGATTGATGGATGAGATAGGATCTCCAAGATATTTTACTAGTAGATAAGATTCGTTAAAGCCAATGCAAATTGATATTCTTGTAGATACGTAGGAGGCACTAGCTTTATTGATTACTAGACCAGAGATTTTTTAAACATTATACATGTTTTAGATATAGTTAGGACTGATTTGATATCTGATTTGGAGAATATAAAAACATCATTAGAAAAAATAAAACTCACAATGTTTAGTTTATGACATTTTGTTTGAATTTTGAATTTTGAATTTTGATACTAGTTCTTCTGAGAAGTCTTATAAGCACTTCGGATAACAAGGAGAACAGGTAAAGGGAAATGGAATCTCTTTGTCTAATCCCTCTACATGCATGAATTCTCTAAAGAGTTTGTCCATTAACCATAATTTTATGGGAGACTAAAGTGATATGTTAAGAGATCCACTCATTGAAGATGTCTAAGAAGTCAAAAGCATTCAAGGTATTCAAGATGAAGCTCCAATCAACAATGTGATAAGCTTTCTAAAAATTTTAAAGGCACAATATTTTTTTGAAAATTTTGAATGTATTAAGGCTTGAAGGCAAATCCAAATGTCACAGCCTACAAAACAATCTAACATCTCAAAATAGTGAAAATCGTTTCATCCAAACTGCTAAAAGAAAATTCCCATATGATTAATTTCCAGTAGCACGTAGTAATCTTAAAACACTATTTGTTGTGTCGATTTTATACACCTACCATGTACATTATTAGCAACTTAACCTGAATGCCAATAGGATAAAACATAACTGGGTTGATTATGAAAAAGTCATAGCTATGTGTCAAAGAACACTTATATTGAACCCTTGCTCAGCAGACACAATCTGTTCTAACTTAAACATTGAATTAATTCACCATGGTTTTAGGCACTTCACACATTCTAATATGTCAGTAGTTATTGTCCATATCGGAGCTTCTATTGTTGTAAGCTGATTTAAAGCTAAATATATTGTATCAATTGGTTATAAAACTACTCTTGTGTGGTGTTTTTGTCGTGAAATGTTCTAAAATTTCTCTCGTCCCATATAGCAATGATTATTGAGGATCAGCTAAGGAGGTGAGGATTGTTGAGCTCTAAATTTTATCTTTGCTTTGTAATGTAGCCACCAACACTTCTAAGGGGATGAAGCTCTTTAAGGAATCAACAAAGGTAATCAAAGGTCCTACAGAAAGCCAATTATCATACCAGAAGTTGATGGATTTCCTATTTCCCATTAGCACAATAAAATCTATGTTGATCCCCCATCTTTAAAATTGCTTTAGGAGTGGTTAAGGGAATTTGTGAGCAGTCTATTGACTATATGCTTATGTTCGTGATGAAGTAGATATGTATCCATTGGAATTATAGAGATTGTTTGTCCTTAATTAATCTCCAAAGCCTTTTTGTAGCAGAGTTGAATTCATAGTTTTGATTGAATAAATTCCCAAACCACATCGGTTTCTAGGAGTGCAAGTTTCTTTCCATTTGACCATAGTTCTGTGACTTCTCTCCTTACAACCTGTCCATAAGAAGTTGCTAAATAGATGGTTTATAGCTTTCAAAATTGATCCTGGAAAGGACAAGTGGGCAACCCAATAAGTGTTGATAGTATTAAGGACAAAGTTAAAAAGTTAGACCCTCCCTACTTGCAAAAGATGTTTAGAGCTCTAAGTTGGGATTCGGGGTTGTATTATATCAAGTAAATTAGTATAATCCTTTGTTGTTAATCTGTACAAAGAAAGGTTATGATTTTATACAAGGAGTTGCAACAAACAATTGGTGGAAAGTCAGCGAAGCCATTTAATTCACCATTCTTTGGTACAAAAGTGATGAAACTCTTGTTTACGTCTTTAAGAAGTTTACCTTTACTAAAGAATTCCGTCACAACTTTTGAAACCATGTTACTAGTGAGAGACCAAATATCCTTGAAAATTTTGACATTGAAACCATTTAATTTAGGGGCTTGTGAGGTTGAAGAGATGCGATTATTCCCTTGATTTTTTGTATTAATGCAGGTCTAGCTAATTGGATTATGTCATATAAAGAAATAAAGTCATTTAGAATTTGTTTGAGAAATAGTGTGGAAGAGTGTACGTCTACAGGCTTGTACATAAGCTTATTGAAGTGTTCATAAGCTCCTTACATAAGGTGTGTCTAAGAATAAAAAATAATATTGTTGTGTATGTGAGAGAGATAATCCTATTTCTAGCCTTCCTTGAGACGATGGCCTTGTGTAATACGGAGGTGTTTTTATCACCATGTTTCATCCTTTCTACTCTTGCTCTTTATTTGGATAAGGAATAATCAAATAATAGTTCTTAAGAGTAACTATGTAATGCATCCCTTTCCATTATTTCAAGTGTCAAATTCCCATGATTAGTGTATTGCAGCTGTTGAATAGCTTCCAACTTTCCTTTAGCAATGTTGACAAGATGGTGTGTGTTGCCAATATTAGCACTGTAAAGAGTCTTTATTTGTTCCTTAATTAATTGCATCTTTTTCGAATAGAGAAACTACTTAGTTCGACATATGTCATACCTCAATGCACCCCTTAAGCCCTCCTCAAACTTAACTAGTTACATCATAAATTCATTGAATCTAAATGGATGAATAATTCTCTCTGTATTTAGAAAAGTGAGAATGGGAGTATGATTTGATAAGTGATTACTAGCAACCTTTGAGAAGCAACTGGGAAATAGATTCATCCATCGAAGATTTGCCACATTTCTATCTAGTTTCTTCTTTATTAAATTACAACCTGCTTTCTTATTTATCCACGTGTAGAGGCATCCTCCCATTGAAATATCAGTACATTGAGCATCCTCTAAATATCTGCTAAGATCCATGTAAGGAATATAAATTGTTTGTGGTCTTTCTACCTCCTCAGTTCTTAAAATAGAATTGAAACCACTTGATAGCATCCAGGGGTCTGTGTTGGAAGTAGGATTTTTTTTAATGTGATTCTATAAAAAAAATTATCTAATATGCATTATTATGTGCGTATATGAATGAGATATATAATTTTTGATTGAACTGTCTAATAGTAACCTCTAAGTGGATCATTTAATTATGCTAGATGAGTTGATAGATACAGTAGTAGCCTTATACAAGATAAAAATCCTGCCATTCAAATGACAAGAGATGTTGGATATGCTTCTTCACTTTACTAAAAAATAGTTTAGCTTATTGTTACTTTGTCTTTTTATTTACGTTTCCAAAATTCCAGCCAAGATAACTTTGTTTGCAAGTTAATGTCTCTGATCATCAGTTGTTTATTAAGGATATTGACCCTTTTTACATTCCAAGTGAGAAAATTGATGTTGTTCTCCCCTAGGGAGAGTTCTTTTCTTCCTATTCGATCTTTGCCTGGTGACCATTTCAAATTTTGGTCCTATATTTTTCTGAAGTAACTGTTGTTTATTTTGAGTAGATACATTGATTTTATTCTCCAAATGTCCATCATTGCATTCATCTATACAACTTGTACTAGGCTTATTTGAGCCACTGTCTGTGAGTCTTCATTAACTTTGTGACTGTTCATGTCACTGTTCAAGTCCAACTTACTCCCCTACATTGTTGCATCTTTTACATAGATATTAGCTATTATAATAAGTGTTCGGACATATGCAATTGCTACATGAATTTGATCCCTCATGTGTGTGCGATAAGTTGTTGCTATACTTGCATTTATAGCTCTTAATTCAATGACTCTATTGGTTGGACTTAAATGAGTATATGTACATACAAAATCACCATTTGTTTTTTTTTTCCACCATATGTGTATTATAGGTTGTCACTGTGTTCGCTTCAACCACTCTAGTTTCAGCAACTTCGATGGCAACATCCTTCTCATCATTAACTAGTAGTAATTATTGATAACAATCTAATCTAAATGTCCTCCCCGTAGGTTTACATTTTTGTTTTTTGTACCAATTTACGGTCGCTATGCATATCTCAATTGCAATTGATCCTTAATGGGTTCTAGGTCTTCATTCAACCTGATCGTCGGTTTCCAATATGAAAAAGCTTTAATAATTTAACCTCGATATTTTACAAGCTCACGAGTTGTTCGCGTAGTACCTAAGATATCAATCCCACGAGGAAGGTTAATCTAATCTTAAAATTTAAGGCCGAAAATAATTCGTAATAACTCAAAATGAACAAAACTAAAGCAAGAAATTATTTTAATCACACAATCAATTCCAAAAATCAAATTCGAAAATATAAACAAGATAACAAATGCAACACCCAATCAAGAATCAAATTAAGAACTAATAATTGAGAGAAAGGGGATTTTTATCCTACTTTAATGAAAACCTAACTGATTATGAATTTAATGGATTACGTATTCTAAACGGTCCAAGGGTTGATTATTATCTCTTGAGTTATAACCATTAATCGTAATTATTAACCCTAATCAGATTATGGGGATTGCAATCTCTCGATTTACAATTTATCCAAACCTTAAATTAGATCTTAAGTTGTCAAAAAACTATCGAAAACCTATGCAAGATCTCTCTTTACAAAAATTTACCGGTTTGATTTAATTCTTGTTCTATTAAATTACCTAACTCTCGTTAGCCCAATTTAATGATTTTCACTCGATTCACCCTCTTAGTTTATTACTGAATTATGAAGTGCATAATTTAAATTACGAGAAATCCAATAAAAACACAACAATCAAATTTTATTAATATCAAAGATAAAATATCCCGAAGGTAAGTTTAGACAATCCTCAAAATTTAATAAATCTATTATCAACGACTATCCCAAATTCTATACAATCATAAAAATTGAAACTACACCAGAAATAGACTCGAAATGGATGGCGGACGCAGCAACGACAGGAAACCTCCTATGCTGGAAAGTACTTCGCGTAGGCTTCTTCTCCACATCTCTCTTCCTTCTTTTTTTCTTGATCTCTCGATAAAACTCTCTAGGGTTTCGAAATTGTGGTTAATGCAAAAACTCCCTTCTCTGTATTCTTCTTGTTCTTTAAATACCTTGGTAGCTCTAGGGTTTTTTTGGGGTCAAGACGGTCTGAACAATCTCTCAAAACTTAACATTTTCACTTGTTTTCATGTCTGCACAACGCAAGCCACAATCGTGGCCTGCATCCAACCCTTTCTGTTATGATTGTGGCATCGTGGGCTGTGGCATAGTCTTTTGTCAGATCATGTCCCATATGCCACGATTGTGGGCTAGCTCCCATTTTTCTATCACGAATGGGCTGTTGTTTTGGCCTAAAAGTCTTTGAAACTTCTCTATTCTTCGATGTTGGCGCTGAAACATTAACAAACACATCAAGGCACCTAAAAAATGTAATATTTAAGCTCAAAGACTTATACTAACCCATAACAACACTTAAAACACATAAACTAACACAATTCTAGCCTAAACACATACTAAATAATCAAATTAACACTTAATACATAATAAACTAAGACTTAAAACATGATGCAAATCACACTTATCACATCCAAAAGAATGGAAAAATATCAAGTAGATCATTTAAGGAAATCACAAGCATATATATTTAAGCATAATTGACGCGTTTTATTTCAGTAGTTGCTTGGTCCAGCACTAAAGGTCGACCAATAAAACGTACAATATGGCTTAACCCACTCGTCGTCCAATATTCAAATAGAACATCATGTAGGCATAACCACAACGATATGTTGTCAATTTTCAAATCTTCTAACTTAAGGATGAGTCTCCACACCTATAGCAATAGGGGATTGTTTTGCACATATCAAGGTCCAGATTGTAGAACTAGTTTTGCTTCCTCTGAGCTGGAAAATTTGAATAAAAACACATCATCATTATTAACCAGGACTTCTAATAAACCATATCGCTTCCATGCATTGAAAGCCCAATGCTTCATTACTGGAAATGCAATTCTTTTATCTATGAAAAAACATAAAAGTGTGGTTCTCCATCTATCCACTCTAGCCATCAAGATATCCAATGGAGGAGTACTTATCCTCTATTCAAGCGATTCACTAGGTGGAAAATATATTAGTTTTAGATCAGGTTTTGTGTTACCAACTACCTACGTCCATTTCTTGAAGATCCCCACAAATACTTCCTATAGACTCCAACTATCCCTCACTATGAAGGCATTTATACTGCTTGTATAGATGTAAAACACATTAATCTTATTCCTTGTCCTCGAACGTTTATTCCTTCTATATAAAGCACACGATGTAGAAAGTTAGCTACTTTTATCATTTTCCAATGAGCATGTTTTCTTAAGAGTGAATTATCTATGTTTTCTTTATCTACCTACTTGCGAGAGAAGAAACAACATTCATATGCTTTGACAAACATGGTGCACTCTTGAAGGTAAGATCATATTCTTTTCTTACTTTCACAATATGTTGAGTAGTAAGGATGTTAACACTAGTTTAAGTAATAAGGCAAAGTCATAGTGATGTAGGATTAAGAACATCAAAACAAATCAAGAACAAGAAAAAAGGACCTTTTTGTTTTCTATAAACATTTTTTGTTTATATATTACTACAGTTACAATCAAATATAAAAACAATCAGCTACAAAAGGTCTAGGATCTTGATACAATCCATCTCATTATTCTCTGTAGTATAATCTCATTATTATTTGTAGTATAATACTTCAGTAGAGCTTTTCTCATTTATCATATTTCTCCTGTAATTCAGTTTGAATTTAGGTGCTTTTTAGTTATTATATTTATTCATTAAATAAGTGATGATACAATGATTCTTACTCAAAAAATCCTTGGACTTATCTTGAAGGTTTTATTGAATCATCTTTTTTCTAGTATGAATATGAGGTTTCAGTCAATTTATAGGATCTTAACAAGAACATTCCTATCAATCAATAATAAAGATAATATCCATACATAACAAATTAGTATGGTATATTCATATTATAATATATGAACAGTAAGAACTAGCATGTTTATTGAGACTAGAACTCGTAGGGAAGAAAATAGATTCATGGATGGAATCAAATATGCAGTATTCACAGACATGTAAATCCCATTTTTATAAAAATTTGGATTGAAAAGATATACATAGATATCTTTTTAGGTACCATCACAATTCCACGTATTAGTACACAACTTTTTCTTGAATCAAAAATAAAAATTATTAATAAATACATTTCCAATAATAAAGAAAATTTCAAAAGAATTGATAAAAACAAATCAAAATCTAAGCGGTCAAAAGATCCCTTCATGGAATCCCTTCCTTGAACAAAACTAGATCTTGTGGAGTCATATTGAATATTTGACGATATATTCCTAAAAAACCAATCCTTGAAACACACGTAATTAGGCATCCCTTTAAGATATCTTAGCTACTTGGAACAATCAAGTATGAGAAGAAATGTTGCCTAACAAACTCTTTGTTAGATTCCCTTCTGGAGGGCTTTGATGAGAATTTTAAAGCATGAATAAAACCAAATAAGCTTAGGAAGGTGGAGAGAAGACGAGGGAGATATTTAGCATTATTTAGAATATAGGACTTATGTATCATGATGAAGATGAGTGTATTTATTATTGTAGGCTTGGGGCGATGGATTTTGACTACAACTCCTTTAGATGTCGGCTTCAACTTCTAATTTAACCAAACATCTTAAAAATCCTTAACTTCAAAAGTTTGAGCCTAAGATAACTCCACTTGCATTTTTAGAGCCTCTTACTTAGATTTATAGTTGCATGTCACATTCGAGAGGTGCTTCAACCTTAAGCTATTCAAGTTCACGAAGCAGTGTAAGCTTATCAAGACCTAGTGGATGATATAGCACCAATTGTGGATTATGATTGCTGATGATTCCCAAAAGGCTTCATGAAAGAAACAAGTTTGTTTTCATAGAAAACTATATCTACAGACCTTTAAAATTGCCTAATGGGGATTAGAAGAAAGGTTCTATAAGTGGATAAAAATAATAAAACCTTGTATTTCCTTAGTTAAAAGTTAGTAAATCCAATATACCACCTACCATCCTGAAAAACACTCACTTGCAAGTCGAGCTTAATCTAATCAAGATGTCTTGTTAAGAAGAATATTCATTTATGTTTCATTTTTCCTATTGTATTTTCTTTATCGTGCATTAAATTTCTACTTAATTATGTTATTTTTACGTTAGCTATGAAAATAAACAAGATGCTCCCAAGGAGAAAGGCAACCTAAGAGAAAGAAGTACCTAGCTTATCTTCAAAAGAAAAGAAAAAAGAAACAAATGGTGATCCACTGTGAAGGGGTTATTATAATTGAGTAACACCCTTGGTAGCTTTCACCATATATCCACTATGTTGTCACTCTCCTTGTGTCTCATAAGCATTTTGAAGAAGAAGATCACTCAATTTAAAGAAAAAGTGACATTAACTTGGACAAAATAAAATGAGGTCTGAGATGATTGAAGATGATGACTCTAAGGGCTTGTTTGGATGGAGGGTTAGTAATAGAACGAAATGGAATGTAACACACTTCCATCGTTTAGTTAATTCATAATGGAATAAACGGAATAGAATGGAAGAGAAGGGTTTCATGTTACGTTCCATTCCATCCTAAACAGTGAAAATAAGAAACCTCTAGTTAGGCGGGTAAACTAATAAATACATACTTCCGAATATGCCCTCAATAATTTTTCTTAATACTAATTATTTCTTCTACCACTTCTTCTTTTCCTTAATATTAACCACTAAACCTTTCTATTATAGGATCATAGATGGAGGAAAATGGAAGTGAGGCTCAAAATTGGATCTATCCTTTCAATTTCTAGGCAAATTCATACTATCCCAGAAAAAACTCTCCAAAACCACACCAAAGTTGTTCCTTACTCTTCAAAAATCCAAACCCTCTATCTAGTGAATCACTCACTTTCATTTCTCTGGTGATGATCTATTTCAATCAATCTCCAATCAGGTAAACCCTAAACCTAACCTAACTCAACCCTGTCAATTTATATATGTAAATGTAAGAAGTTATAAGCTTTACTCCGAAAGATAAAAGAGAATATAGTGTAGTTCTTCTTTCTCTACTAGGATTCTTCTAGGGTTCTAATTATTGGCGACCGTAGAAATTTGAATGTGGATCACCATAAAGACGATTGCCTCGTTGGAGGTGAATCCCAAAGTAAGCAAGACGATGAGGTGAGCCTATTTCCTCGAGGTTTTGCGCCTAGTGATTTTTACTAAGGCGATTGTGTTGTTTATGTGCTTTCAAATAGGAATTCCTTTGATTGTAACTTTGAATATGAATTTTATTCTAAAAAAGCTTCGTTCCGTTTTTCATTTTTTAGCAAATTGTTGCTCAACTTGAGGAAATTAAGAAATCTATGAAGGCAAAAGTGTCTCTTTGTCAAAGTAACTTGAATCCTGACAATCCTTGTTAGTTTCTTTGCAAGAATTTGATGATGGAATTTATTTTAGTTGACTTCATTGCATGTAATGTATGAAATTGACCAGAAATGTAAAATTTATGAACCCTGATTAGAAGATAACATAGCATACGTGTAATATTTTGCCTATGATTTAAGGAGAACAGAAATCTATGAAGTCAAGCGTGTTATACATAAAATAAGTTGCTACATATTCTATTCTTGGATGATCCTTGATAGGCTAATCCTGCTTCTTTTGTTTCTTTTTCATTAAATATCAAGTTAGTCTATCTTTTAAGTATGTTTGAGGCTACATTCTATGTTGTTTAAGTTTTAGGCTTGTAATATATTACTGTCACATTGAATTTAATGTAATTAGCACCCATCATATGCAGGGTGTCTCTGGACATTGGATTCTAGCATCAAATGTAATACTACAGTTATCAAAAAGTTAAAGCAAATAAATGAAGAACAAAGGGATGGGTTGATGGATGAGTTGCGAAGCGTGAATTTTAGCAAATTTGTTAGTGAGGCTGTGATAGCTATATGTGATGCAAAGCTTTAAACATCTTAAATACAAGCAGTTGTTCAAGTAGCCTGTGTATTCAATCATTGGCATAATACTCTTTGGCGCTTGTTCCAAGTTATAAAGTCGGGTTAAATGCAAATGCTAAAGTTATTAAAATGCAATACAATCTTTACTTTTCGAACTATTTTAGCTCTTTGTATAGTGTGTGGAAGTATTATAGTCTTGTTATATGTTGAAGATCACATTCTCGCATGGACAATAATACATAACTCTACAGTTGTACATCCTCTTTTTTTAATGTTTTTCCCTGACACTTATGTTCATCTTCCTTAGATTTGTTCCTTACTTCATCAGAGATATAAGGACTTCTCACCAAGCTTGGTACAAAAGCTTTTGAAGATCTTTTTCCCAGAAAAATTGGTGACGACTTGGATGGGGATAATAATTCAAAGGCTATGAATAAATGGAGCAACGTGAAATTGCTTGTAGCACTTTATTTCATTGGAGTTATAGAGGATGGTCATATTTTGATCAACATAATTAAGGATCTCACTAGCTTAGAACATTTAAAGGACTAGGGTAGTGCACAAACAAATTTAACTTTCCTTATTAGTTTTGCTTGATAAGGGAGACTCTTTCTGGGATTGCCATACTCCGGATAAGAAATTTATGAAGAGGTGCAAAAAATCTGCTCTCTGTCGGTCTCTTTGTCATATGTCATTTTGTAGTTATTTGGGTAGTTGGACTAGGATCTAGAAGTGGTTATTTCTTTTCATCAAGAATTAACTTGTTCTTGCTTTAGAGCGTTGATTAAAGTGATAATGTGTGGGATAATTATCAACACTTCTTATTTATGACAATTGCTTTTATTTTTCTTTTGCTAAGACACTATATTCTCCTTCTGATTACTTGCCACTATGAGTTTGAATGATCACCTACTAACCTAGTGATCTCTAGTTGCAGTTTTTTAAAAGCCTCAATGTCACATCTAATCAGAAGAAGATTTTCAGAAAAGCTTTTAGACATATTATAATGTTGTAGCAGAGCTACTTCAATCTGAACATATTGTAAGAGTTACACTCCTTTCGACCTTAGAATTATATACTTCTTTAACCCAAGACAGTACATTATGAGTTTATCTTATACTCACCTTGATTTTTTAATTTAGTACGAAGACTGTCATTGTCAATTATTATTTCTTAACAGTCACTTCGTCAAATGGAACATGAAAATGCAAAGATTTTGAATGCTAAAAGGGAACTCATTGATGAAAATGTTGTAGCATATGAGAAGTTACAGAAGTCTTGCAGAGAAAACCATCGATGTCTTTTTTGATATAGAGAAGAAAGGTCCTATGCCCAACGAAGCTACCTTTGTGTCTATTCTTTCTGCAAATGCAAAGGCAAGGATGGTTTTGGAGGGGTGGTGGTTCTTTGATATAATGCATCAAAAGTACAGGATTAAACCAAGGGCATAGCACATTGGTTGCATGATTGATTGCCTTGGTCAAGCAGGTTTGTCAAAAATGCTCATAAAAAGATGCAAATAGAGGTAAAAGCTACTTCAAGAACTGCTCTTTTTTCTACTTTTAGAATGGAAACTTCAGAACTTCATACTAGTGTGGTAGAGGAACTAGTCAAGTTGTATCTAAATGATATTGCTCCATATTTGTTATTAGTGAATATGTATGCTACTGAAGAGCAGTAGAAGAGTGTTGATAATTTAAGAAGTGTGATGAAGGAAAAAGGATTGGAAAGTTCATTTCATTATAGCTTCAATCACCTTTCAAATTTTTTTTTAGCTTCATGCCCAATGAAAGTTTCATTACACTTGAGACACATAATATATTCAACGTTGAGTGACTTGAGTGGTCACTTGAAATTGTACAGTGAAGGTTTTGATGTTCTTCTAGGTACTCATGGAGGATGAAACTATCGGATTCAATGAAAGATCAAAATGTTAAGGTCTTTTGTCAATTAATAAAAAATTATATATAATTAATAATAAATTAATAAAATTTTAATAAAATTTTTATTAATAAAAATAGAAAATATATACAAAAAATTATTCTTTAACTGTTTGTACATATTTCTTTATAAATAAATAATTTTTAAATGTATATCACATATAATAGAATAAAATTTATTAAATAATAATTTTATTTAATTAATAATAAAATAATAAAACTTTTATTAATATTTTAATTATTTTAAAATAGAAAAAATATATAAAAAATTTATTTGTCACAACCGTGATTTTTTAATTGGATATGATTTTTATTTTAAAATCATAGCGTTAAGTTGTTTGCAACAACCATTTTAATATTAAGGGTATAATAATCATTTATTATACATTACATTTCATTTCATCCTTCTTCCAAACAACGTTTCACTACATTACATTATGAACTCTTCCATTCATCCCAAATAACATTTAACTATATTACATTTTATTATATTATAAATCGTTCCATTTCATTCGATTAATAGAGAGTTTGGAGGACAAGAAGTAAACTTCATTTGCTCCATATTTGAGGACATTTGAACATGATAAATTTACTTGGTTTATATAAATTCTTCTTTGTCTTATATTTTGATTTTCTTTCAAATTGCTTATTTTGGAATCATAGATTAAAAAATAATTTACAATAAATTATGCAGACTGACCAAGAAAAATAAAAGAAGACTAATGTTCTATTAAGCTATTTACATAGGTATAATGCGTTGATACTTGAAACCAATGACCACAATTTTCTTTTATAAATGAAAAGGTTACTTTTGTTTTTTTGATAATAGAAAAATGGATAGGCATTATCTTTTAAGTGCACAATACGTAAAATTCGAAACAACCCATGAACTCAAGGAGAGAGCCAAAAAGACCGTAGACGATGAAGCAAGGAATTAATTGTCTAATTTTCAAAGAATTAATAACCCAACGCACTTGGCTGAAAGATGCCCACCTCCGATCTTTATTTTCCCTTGTTTCCAATGACCTGAAAAGCTCCTGAAAGAAGCCGCGTTTTTGTTAGTTACTGATCAAACTTTCTCCATAGCTTCTCTGGCTTTCGACATGTAATCATAGCGAACTTAATTAGACCTTTCCTGTATCCTTCAATCATCAATGGCATAACTAACGCGCCTCTTATGGTTTTTAGACCTGATCAATTCAGCCAAAATTACTTAATGTACAGATGTGAAACACTAACAAATTATTTCAAAAGATATCAAGAAAAGGAAGCATGGGTACGTTCCACATAAATAAAGTAACACGAAAGAAATGAGATCACAATTTGTGAAAAAGCCTATTATACGGTAACCAGAAAACAAACCAAGCAACAAGAAGTACAAATATACTTACCAGAGCGTAATAGGGATGCTAGGCCCTTCCAGGTCAGTGCCGAGCGAACAACTGCAGGCCAGAAAGGGGCGACATGTTGAGACCAATCTGCTGTCTTGATATCCTTTCAAAAGAAAATTAAAAGGATTAGTTATTGCAAAAATTATTCATAAAATATGATGACAACAGCAACAGGAAAACAGATCTTTAAACTGGAGTGTATATACAAAAGAGGGCATCACTTTATGAGCAGCCTAAGCTCATACTCCATTCCTTTCTCTCTCCATCCAGAGTTTTATCAACAGGTAGTGAAACTCTATATTAAGCTCATTAACGGCTTTCTGGCAGTGCTCCCAACTCCAAATAACTATATCATATGTGATTTTTAAATGAGACCTGGCAATTCAAGGATAAACTACCTGAAGATCGAGTGACTGTAGCAACTTGACATAATCAGCAGTTGAGCACCACTGCGGCAGGTAATAAGCATCACATATCTTTCTCAGATGTTCTTTCTCCCATGTTTGTAAACTTTCTTCAGTAGGACCGAGGTCCCGATGACACCATGTTACCAAAATTATGATGGCCCCTGGGGCTGCAACCCTAGCCAATTCACCAACAAACTGCCATTTCAAGAAGTGGAAACAGGTAATTGAGTACAAGCACAAGAAAAACCATGTGGACATAAATATTGCCATTATGCACAAGAGTACAAAGAAGTTCATGGGAGAAGAACCTTTCCTTTATCAGGCATATGTTCTCCGCTCTCCATTGACCAGACTAGATCAAATTGTTCGTCAGGAAATGGTTGATCTAATGCATCTGCAACTTGAAAAGAAACCTGATAATCCTTGATATTGTTAGGATGAAATTCTCGCCCATTTATCATTAAAGAAAAAAAAATTCAAAAACAAGAAAACTCCGGTAGATTTGAGGGACAGAGATAGAGAGAGAGGCAGACAGCCAGTCGTCAGATTCAATACTCAAAACCGTAAGAACTAAATAGATGTTTTTGGAGAAGAAGACAAATTAACCGAAACTATATCCTAAAAACTTCACTTGAAAAATTTATGTAATGGGAAAACAAACCCAGTAGTTCTAATTAGGAAAAGCACTAATCCTTAAAGTACCCGCCAGTCAGACGGCATCACATAGGGTAGAAAAACTTAAAAAATTTCCTACTTAAGATTTATCACAAGAGATAAATGAAATCTAGCACTAGCAGTTTTTCATCAACATGGAAATAATGAGCAATACATACTTACTCCCCTACATGGTGCAGTCCATAACTATATTAAAGTAAAACTTAAAAAGTTCAGAACTTTAAAACATGCCTTGTCAACTAATCCTTCTTCGGCTGCAAGAGTACTTGCCCTTTGAGCTTGGACAGGACTCAGAGTGATGCCCTGACATTTAGCCCCGAATTTCCTAGCTAAATATCTAGAGCTGCCACCTATGCCACAGCCCACATCAACCACATTCTTAGGCCATTGTTTCGGGTCCTCTGCAAACAAGTTCGAAGATAAGAATGGATATAATTAGGACCTTAACTTCATCATTCATAGATATGAAGGTGAAAAGACCAAACAACTACTGCTGTGTATAACTAGAAGAACTTGGAAAGTACAAGTATCTTTGAAAAGAAGAAAATGATTTCGGAAGCAGAAGTGAAATTATGATTATTAACAGATTAGTATCGGAATTAAAAACTAATCTGTTGTAGACAAAAGTAACAACCGGAAACGCGGGCAAAGCAGAGAGCTTCCTCTATCATACGAATCTGGGCAGCCCTGTGATGAGCCAGCGAGCCGGAAGCCTGGGAACTGGGGTCGTAGAAGCCGTGGTGCATGTGATCACCCCATATGTCCTCCCATATGCCCGACGATTCGTCGTAGAGTTCGGCTATGCCTTTCTTTAGCACGTTTCTATCAGAACCAGTAGTGCTGGCGTTGGTGGTTAGAGTAGGCACACGGCTGGTCCGCTTGGGTCCATGACAGGAGGAGGAGGAAAGGAGGAATAATGGTGGTTGGCACGTGCGAATGTTGAGGAACGGTGGGCTTTGGAACGTGCGGTGAATGATCAATGGGTTCATGACTTTTTGCAGATTGCAGCGGAAGGTAGGGGTACAGGGTGGGAAACTCCCTGCCTGGCTTCTTCTTCTTTTGTTTTTTTTGGGATAAGTTGGACTTGAGGTTATAATATTAATACCTAAAATGGAAGTGAAAAAAGAAAAAAAGTTGAACTCCAGCATTCATTCATTCATTCTTTATTTTGTTATTTAAATAATATTTTTATTATATGTTTATTGAAGTAATTATAACTTTATAATAAATTTAAGGTTTGGTCTCATGTTTATAAATAATTTCATTATATATTTATGAAGTTTAATTCTTCCATTCTTTATTTTGTTACTTAAACAACATTCTAATATTTTTATTATATGATTATTTAAGTAATTATAACTTTATAATAAATTTAAGGTTTAGTCTCATGTTTATAAATAATTTCATTATATATTTATAACTTTATAATTATTTATTAGAAAACTTTAAATAAGTAAATCACAAATATATGAATATTAATAGTCGAATAACATAATAAATTACAAACAAAGATAAACTAAATTAAAACACACATATATGAATATTAATAGTCAAGCAGTATAAATAAATTACAAAATATAAGCAAAATATAATTAACTACTAATACAATATCAAACAATTTAATAATCAGGTGGATCGGTTCTATCTACAACAATTTTAGTAAAATATTCACCAAAAATATTATTTAACGAGTTTAGTTGTGGTTGTGGTTGTGGTTGATGAGGTTGATGCGATGATTGTTCCAGAATCTGTGCTTGTTCAACTGCAATATAAGCACAATGACTAGGATCTCTAATTTGATTCAAGTCATGAGACATAATTTTAATTCTTTTCTCAATTGCTTGAAAGTCATCTTTTGTCTCTAAATCTCCATCTAGTCATTTCAAGTGCTACTTATCTATTTTCTCTTTGTTTTTTAGCAACTCAATAAGTTCTCGGTTTTCAATTCTAAGATATTTATCTCAAAAGAAGACTTTTCTTCAATTTTTCTCTTCACTTTGGCCTTTTTCACCGCAATAGGTCTTTTAGATGAAGAGCTACCGACTTCGTTATCTTTCAAATTTATATTAAGTTAGAAAGCACAGGAGATACCGGTACCTGAGATTCAGGTGTTGGATTATCGGATTTTGATGGCACATAACTGGAAATTTGCTTCCGGTGAATTTGTCTTTGTATAATGACATCATCAAAATTTTCGAAATCTTCAACAATGTTCCATACATGGTCATATTTAAAACCTATTTTGCAATTAAAATCTTGTGTTAGTAACACCTTCGCACAATCCAGCTACAAACTATATATATATACCACCAAGTATATATAAAATTGTAAGAATTAAAATTTTTGGAAACTCACAATATCTTGATTGGATGCACCATCAGGATTCATACTTTCTACTTGTCTTATGCATGTTGGTAATTTTTTAATAGCTTGCAATATTTTTTGTCGTCACTCTTATAAAGATCTCTTATTACGTTACTCTCACTTATTAGTCACCTCGTTGTTATATACTTCTTCAATTTGACCCCAAAAGTGGTCAGAAGTTTGATGCCTCCCAACAATCGGATTTTACGAAATCCTTATATAAATCCGACATAAGAGCATATCTTCACTAGTGTTGTATCCAATGGATTGAAAAGCCGTTTTTCTTTAAGAGTTGATGTGCTTATGAAAATGTAATATTTAAGATGAAGAAAAGTGAAATACTTGTTTTGAAATGGTGATTTGCTTAGACACTCTATCTTTCGTATTTATAGACTTGTATATGAATATTATCATTTTCTCAACTGTTTGATTAGATTTCATCATCATCTCAACCGTACGATTAGATTTCATCATCATCTCAACCATTATCATCCCTTATCCTTATAGATAAATTTGATAAATTTCATCTAAATCTTAACACTCTGACTGGATTTCTGTTAGTAGTGTGCCTTAGGCCAATGGATATTTGTGATTCATGTATTAACATTATGACTTGTTAATAATATATTATGAGGTATTCCATTTATA
>JAOSBN010000006.1:17311837-17321937 GCA_027563595.1 Erythroxylum suave
CTTTCACCTTAATTCTTCCCATTTCCAAATCTCTTCACATTTCTCATTTATTAGTTCTAGTCTTCTAAGAAAAGTTCGGGGTCCAACAGTATTTGTGTCGACAAACGCAACCTTCTTAGAGGAAGAATTTGTGAGAAATCACAAAGAAAGAAGTGAAGTAGTACTAAAGGAGTTAGTTATTTCATCCAATTCAAGAGTTGATATGGATATGACAGAACAAGATGTCGAAATGGATTCAATAGTTGAATCGAAGTGCAACCTAAACATCAAGTAGTGCCTAGACATAGTGGGAGGGTTGTGAGATAGCCAGATAGGTATCTAGGCCTAGGAGAAGGCTTAATTGCCATCTCAGACTAAGAAGAAACGGGTCCCATTACGTATACTCAGGCTATTAATGATATTGATGCAGAAAAATGGCTTAAGGCGATGGAATTGGAAATAGTTTCCATGTACATTAATGAAGTTTGGATCCTTGTTGATCTACCACCAGGTGTAAAAGTCATAGGGTGAAAATGGATCTACAAAAGGAAAAGAGGATCAGATGGAAAGGTTGAGACCTTTAAAGCTAGATTGGTAGCTAAAGGCTATACTTAAAAAGAGGGTATAGACTTTGAGGAGACTTTTTCTCCAGTTGTCGTGTTTAAGTCCATCAGGATTGTTTTAGCCATAGCAGCCTATTTCGATTATAAAATATTAAAAATGGACGTCAAGACCACATTTCTTAATGGGTATCTTGAGGAGACCATTTATATGGCCCAACCAGAAGTTTTTGTTGAGTCAGGTAATGAGCATAAGGTATGCAAGTTGCAAAGGTCCATTTATGGACTTAAGTAAGCATCTAGGTCTTGGAACATTAGGTTTGATAAGTCCATCAAATCCTATGGGTTCATACAAAACCTAGATGAGCCTTGTGTCTATAAAAGGATACAAGAAGGAAAGATAATTTTTCTAATTCTGTATGTTGATGACATTCTGCTCATTGGGAATGAGGTAGGAATGTTATCTAAGATTAAGGGATGGCTTAACAAATAGTTTTCCACGAAGGATTTAGGAGAGGCTACCTATGTTTTAGGGATCAAGCTTGTAAAGGATCATAAGAACAAATTGATAGCCTTTTTGCAACTAAATTACATTGAGAACATGCTCAATAAGTTTTCCATGCAACATTCCAAGAAGGGTTTCACACCTACTAGACATGGAATCAAACGTTCAAAGGAGCAAGCACCTAAGACCCAAGAGGAAGTCAAATGCATGAATAACATTCCATATGCTTCGACAGTTGGAAGTTTAATGTATGCAATGCTTTACACTAGACCAGATATCTGTTACGTAATAGGACTAGTAAGTAGGTTTCAGTCCAATCCAGGAATGGAGAATTGGACTGCAATTAAGTGTATACTGAAGTATCTTCGTAAGACGAAGAACTTAAAGCTTGTTTACTCTGGAAGTAATCTTATTCCGACAGGATATACAGATTCTGATTTCCAATCAGATGTCAATTCAAGGAAATCAACTTCTGGCTCTATATTTGTTTTAGGAGGTGGAGCCATAGTCTGGAAGAGTATCAAACAATCTTCTATTGATGATTCGACTATGGAGGCTGAGTATGTTGTTGCTTGTGAAGCACCAAAGGAAGCAGTCTGGTTTCGCAAGTTCCTAAATGATTTGAAGGTAGTTCCAGAGGTAGAAAAAGCCATTACATTTTATTGTGATAATAGTGGGGCAGTGACTAATTCCAAAGAACCTCGAAACCACAAAGCTGCCAAGCTAATTGAGTGAAAGTATCATCTTATCAGGGAGATAATACAACGTGGAGAGGTGAATGTGGTAAAGATTCCCACAAAGCAAAACCTTGCTGATCCGTTCCCAAAGACATTGACTCAAAAGAGCTTTAAGGGTCATCTAGCAGGGATGGGAATGATGGATATGTCAAACTTGCTTTAGGGCAAGTGGGAGATTGTTGGAGTTATGTAAATATAATGACTGGGAAAGTAAGTGTACTTACTTATAACTTAATTTTCTTCCAGTTACAGTTTTGTAATGAAAATATTTATTATTAATGAAAATAAAAAAGTTTGGTTTTTATTAATATACATATACATAGAGATATATGGGAAGCATGTATATTATAAGAATCTAAAATAATGGATTCACAGTTGAATAATCAAGTTGGTCACTTGATTATGGTTTAGACTGTAGTGTTGCGATTTATCTCCAAGTAAGTAAAGGAGTTCACTTCGAGGGAATGATGAGTTTCATATCATGATAGTAGTTGACTATTGATAATAGCATTATTAAATGAATCTGGAATCAAGTGTGTTTTAAGAATAAAGTCAACTGTTACTTTAATCTTAAAACATACAACTTGAGCATTTATTTATTATAGACCATAATCTTGATGAGTAATAAACTCATATGTATTTTATTATAATTCTTGATATGATAGGAATGGATTTTTACAGAGTATGAATCTAGTGTCTGCATGTTGGAATTATTAATTAAAACATGTCTTAGGGAACATTCACTCAAATAAATATTTTATAGTGATATCATCACTTCTAGATGTTTTATGGAAATTGGTAATTAAACTGGCACCGGTGGTTTGATGGACTAACTACCCATCAAGTCTTAACACCAAGATGAGATTTTGTGTGTTAATCACCATATAGAGTAAAACGGAATATCTAGAAGCAAAAACCAATATATGGGCAAAATGGTAATTTTACCTTTTGTTGTGCAAATGACTGTAATAAGATTCATAATAGGGTTTACAATTAGATGTCTTATTTGAAATATGGGTTCTCATAATATTTAATAATCCAAGAGTTCAACTAATTGTCTTTGGTGGAATGACATTTAGTTAATAAGCTAGAATTAATTCTAATGAGATTAAATTAATTTTGGGCTTATTAGAGCTTGAATTATCGAAGTCCAATAAGATTTCCCACTTGGCTTCTAGGAGGGTTATCAAGTAAAGTAAGAAATACAAATAGAGATTTAAAGCCTATGATTGAATGTTGGGCTTATACTAATTAATTGTTAATTAGAAGCCCAACATTTACAAATAGGCTAGGCTTTGGTTTAATTTGATTAATTAGATTAATTAAATTAAAACAAAGTTATTTAAGATAAATGGAGGTAGAATTTCGTTTTTAATGGACTAAATGTGCAGCTGCACATTTAGTATTGATTTGCTACATTAAAGATGGTTTTAACATGTTTTATTTTCATTAAATGGTGTAATGACCTTATCATTAAATGGTTTAATGATGGTCTTTTAATGATAGCATGTATTCTATTAGCATTCATTGGATTAAATAAGAAAGTGGTGCATTATGATGGACCATCTTCCTTCTTTCATCACAAAACCGAAATTGATTTGTCTCATTTAAGTTAGTTGTCTTTTCATATAGCCATCTTAAAAACAAATGAGAAGAGTCTCATTTATTGGCTTCTTTATGAATGACTAAAGAATGAAGTGATACATTTGATGCAAATCTCTTCTTTCTTTTGATGAAAACCAAAATTGAGAAGGTGTAAGAAGGTGTTCTTGTATTTTTGACTCTCTCTCTCCTATCTTGCATGGTATAGATGAAAATTGCATGAGAAGTGTCTCAAAATTTGACTTCTTTTTCTAAGGAAAAAATCTCTTCAATTTTTCTTCTCCTTTCCCATTAAAAGATCTTGTTAACCTAGTTGTCCAAGAGGAACAAGTGGTAGATCGAATTGGTTGAAGATACAATATTAAAAAGAGGATACAGTAACGAGAAGAGGATATATCTCCTAGGAGAGGATGCATTACTGAGGATAGGTTAGCACAGCAAGGAGTTAAAGTTGTAGGGAAGGAGTCGTTAATATAGTTTCTACCACCTTATTCATATGTTTATTATCCTTATACCGTATCATGTATGGCTATGTATGTTGATTTGGTTATGTTGCTTCTGCTGCAATTTTGATTTCTATAAAGTTTTGAAATCTACCATTTCATCCAAATTGTGCGTGCTTTATTTTTCCGATCTAACAAATAGAAGAAGTGAAGTCTTCTTGACTTAACAAGGCTTCCTCGTGGGATCGACACCTTAAGTACTATGCAAACAACCCGTGCGCTTGCAGAATTTACCAAAGTTAATAAATAGTAAACTTAACGTATGTAACCTTGCAATCAGGGTGTGGACATAAGGTTCTTTATAACACAATCAATAATTTGATTCATTTTCAATTAGGTCTTACTCTAGCTTCTTTAGGGGTTATTACTTCCTTAATAGCTCAAGTTATATACTCGTTACCTGCTTATGCATTCATACCATAAGTCCTTACTACTCAAGCTACATTATTTACTCATCTCCAATACATTTCAGGCTTCATCATGACAGGAGCTTTTGCTTATGGAGCTATATTTTTCATTAGAGATTATATTCCGAAATAGAATGAGAATAATGTGTTGGCAAGAATGCTAAACCATAAAGAAGTTATCATATCCCATTTAAGTTGGGCCAGCCTCTTTCTAGGGTGCACTGTTTTTGTGTTTATGGTGTGAGCTGCATTGGGAACCGAGTTTATATTTTGACCGCTGATGCTGACAGGGTTTATATTTTGCATATGAATCAGCCATACTTTTAAAGGTTGAAGCTATGGCAGAATTGATCAACACTTGATTAGGAACAAAACTTGAATTAATTCTACATAGAATGAATTTAATTTTGATTGATAAATCAACCTTAATATATTAAAGAAAACACGACTATTTCACAAAAATTTGAAACCCGAAGTGGAAATTACTTGGTCTAACTATAATCCTCATTAGGAAAAGTCATAAAGAGACAAGGTTTCATTTTTACTAACTTTTGAGCATAAGTAATTATTAGTTTTGGATTAGGATGTGAGGCTAAGATTTGGGAATTTAGTATCTCAAAAGCCCTTTTACTTTATGGGTTCCTGTTCATAAGGTTACACGTGCTGAGTTTTACTATTTATAATCTTGGTAAATTCCGTAAGCGCGTGAGTTGTTCACGTAGTACCTAAGATATCATTCCTACGAGGAGGGCTAACTAGTCCTAAATCTAAGGGCGGAAGCACTACTAATAATTGTTTAACAAACATAACTTTAAACACAACAATAAACTAAACTAAATAAACCAAATCAATCAACAAAAATAATGATTAACAATTAACACTTAATTAAAAACAATCACAATGACAATAAACTATTTAAATACGAAATTGAATAGTAATGGAATTTAGCCATTAATGAACAATGATCATATACCTAAGTTCCACCTAATGAGTTTACCAAAAGAGAGAAAAGGAAAATTACTTATAACCAATTACCATTTATTGAATTAATGGGTCTAGAAGATCCTAGGGTCAATTACTCTCTTTCAAATTATAATTGCATCCTAAAGCATAAACCCTAATCAAATTATAAGAGGTTGTAATCTCTCTATTACCAACCTATCCAAAACCTAATTAGGTCTTAAGTTCTCTAATAAACAATTGCAAACCTAATGTGATCTCTCTCACAAGATTTACCAACTTGATTTAATTTCAGATCTATTAATCTGCCTAACTCTTGTTAGCCCAAATTAATTGTTTTCTCTCGATTCACCCTCTCAGTTTATTATTGAGATATTAAGCATAGAATAAATCACAATTAATTCAATGAACACATACAATGATCAGATTTCATTAAATCAAAAATAATAATCCAAAGGTGATTATAGAACATCAACCGCAACGCAGTCTATAATCAACTACCTATATCAAATTTATAATTGAATAAAATTGAAATACATAGGAACCAAAACTACAACGGGATGATGGGAGACCACGACTTCTAAAAGTTTTTTAATCTGGGAAGCACGTCATGTCTGCATCATCTTCCTTCGTCTCTTTCTCGATCTCTCAAGGTCTCTTTTAGAGTTTTGTTAGGTGGCTGATCACAGTTCTTCGAAGGCTCTCTCCAGGCTGCTGCATCTGACTTCTTATGTTCTATTTATACTTTGCAGGCTCTAAGTCAAATTGGAGGTCGAAACGGTCCAAAAAATCTTGCAAAACTTGAGTTTTTTTTGTTAGCTCGATGCAGGGCATGATTGTGGCCCTACCTGCCACAATGGTGGCCAACGCTTTAACCTTTCTGTTACGATCGTGGCCTGATATCCACAATCATGTCCTAACTAGACACTCTCTATCACGATCGTACTCCAAGTGTCACAATGATTTAAATTATGGCAAATCATTAGCAAGCAAACTATATGTCTAAAGGTTTTGAACTAAATATACAAATTAATTAAGATCTAAGTGTTAACTTATTTACTCTTTTTAATTGTACACACACATTAAAAAATTTTCGGTCTCCCAAACTCTGTAACTGTTCCTAAATTTTTTTCCATGAAAATTCAAGCTTATTACAAGTACGGTAGGTTTTTATTTAAAACACACTTTTTTTACCAGGACTTAGTCTTTTACTCGAAGGCAAACATTGGTGATGAATGTCGATCCGGTTACTCGACTAAGTCATTTATTAATAGCTTGGTTGAAACATTGTTATAGCCTTTTTACATGAAGGCACACATCTATGATGCGTGTTGATCTGGTTACTCAACTACGTCACATTTTCAACTGGCTACTAGCTCTATTCATAAACCGAAGGTCAGCGAAATAGTGATTTATTTAACCAAGATTTTTTTTCAAATTATTGCCTACCTTGTTGCTTTTAGCTATTCGTTTTCATGTTCTATATTTATATAAAGGACCTCTAATTCACTAATTTTGCAGGCTAATGACTATTCATAACCTAATAGACCATGTCAAAAATTAAATGAATTTCAATCAATCTAAGCTATTGACGCATTCACACGCTTCGCACAATGTAATCCTAATAACTATCATACAATATGCAAAATCACATACAAAAACAAACATACAAAATCCCTCCCCACACTTGAACAACACATTTCCATGTGAGAAGGAAACACATACAAGCACATAAAATAAAAAGAAAGGTCAAAAATTAAGGTAAACAAGGAAAAAATAAAATCAAAAATGAAAATAAAAATAGAAATAAACATAAACATAAACATAAACATAAACATAAACATAAACATAAACATAAACATAAACATAAACATAAACATAAACGTAAACATAAACATAAACATAAACATAAACAACCTAGAACTAAAGGCTAATTTGGAAAATAAAAATTGGGTTAGGTATGAATCCTAAGGAGATGGAGGTGGTGATGGTGTCTCCCTGGGAGTCTCCATGAATTGCTAATGTTTTATTAAATTAAAACTAACTATCACTAACATTTTCATCAAAATCTAAGTATTTGCTAGTTTATGGTCCTTAGCTTGACCTTTCATCCAGGAAGACAATTTTAATTAGTCGGAAATAAGGAAATCACTTCTTTATCTTTGGGAAGTTCTCTTCCAAAATATAGCTTGCGCCGATGCCCATTGACCTTAAAAGTCTTCTTATTAGCGTTTTCCAATTTAAGAGTTTCATCATCAAAAACTTGAATGACTGTAAAAGGTCCACTCCATCTAGACTTCAACTTCCCTAGAAATAGCCTCAACCGGGAATTATATAACAAAACAATGTCTCCTACTTTGAATTCCTTTTGCTTAAGGTGAGCATCGTGCCATTTCTTAACCTTTCTTTGTAGAGTTTGGTGTTTTTGTAAGCATTAAAATGAAATTCTTCAAGTTCGTCTAATTGGAGAAGTCATTTTTTTACGGCTTGCTTCCAATCAAAGTTTAATGCTTTGATCGCCCAATATGCTCGATGTTCTAGTTCAACCAGCAGGTGACATGCTTTCCTATAAACAAGTTTGTAAGGTGTTATTCCAATGGGTCTTTTAAACGCTGTCCTATAGGCTCATAAGGCATCGTTCAGCTTTACTGCCCAATCCTTTTGGGAGTTGTTCATTGTCTTTTCTAGAATTCATTTTAGCTCTCGGTTAAAAACGGCCACTTGGCCACTAGTCTATGGATGGTAAGGTGTAGCAACTTAGTGGTGTACTCCGTATCGTTTGAGGAGGGCATCAAAAGATTTGTTGCAAAAATATTCAGCTCCATCACTTATTACTGTACGTGGCACTCCAAACTGGTTAAATAGACATTTAATGAACTTTTTCACCACCTTCCTATCATTGGTCAAAGATGCTATCGCTTCCGCCCAACGCAAGACATAATTGACCCCTACTAGAATGTACATGTTCCCCATTGAATATAAGAATGGAAGCATAAAA
This sequence comes from Erythroxylum suave, assembly GCA_027563595.1. Taxonomy (NCBI): domain Eukaryota; kingdom Viridiplantae; phylum Streptophyta; class Magnoliopsida; order Malpighiales; family Erythroxylaceae; genus Erythroxylum; species Erythroxylum suave. The sequence goes on from JAOSBN010000006.1 coordinate 17,320,089, forward strand.
TCAATGCCCTAGACATTGAAGAACTCAACCTCTTGAATGTTGGATAAAGGCATCTCATCCCTTTTGGAGATGTTACCTATCCTCTGCCATCGATTGCAATGTGCCACGTAGGTTTTTATGTCCTTAAATAATTGTGGCCAGTAAAATCCACTCTCTCATATCTGAGTCGTCATTTTGTTGGCTCTATAATGCCCAGCATACTACCCTTTACGAAATTGCTTAAGGATGTCTAACATTCCCTTATCCGAAACACGATGTCACATTAACCCGTCTGCTTAAGCTCTATATAAGGTTAGTTCATCCCTTATATAACGATTACAATCATACAAGAACTTCTTTCGTTGTTGGTACGAGAGATCTGATGGAAGTTTACCATTGGCCATATAGTTAGCGATATCTGCAAACTATGGTATGGTTAAGCTCTCGAGTAGCATTAGAGTTTCATCGAGGAAATTCTCATTAATATCATCGCTTGGCTTGCATTCCCCTCCCTTAAGTCTAGATAAATGGTCAGCTACCACATTTTCAGCTCCCTTTTTATCTCTCACTTCAAAATCAAATTCTTGCAAAAGTAACACCATCGAATTAGCCTAGGTTTTGCATCTTTCTTGTTGAAAAGGTATTTCAATGGCATGTGGTCGATAAATACAATTACCTTTGATCCCAAAAGGTATTGTCGAAACTTATCTCATGCATACACTACTGCAAGTTGTTTTTTTTCTGTCGTGATATAATTCAGCTGGGGTCCTGCCAGAGTCTTACTAGCATAGTAAATTGCATGCAACTTCTTGTCTTTCCGTTGACCCAAAAGGCAACCTATAGCCTAATCACTTGCATTACACATAACTTTAAACGGGAGTGTCCAATCTGGTGGTGACAAAATTGGTACTGAGATCTTATGTCCACTTCGAATCCTTGCTATGAGATCTTATATCCAAGAACTATCAATTCTTGCACCATGAAATAACATTTCTCCCAATTCAGTACCAAATGTGACTCTTCACATCTTTGAAGAACTTTATCAAAATTAGTTAGACATAAGTCAAATGAATCTCCAAAGACTGAAAAGTCATCCATGAACTCCTCCATTATGTCTTCTATCATGTCAGGGAAGATCAACATCATACACCTCTAAAATGTGGCTAAGGTGTTGGAAAGTCTGAAAGGCATCCATCTATATACGAAGGTCCTGAAGTAAATCACACATTAGTATAGAATTTACGTACAATAAACTAGATACACAAGAAGGGGGTGAATTGTGTTTTCTTTTCGTGAATACAAAATCTTTAATAAATCTTGTTAAAAACTTCTCTAACTTGTTAAAAGAATATCACAAAAATTATACAAAAATTGTTATAAAGTTAAATCGCAAATAACTTCTATATACTTGTTTAACAACAAAACAAACTAAAGTAAAAGGATAGAAGATAGACGCTACGATTTTTATACTGGTTCACCCCAAACCGTGGGCTACGTTCAGTCCTCAGAGTTTATTTGAGTATTTCACTATACTTTGACAAATTACAAGTATTCTTTCTTCCCTTCCAGAGCCTCTTCAGGTCTCATACATAAAGTATTCTTTCTGCTAACTTAGCCTCTCCAGGCTCTTAGCCTTTTCTTTCTCTCACTAGAAAGACATTGTGAGCTTTTGTTACAGTAGGGTTAGCTCTCTTAGTATCGCACTATAGAATTTTTCTTTTCTAAGTAAACATTTGAAAGCTCAAAGATCAATGATTTTTCAAAGGTTGTAAGATTGTCTAATCTTCGACTATGACTAGTATTTATAGCCTAAGTCTCTAACTGCTTCTTGATTCTTGATAACTGCTTCTTGAATCTTGATAACCGTTAT